>VZQC01014031.1:480717-563817 GCA_009823505.1 Rhizomys pruinosus | reverse complement strand
CCTGTTAGTGTTAAAGGAAATAATGTTATAGACTTTAGGGATATAAAATATTTTTAAAAAATAATCTTATTTTATTTCAAATACGATTTAAAGTATAGTCAAATGTGTCTTGTTTGTTAAACATTTGACCATTAGGTAAACCATCTTTAAAATGAAGATTTATGCCAAGCCTAAATAAAACATCTCCAAGGGTTTGAGAAAGGTTGGTTATTTAAAACCTACTTTGTAAGGAGTGTAGTTTAAAATAATGTGTGCAGAATGACTGTTATACATTGATACATAGAGGTATTTCAGTACCAATGTATACAGAAATATAGAATAAACTATGTAAATTAATGGACTTGCTTTGTCTTGAGTTATAGTCCAGTCAAGCAGTTTTCAAGAGTAAAATGTATGTCCGGTTAATATTTGTTTGACAGGTATTCAATTTTGTCCAAATTTTGTCTATATTTTCTAAGGTATTTTAAAACTTAATAAAAATTAAAATGCCTGTTAGTTAAATATTTTTAATAAAAGTGGTAATACACTTAAAAAAAAAAAAAGAAAGTATCTATTGAAAAGAAAACATACTAGGAAGTGCAGGTTTGAAGAGGGCAGAGAGGTGTTCTCCACTGGCCACTGAGAGACAGAATTTAGGTGCTTAGGCATGGAGAGGGGGAGGCTGCCGGGCTTGGGGAAAGCTCAAGAATTCTGATGAGTTCAGGTTAAGAGTTGATACTGAAACCTTTGAAACTTTGGAAATAACATATCATTTTATGACTTTATTTGTTTGAATTTATTTCTGGGAGCTGGTTATCATTTTTTTGAAAAAAGTTTAATAAACTTCTTGGTTCTATAAAAGTAAACTCATGACCCTATTAACTATTTTGTATATAATTATACTTAAAAATTTCCTTATATTACAGCTACCTCCTATAGACTGAGGTGATGAAGTAGATCGGGAGGAAAGGTAAATTATATCTCAATAAAGCTATAATTTTTTAAAGACATGCATGTGCTCTAATCTAAGCATCTAAACTTTAATTGAGTTGTTGCAAAGTAAAGAGAGCTCAATCAATGCATGACTGTCAATTGTAAAAATCATTTAAAGATAAAATAATGTGGGGTTTCTACACTGATTAACTTGATATACAGGAAGAGTTTCATTGGACTGTCTCAGGAGTGTCTCTTGAGAAGAACATGGAGTCGAAAATTCTATATCCCCACAGATTAAATAAAATTTGAGAAACCCTACAGTAACTAAATAAATAGCCTTGGAGCTGATCACAGCGGGTGCTTACTGGATTGCTCTATGCTCCATGCTGTGTACCAGTCACACGGACTACGATGTGCACCATGCCCTCCTTCCCAGTGCAGTAGGAAGCACCATCACTCTTCATTAGTAGAAAACTTTTTTTTTTTTTTTTGGTCTTTTGGAGACAGAGTCTCCCTGGAGTCCCAGCTGTCCTGGAACTCACTCTGTAGACCAGGCTGGCCTTGAACTCACAAAGATCCACCTGCCTCTGCTTCCCGAGTACTAGGATTAAAGGCATGCGCCACCATGCCCGGCTAACAGAAAACATTTTAATTGTAGCTGGGAATGTGAACTCTCTCTCCTTTCTAGGAAACCTGTTTTCTGAGCCTGTCAGGAATACATTGAAACATATTCGCCATTGGTACCTCTGTAACTGTAGACGTAGGTAGAGCTGCACTGTCAGCTATCATCTAGGCCATTGGAATGAACCACCTTCAACTACATCCATAGATGCTTTACGAGGGCTGCCCAGGGACAGTTTTACTGTAGACATCCTTGATTTTAGACCAGAAATAAGTCTTTTTCCTTGCATTTTTCAGTTTCTAACAGCAGACTAGACTCCTTAGGCCTGGCCCTTTTCTCCATCTTCAAACCATCTCCACTCAGTCTCCGCAGCCACCATCACATGGCGTCCTCATCTCTGTAATCCAACCTGTCTCAGCCCTCCCCTCTTAAGGTACTTCTCTGCCCTTGGGTCCTATCCAGAAAATCCAGAATACTGTCCACATCCTTTTGCCATATAAGTTAACATTCCCAGGTTTCAGGGATTAGAAAAGGGTTATCTTTGGAGACCAGTCTATCAGAAAAAATATTTAATATTTGCCCTATAGGTTACACAGTATATTCTTATTTGATCAGCTACACACAACTATGTCATTATTTTCTATGGTAATGAAACAGTTTGCTCAGACTGGCCAGCTACCAGGATCTTCTAAGAGGGCCTATTGTTGACAGTTTCTACATGATTTTCTAGACCAAGCTAGAGACAACAAAGTGAGGGTGTGAGTTCCCTTCAAAGATAGGCACACGGCTCCCTATTCTTTCAGTTACTAGATAGACATTAATATGTATGGTTGTATCTAATCCACGGGCAAAAAATCTGGGGGGTATTGAGATAGCTTAGTTGGTAAAGTACTTGCCCCAAAAGCAAGAAGACCTGAGTTTGATCCCCAGTACCCATGTAAAAAGGCAAGTATAGGGGCCCATACTTGTAGTCTCAGAGCTGGGAAGGTGGAGATTGGATCTCTGGGTGGAGATAGGATCTCTGGTGCTCAATGGCCGCCCAGCCATAGCCTGATCAGCAAGCCTCAGGTCCGGATGAAAAAGCCTTCATTTTTTATTTTTATATTTTTATTGAAGTTTTGTGCATTTCATACAACATTTCTCAATCTAATTTAGACTCATTCCCCCTTCCCTGCCCCCCACCCCACCGAGCTCATACCTTCTGCCATGCATGTCTTGTATCTTCTTGTATCTTCTTCTCAGTCTTTTTAAGGTTTTTCTTTGCAGAGGTTTACTATTTCATTCAGTTCTTATACACATTGGAGGGAACAACAACAACAACAAAAAGCCTTATTTTAAGAATAAAACTAGCTGGAGAGATGGCTTGCTCAGTGGTCAAGAGCACTGGCTACTCTTACATAAAACCCAGGTTGAGGGGGCTGGAGAGATGGCCTAGCAGTTAAGAGCGCCGACCACTCTTACAGAGGACCCGGATTCGATCCCCAGCACCCACATGACAGCCGAGAACCGTCTGAAACTCCAATTCCAGGAGAACTCCAGTTCCAGGGGAATCCAAGACCCTCTTCTGACCTCCGTGGCATTGCACGACACGGGCACAAACCTGCATGCAGACAGTACATTCATACACATACAGAAATAAATAAAAATTAAAAAAAAAACCAGGTTGAATTCCCTGTCTATCACTCTAATTCCAGGGGATTCAATACCCTCTTCTGACCTCCACAAGTATTATAAACATGTAGTGAACTTGCAAACAGGTAAAATACTCATATACATAAAATTAAAAAAATAAATAATTCAAAAAAGTTTTCCAGGAATGGTGGTGCATGACTTTAATCCTAGCATTTTGGAAGCAGAGGCCGACACATCTCTGTGAGGCAGACACCAGTGCCTGATCTAACAGAGCTACATAGCTAGGTCTACATAGGAGTTCAGGCCTGGCCAGCTAAGGCTGCAAGAAGAGCCAATATCAGAAAAATAAATGAATAAAGGTGTGCACCTCCTGAGGAATGACCCCTGAAGCTGACCTGCACACTCACGAGTGTACCACACCTGCATGTACACTCATATGCCCACGAGCAAAAACACATACACAAACCCTCTGAATTTCAGAAAAAACCCATACTTTTCAAAAGTATTACTAACTTGACTATAAAGCCTGCTTAGTGAAATGGGATCAATTCACCACTATTCAGAAGGATCCACAGAATGAATTTAGACCCACTAGTAAATAAGGTAACATGAGATGGCATTACTGGTAGTAACAATTCACTAGTACATATTATAAATGTTATGAAACATGAATACATATTATAAATGTAAAGTGAGAAAGACTTACTAAGAGGTAGATGCCTGGTAAAATAAAGTGATCACTTTATTGTTTAAAAGGTCATTTACTTATGTAAATTACCATTGAATTGGCATTTCTTACATTTTCACTGTTTGTGTTATGACATTCTAAAGCATGTATACTAAACTGCTGACAACCCGTCAATAAGTCAGCATGGTTAAGATGTCAGTACAAGAGCTTTCAAAATCCCTTTGATAGTGATAGGCCATGCAGGTATTTTTCTGGATCATAGAAGATTAGTAGAAAACCCACATACTGAAGTGTAAAGCAAAACTTCCTTTACCCTACAAAAATATTTGAAGTAATTCTCCTGAGGAAGGCCTAGTCCATATATCACTGCTAAAGAGGTAAAGAAGTTGATAGAGCAACTGTCCTTGCCATCGAAACATGGATCTCAAATATGCAGCAATTGATCACTAAGGTGCTCGGAGGCAGTCGGGAATTCCTCAGATCTCCATAGGACATGTCATTAAATCTTCTCCTCCTGCTGGGCCTGACTTCTGGGAGAAAGGCATATGGTATAAATATTACTGTATTTGGTAGTGAATACTAATGATTGCTCAGGAGGCCCATCCTTCAGTTCCTATGGCCTTTAACATCTAGTTGCTTATAAATGTGACATGCTTCAATTTTATTTAATTATCTTTTTGAATTTATAGCTCAGAATTTGCTGTGGATAATCCATCTGTAAGATCAGCTACACACAGACACATAGAAACATTCACTTTTATTTTCCATGTTTCCCCATTAACATTGCAAAATTAAGGTAAGCAATCCAAAGCCCATCTGAGGTCCATTTTTCAAATGCACTTATTCCTCTTAAATTACTAGGATCTAAAAATAGAACTGATTCAAACATACACACACAAATGCAGACACATAGGTTTTAGGGAGTAGCAATTCTTTCCTTCTGGGTAAGAATCGAAAGCTCAATGATACCATGTAAACTAAAAACGTGCATGTCAATTTCCATATGTGGGATAACCTCATCACTGCAGGGATAGTGAAAGGGTTTGAAACGTGCAGAAATTATTCTACGATCTTCATGAAAACAATAGCACATTCTGTGTTACAATAAATACAAGTTGCATTTCACACAGGTGATGTTACACAGAACACATTAAGAATTCCAAGGAAAGAATTAAGAGCAATTGGTTAAATTTACTGCTCATATAAAGATTTCTAGAGTTTTCTACAAGGCTAATTGTGCTGGCTCCATATTCTAAGAAATAGAATGACAGCAATAGTGCTGCATCGCCTCAGAGAGCATAAACCACTGGGGTATCAGGCTGACACAGTGAACAGCACAGAGTTGATTTACCAAGGCCAAATGTCACAAAACAGAATACAGTTTTCACAACACAAACTGTTATTTTTCTAATGTATCCAAAATGAAAAATTCTTGAAAGAAAGATCATATAAAATGCAGATTTTTGTATCAAAATTCTTTGTCAAAAAATACAGTCCCATTAGAAGTTAATGTCAATGGGGAGTTAAATGATGAATACAAAAACAAACACATATTACAAATATTCTTTTGTTCTTTACTTACCATGATGCAAACTGCAAGGGTTTAACCTTTAAGGGTTAAAGAGTTTAATCAGTGTCAATGTCTGATCTTCTGTCCAGCGATACCCAACAGAACATCACTTTGTCAAGCCACAAAGCACCCAAAAGCTTGTCAAGTAAGCTACCAGAAACCTCTTTGTGGTTAGAACTCAGCTCCTTCCTGCTTGACCTATTATTTGATATTTGACCACTTGGTTGCAAGACACTTGCTCTTTCTAGCTGAAATGTCACTGGGGCATCTTGTCAGCTCCCCGACATCTCGGCCTGACATACAATTTTACTTTTGTGTGCTACAAGGCAGAAAATACAGGGCAATGGCCTTGTTTTAAATTCTGTCAGCATCAAAGATGGGCATCACTCTTGGGTCTTACCAACAACAAAAACAAAAAAGGAGTCTATTCTGAAGGTCAAAACAGCCATTACCTTGAAGTTTTTCAGCTTATACTAAGTATATTACCTACCATACTGGAATGGGAACTGTCCTTATAAAGTGCCTAAACGGACCACAGAAATCCTCCCAGCACAATTGCTCTACTTTCCTATCAAATGCAGACTTGATAAAAGACAAGTTTTCAATGCCTACAGGGACCAGATTCAGCAGTTAACTTGTTCAAATGGGCAAGTGGTATCATGTAGCTTTACAAGGAGCAACCTGACCTTCTCACATTGACCAGGAGTGACATTATTGTGCAGGAGAGAAGCAGTCACATCATTTCTGTTTTGCACAACCTGCTTAAAGTTTGCAACTAAATGCTTGTCTTCCGTTGAGCTGACAAGAGAGAAGAGGGGCTCAGTGAACCATGGCAGGGCTGCCATGAAATGACAGGAATCATTGGCATACATTTCAAATAGCTCTCTCAATCCTATTAAAGTATTGCAGTCCTGCTTTAAAACAGACAAGTATGAAACAACTTTGATAGATAGAGACTAAAATGGCTTATTGATTTTTTAAGTCTGAGGGAAATTACCTAAAATGTGTCATTCTTTAACATTTAAAAATATGTTACATAAAAATGAGCAACTGTGATAATAAATAAAACTTAGAGAAGAAAAAGTGGGTTATTTCATTATTCAAGGAGTCAGAGATACCTGCACACATCAAGATATCACACAATTTTTAAAAGCCCACCCTGTTCAGACTGAAAAAAACTCAACTATAAGAAAATCCCCCTTCTAAATTTTAATTGTACCACTAACTCTTGCTCCGTTTTTTTATTTCACAAAGTCATAATCCAATTTGAGAGGGTCTTTGGCGTTAGTGGATATCACTGGAGAGGAGTGAGATGATGCTAGAGAATGGGGTGCAGTGTTTATAAATGTCTCCCTTAAGAAAGTGTAAGTCGCATCAAGTTCTGGTTGCAGTGGCAAAAAATCCCCAACGACAACTGTGTCAGCAGGAAGAGCAGCTCTTGAAGGAATGGAGAGATTTGAATGGTCTCGTGATCCTGTCTGTGACATGCAAAAGAAAGAACAAAAGATTGAGTGAAAACTCTTAAATAAAATCTAAAACCATAAACAATGAAGTAGGTTGGCAATGTTTGTAATATAAAGTGGGGTGGAGGTGGCCATTCAAATAGTCAGCAGGAAACTACAGAGAAATGAAATTATTTCCCAAGTGTAATGAATCTACTCATCCTATGTCATAAGCTTTTTCAGGACAACAGAAGAAACACTAAAACTTCATACAGAACTTTCTGAAGGTATTATATCAAGGAATTGATGCTATCAGGTATTTTTCACTCCTGCAATTTATAGAAATGAATCCTAGTAGAATTTGTCTCATCATGCTTAAAATGATGTGCTATCACAGGTGTCCTATTGTAGCATCATGCTTATAATGATGTGCTATCACAGGTGTCCTATTGTACCTTCTACTACTGTGACAAAGCACTATAACCAAAAGCAACTTGGGGAGGAAGAAGCTTATTTTAGCTTACAAGTTACAGTTCCTCATGGAGAGAGGCCGGGGCAGGAGCTCAAGGCAGGAGCTTGGAGCAGAAACCAGAGAAGGAAAGCTGCTTGCTGGCTTGTTCTCCGGCTCATGCTCCCCCAGGTTTCTTATACAGCACAGCCCAGGCCCATCTGCTTAGTGATAGCGCAGCTCACAGTGGGCTGGGTCCTCCTTCAACAATTAACATTCTAGAAAATGTCCCATAGATATGTGCACTGGTCAATCTAATGGAGAAAATTCTTCAACTGAGATTCCCTCTTCCCAGGTGTTATCAAGTTGAGAACCAAGATTAGCCATCACAATGGGAGATTAGACTACTTAGAACATAAACTATGGGTATTTGTTCTTCAATTATTTTTAATGGTTCAATTGACAAATTTAACACAAAAAAAAATTCAGGCAACTAGTGACTTATAGAAAATAACAGAATGGGGGCTGGAGAGATGGCCTAGCAGTTTAGAGCGCCGACCACTCTTACAGAAGACCCAGGTTCAATCCCCAGCACCCACATGGTGGCCGAGAACCGTCTGAAACTCCAATTCCAGGAGAACTCCAGTTCCAGGGGAATCCGAAACCCTCTTCTGACCTCCACGGCATTGCACGACATGGGTGCACAGACTTGCATGAAGACAGTACATTCATACACATACAGAAATAAATTTAAAAAAAGAAAATAACAGAATGAAATATAAAATTCTAATGACATCTTTTGGTCTATACTTTTATTAATGTCATATCCTTGTTCTGATAAAGACTATTTTAATTATCTGGAAATCATTTATCAACATAAGAGAATAAAATATGAAAGCAATTTCTCATATATATGTAAAACATGCTGGAATCTAGAATCAAACTTCAGAAGTGGCAAATACTCAGGAAGTACTTGAAAACAAGTTTAACACTTTGATAAAGCTACAATGTAAGGTTTAAGTAGCACCTGTAATTGGCAGATAATATTTAATGTGGATGAACTCTTAGCAGTAAACCAGATACTATTTATAACATTTAAAGATAGTAGAAAATTATGATCAATTTTCAGCATTTTCCAGATTCTATGCAAATAAATGTTGCTGTGATAACAAGTTAGTTATGTTAGAGTATCTATGTATAAGTATCTCCAGGAAATACGTATCCTACAGACTTTTAAAAACACCTTTTTTGGGCTGGAGAGATGGCCTAGCGGTTAAGAGCGCCGACCGCTCTTGCAGAGGACCCGGGTTCGATCCCCAGCACCCACATGGCGGCCGAGAACCGTCTGAAACTCCAATTCCAGGAGAACTCCAGTTCCAGGGGAATCCGAGACCCTCATCTGACCTCCGCGGCATTGCACGACACGGGTGCACAGACTTGCACGTAGACAACACATTCATACACATATGGAAATAAATAAAATTTTAAAAAAATTTTAAAAAACACCTTTTTCATAGATTCTCTTTCAGTTTGGGTATCAAAATAGCATAAGGTATAAGGGCCTGCTTTATTATGTCATGTTATAGAAAACCATTTCTACATGTGGAGACAGGGAGGAAACCATTGCTGGCTTTAAGAAAGTATTAGAAATTCAGCTGTTGTATGTGTTACCATTTTTGTAGATTTTTTTAAAGTACAACTGGAAAAAAATCAATGTCTGCATCTAACACCTAGTTCAGCAATTTTCTTTGATCTCTGTTCTTTTGATTTCTTGATACTCCACTGCAAGCAGATAGCTGATGGAAATCATCTCTTTTCATGCTGTAAGTTTAAAAAAAAACTAAAATGGCCACTTGGATAGCTCTCTGACGCAGAAGGCTTATCGTATATGTGAGGAAGCAAAAAGAAAGTCCACAATCGTGCACTGGTCCTAACCAGCAGTGCCGACGGTCCACTCCAGAACCATAATTCTGGGTCCAAACTTATCTCAGAACCCAGGCAGAGGAGGCCCAGGGGCATCAGAGATGCCTCCCGCACTCTCTTACCACCAGAACCACATTCAAAGCTTTCTCCAGCTGTGCGTCTGAGTCGGCAGCCTCCGTTCCCGGCTGGGTTTCCTGAGGTCAGTACTACAGGCCATGTCCTAGCTTCTCATGTTGCCAGACTCGAGGTGAGGGGACACTGAACGAGCAGAGCACAGTGCAGCTTGACATTCTTCTTTGAAAACTTACTTATGGTAATGGTATTCCATACTGCTGGTTTCAAAATTTTGTTTTTCACATAGTTTTGTGTGTCGCTAAAAGTTGTATGTATTGATGGGAGCACACAAAATGATAGTGTAATTTTACTCTTTTTTTTAATTTTATTTATTTTTGTATGTGTATGAATGTAATGTCTGCATGTAGGTCTGTGCACCCGTGTCATGCAATGACACGGAGGTCAGAAGAGGGTCTCAGATTCCCCTGGAACTGGAGTTCTCCTGGAATTGGAGTTACAGACGGTTCTCAGCCACCATGTGGGTGCTGAGGATCGAACCCGGGTCCTCTGCAAGTGCAGTCGGTGCTCTTAACCGCTAGGCCATCTCTCCAGCCCCATAGTGTAATTTTAATATAATGTGGAGTGATTATATCACTCTACATAACTAACCCATCATTTCAAGTATTTGAGGTTTTGTTTTGAGAATATTTGCCCTTTATTTGCAATAGTAAATTTACAGCACTCAGTCTTTAGTCATATTCACCACTGCAATAGATCAAAAACCACCAAGCCTACTCCTCTTCACCAAATGAGGCTTTGTGCCTTTTCATTATTCTCTCCACCCCATCCCCCCAACACCCCCCACCCCCGCACCTCAAAGATAACAACCGTTCCACTCATTTCTGAGTTCGGTGGATTCGCACTTCTGCTTCCTCACATGGGATGAGAAGCGAGGGCTCTGTCCTGGGCCGAGCTGTCCGCTTGGCCTGGTGTTCCTCAGTGCTATCAATGCGGTCCTTTGTGAACGTCTGGACAGTAGTTCACTGTGGATACACTCCACAATGTCTTGTTTCTCTGTCTATTCCCTGTTGCTGGACTCTGGGTTTGACTCCAGAACCTGACTTGTGAACAGTGCTGCAGTGAACTTGACATGCAAACTTCCTTTCAACAGGCTGATTTCAAATCTTTGGGGCAAATATCCAGAAGTGCATTGCTGCATCGTATGGTAGTATCATTTGTTTTTGTTGTTTTTAGTTTTTTGAACATGTTTTTACATCACTGCAGTTCAAGTACTATGTATAAGAAAGCAATGTGTGAAAAGAAAGGTTATATGGAATCTGACCAAGAAGCCTGGCCCCCTCCTGGGTCTGGCATCTTCCGGGGCATTTTTTCTTGATGTCCTACACTGGAGAAGGGTAACAGAGCCCTTCTGTTTTGTCACTATTAGAGAGATGCTCAGCTTCCTTAAGATATATTGTACTTGAGGTTTCCCTCTCTATTCTTGTGAATCCATCAGCCCAGCATATGATAAGCTTAAGAAGGCAGCAGTCCCTCAGGAAAGGGCTTGAAGTGCTCCATCCTCCCTAAGACTCTGTGGGTCTAGCAGGGTTTTGTTGTTGTTGTTGTTTTGCTTTTTCTTATCCTTTTTTTGATACATCCATTTTCCACTACGTGTCTGAAAACACTTTCATCTAATAGAATGTTTTTGACTAAATAACCTTGAAATGTGGTTCTGAGTGCTTCTCTGGGATTTCCCACCAGTCTCAGCTTTTACACATTATCTTCTGACCTCATGTCCTCGACACAGAAAATAACTGAAAAGCCTTGGAGAGAAAGAGGGGGAGGGGACTAGAAGGAAGGAGGGAAAAGGGAAGAGAGAAGGAGGCAGAGAGAGGAGTGCAGGGCAGAAAGGGAGAGAAGAGGACATGAATTTTCTTAAAGAGTTTGAATAAGCAGGCTTGCATCCGAGTAAATGAAAACAAATGGTTGATTTTGCTGCTAGGATCATTTGCTGTGGGGCTAGAAAATATTTTTTCATGAAATGGGATAAAACTTGATTTAAGTAACTTAGCTTGAAAAAGAGCAAAAATTCTAGTGAAATTTTGATCTGAAAATGTGTTTAAATAACAAGTAAATATTAAATATTTCTGTTACAAATAATATCCAAAAATCTATCATAATGATTTTATAACTTTGTGTCAGAGATCAGTAAACATTAATATTCACCATCTGGTCTACACTTTTAGTCTGGAATGCCCATGACCATTTAAGCTTCTTTATAAACTGCTTAGATGTTTTGGTAGTGTCATATAAATCTAAATTTAGGCAATTTCTAAAAATGAGTTACCTGAAATAAGAGCTAGGTGTCATGTGAATCTTTATGGTAGCACTTTTATTTACTAAATAAGCTGTAAATGATTCTATTTTAACTGCTATAGTCAATCAGCTAAACATATATTCACAATACAGAATGTACCTACTAAATTTCTCCATTAAAAAAAAAACTTGGGGGCTGGAGAGATGGCCTAGCAGTTAAGAGCACCGACTGCTCTTGCAGAAGACCCGGGTTTGATCCCCAGCACCCACATGGCGGCTGAGAACCATCTGTAACTCCAGTTCCAGGGGAATCCATTGCTCTCTTCTGACCTCTGAGGCATTGCACAACACAGGTGCACAAACCTACATGCAGACAGTATATTCATACACATAAATAAATGAATAAATAAAAAAATAGATATTTAAAAAAAAACTTATGAAATGTAGTGACTGGACACTCCAATAGCTACTTATGAAATTAAGAATGCCTTAATTTTTCCCCACCTTGCCTTGGGTTCCCAAGACCAGCCTCCTTCCCTGGGAAGGCGGACCTACTGGGCCTGGACTCCTCTACAGCCTGAGCAACTCTGCTGTCCCCAACCACACATCTTCTCTCCTTCTAGCCTTGGCACAGGCTGGCTTTTGCTCTTGGCACCCCAGATCTCAGGACTGCCCTCTTGGTCCAGACCTGCCCACTGCATCTGCTCTTTCTCCCCAGACAGCTCAATTTTCCAAGATAGTTTACCAGACTCTTCGGGATGTCTCTACCCGCAACTTGCCTTTGGACTCCTGTTACCAACCTTCTGACCTGGTTCTCCCCACCCCCACCTTACCTTAGATTCCTGAGACCAGCCTTCTTCCCTGGTAAGTCTGATCTGGCCCATTGTGCCAGCTTTAAGACCAAATAACCACATCGATGACCAGCACAGCATATGACATTGGTTCAGTAGTGGCACTTTTTTTGTCTTTTTAAGACAGGGTCTCCCTGTAGCCCCACCTGTCCTGGAACTCACTATGTAGACCAGGCTGGCCTTGAACTCACAGAGATCCACCTGCCTCAGCCTCCTGAGTGCTGAGATTAAAGGTGTGCACCACCATGCCTGGTGATAGTGGCACTTTTATCTTGGGGACAATGAATGGTTACCTAATTGGACTTTAAGCCTACTCAATAGGAGGAAATTTGTGTGTGGTGCTGTAAACAGCTAAATATACACAGATGGAGAAGTCACAGATTTTAAAGAAAACTCCAAGGCTGTCACATCTCTAGACTAATGTAATTTGTTACTAAGTGCACAATATGTATCCTCATATTTACAGGCAAGTATTCCACTTATCAAAGAAGCTTCTTTTGTACCAGACAGAGACTATTACAGAGTACCACAACTGGTCACACGCATTGTCTGTGAATTGCCCAAGACTAAGTGGCACATCTATAATGCAGTTTTTATACTTAAGGCTCATGCCACATAGAACAAGGGGTAAAGAGAACACTAATGCATCTCTCAGTTCTCATCAATGAAGCTCCCTCATGCAAGATAGGGCCATGAACACAAAAAGTCACAAATAGAGATTAGGAATCTGCAGAGTGTGGGTCCTTGGACTGGACTCTATATTCAGCTTCACTCACCCAGAGGGTGGAAAGATTGTAAGAGCCAGGGAGAAGGTGCCTGACTATATGGAAATGGAGTCCTACAAGCTCCTGAGACCTGCTCATATGAGCCTACAGCAGTGGTATCAACATGCACTCTCAAGCAGACAAAACCCAGCATGGGACTGGGGAAATGGGCAGCAGGCCCCAGTCTTAACTGAGGAAATATTGGCAGCTGATTACTGTGTGAGGAAAAGCTGATTTTTTTTTTTTTTTTTGGTCTTTTTGAGACAGGGTCTCTCCTTGGTCCCAGCTGCCCTGGGGTGCGATATGTAGACCAAACTGGCCTTGAATTCATAGAGATTATGCCTGCTTCTGCCTCCCAAGTGCTGGGATTAAAGGCGTGTGCCAACCACACCCAGCAAGATCTGATCTTCTTAAAAGGAGGGACTCTGGATGGGCTGACTAGACCTCAGTGGATGAACTTGCACTGAGAAACATCTAGGGACAGAACTAGACACATCTAGGGACAGAACTAGACAGTAACTTGACACAATGGGCCTTAACACAAATGAAAGAATGTACAAATGGGGAGCTGTGGGGAGTGCCCATAGAGAAGGGGATAGAAAGGTGATTAAGAATGATCAAGATGTTCTGTATAAAATACACAAAATTCAATTAAAAAAATTTTTTTAATACCTTAATTTTCTAAGAATGCTTTCCAAACAACACAGATAAAGCACTAGTCCAATAATAAGATAATCAATAAACTATAAATCAAAGCTGGTTTGCCAGCTAAGGCCTCTGAAACAGGGGAGCAGCCACTGGCTCCCGGGCAGTGCTCCTGACCAGCTAGGTTTTCTAGAACTCAGGTTGTAAGACCTGAGGGGAAGCATGACTTCAGCTCGCTCAGTCCTACCGCAGGCAGATTACATGCACACATATTCTGATGGAGGTGAGCAGACGGTAGTCTTTTGCTTAGCTCTGCTAATTGAAGTGGGGCATTTGGGGCAGGAAATTAGTCTGCTTAAGTCTCATTTTCATTGACTATAAAATGAGGAGGTGAACTCAGCTCTGAAGTGCTTGTTGGTCTATTACAATTCCATGTGTGATAGCATATGACAAAATATTAGTACCTAACCTCTATGTGTGATATTAAAATAAAATCAGGAATTCTAAAATGTAATCCTTAAGATTTTAATACTTAGGATGTGGGGAGTAAGCCTCTCTGCTGATGTTTCTAGTCCTGGCTGGTTTGAAGTGGAGTACAACAGCTGCACACACACTGAGGAAATACAAACACCCGGACAGCAAGGCTCACTCACCATCTCTGCTTTAATCCCTGCTGTGTTCTTTTTAAAAATTTTAAAACAATTTTTGTCTTTTTGAGATAGGGTTTCCCTGTAATCCCAGCTGGCCTAGAACTTACTGTGTAGACCAAGCTGGCCTTGAATTCACAGAAATCCATCTGCCTCTGCCTCTGCCTCTGCCTCTCAAGTGCCGGGATTAAAGGTGTGCACCACCATACCTGGCCTTCCCTAATGTGTTCTTTCCACTGGACTCAATGCTTAGCATAACAAAGTTCTCTTTCTGGGAGATCTCCCAAGACCACCTAAAGCATAGCAAGGAGCTGGAACCAACCCAAATGCCCCTCAACTGATGAGTGGATAGAGAAAATGTGGTACATCTACACAATGGAGTTCTATGCAGCAGTAAAGAAAGATGACATCGGGGCTGGAGAGATAGCCTAGCGGTTAAGAGCACCGACGCTCTTGCAGAGGACCCGGGTTCGATCCCCAGCACCCACATGGCGGCTAAGAACCGTCTGTAACTCCAATTCCAGGGAGGGAGATACTCCAGTTCCAGGGGAATCCGAGACCCTCTTCTGACCTCTTAGGCATTGCACGAACACAGGGCCCAGCACCTGGACATGCAGACAGTAATTCATACAATTACAAAATAAATATAAATATAAAACAAAAAATGTAAAAAAAAAAAAAAAAAAAGAAAAGATGACATCATGAGCTTTGCAGAAAAATGGCTGGAGCTAGAAGATGCTGAGTGAAGTAACACAGTCCCAGAAAAACAAACAACGAATGGTATCCCTCATCTGTGGATGCTAGTGCCAATTACCTAGTTGTAAGTATTTCTTGTGCATGGCCCCTAGAGCTTTTGTCCAAGTAGCTGGGAGTGATGCATATTGGAAACAACAACAACAACAGAAAGGACTGCGTCAAAGAACTGACTGAGGGTGAACTTCTACTCAAAACAGTCAACTTCCACATGGAGAATTTTGAGAAAGACTGAGAGAGAGAGATGAAAAGCATGTTTGGCAGAATACATGAGCTCTGGTGGGGTGGGGGGATAGGGTGGGTGACATGGGTCTAGATTTTAAAAAATATAGTATTGTATCAAAAAAAAAAGAAAATCCCTTATAGAAATTTGACATTAAAAAAAAAACCACAAAGTTCTCTTTCTTCCAAATACTATTTGTAAAATTTTATGACACAATTCCTCCCACCAGCTTCGCAATTCTTCCAGCTTTGCAGTTTACACAATCAGAACTAGAAATAATCATGCAAATAGTTTTCCCCTATGGAGTACTCACCTCCCCAAGTTAAATATACCTTACCAGCATACACACATGTGTGCGCAATACATATGCTCTTATATGGTACTCACACATACATCTGCTATTATACCATTAAATCTTTGTTTGTAGCTAGCTAATGCTCCTTCTAGTAACCAATTCCAAACCATTCAGGATTTTCTCTTTTTTTTGAGACAGCGTCACCCTGTAGCCCTGGCTGACCCTAAACTGGCTATGTAGATCATGCTAACCTTGAAATCAGAGATCTACCTGCCTCTGCCTCCCAAGTACTGAGATTAAAGGCATGTACCACCATGCCTGGCTTCCTTCAAGAAATTTTACGCATTCTCCCTTTAAGTTACTAAACTTGGGGCTGGAAAGATGGCTCAGTGGTTAAGAGCACTAGCTGCTCTTTCAGAGGACCCAGGTTCAATTCCCAGCACTCATATGGCACCTAACAACGATCCATAACTCCAGTTCCAGGGGATTCAGTGACCTCTTCTGGCCTCTGCAGGCAATGCATGACACTAGTTCACTTACATACAGGTAGCTAATACACTCATAAAATAATAATAATAATAATAATAATAATAATAATAATAATTATAATAGTAACAAAGTAACAGCAACAACCACCACTACCACCACAACAACATTAATGCTACTAAACCTTAGTACAGACCAGCTTGACTCTCTAGCTTACTGATCAGGGAATGCAGGAAATGGGAGCCAACTGAGCATTAGAAAGGAGTCTCTATGGACACACCCTAAGAGCCCTACATACCTAGATACTGGAAAGAAAGAGTATTCAGATATGGAGAAGTAAATCAGAAAGCAGGTCGAAGACAACATCAGGCTTCAGTCACACCACAAGAATCAAGCAGATCCCCGCTCTCGGGTCCATCCGTCTAGTTTGCATTCAGCCTCTACTGCGTGCCTGACATGGAAGACCACTGGATCAATGGTTCTGGTTTGTTGTGCTTCCCACAGCCAAGCCATTTGCTAACCAAGTTTTCATCTCTGCCTCCCTGTGCATCCTCAACTACCATTGTTCCCTCTGATACCATGGAATCCAGTTAGTCCTTAAGTACAGAGTTCATAGTTGCCTCCTGTCTATCCCTTTGTGGATGAATTCTCCATCTTTCAAACTCTACAAAAGGCTCACCTCTTTCTAGAATCTCTTTCCACCCTTTCCCAGTTACTGTTGATGGCAAAAGTCTAATCAGAATTTACATGCCTCAGGAGCATTTATTTTACAACATTTATTTGTATTTTTTTTCTGATCAAACTATTAACACTTCACATTATGAAGTCCTGGCTTTGTATTTCTAGGCCTTCACAGGCTATCTAAGACTATATAAGACTCCCAACTGATGAACAGCTAAATGAACAAGCCACTGATATTACTTCATGGTTTGGGTTTCACATTGTTCTGTTTACTCTATGTAAACAGATTATGTCTCTTATAGAACTACCATATTATGGTAGAAGGATATGAGCTTTTAAGCTGTGGTGAACTTGGATTCCAGTTTCATTCTGTCTTTGTTAGCCATGTAATCATTGGCAGGTTCTTTAACCCATGTGGGCCTGTTTTTATCTGCGAAATAGGAAGAATATTCCTTAGAGCTTTTATAAAGAGTACATGAAATAAGATCCATGAAATGAAAGAATTTGTGCTTGACTTCTCTTTCTACTCATTTCAAATGATAATAGTTCCAAATTTATAATTATAGCTATCACAAATTTAGCATGCATACCAAGCACTATGCTAGACTTGGGTTTATAGATATGGCATGAATTCTTATAATTCAAAGCAAAGAACTATGAGTTGCCCTATTTTGCTGTTGAAAAAACTAGGGCTCCAGAGAAGAGAATGACTGCTGAAGCATGTCCTGCTTGGTATGGCAAAAACATATGCAAGTCTTGATTTGCTTTGGTTACTCATACACCTGACCACTATCTCGTCATGCTGCCCAAAGGAGATACTGCTTCAGGTTCATTTTTATCTAGATCCATTTAACAAACATAGTAAAGATTCAGCAATCTCAGTGACTGGTAAATAAAAATACATATGTTATACTGGAGGCAAAAAATAAGTGCTTTTATTTAGGATGTATTATTGTATCATAATCCAAAATTTGAGTGCCCATGGTACCATGGCCATAAAATTTACATATTTACATAAAATGAAAGTTCTAGCCTGTTTACCAAAGGAGCTAAGTTGTTAGATTTAGAAAAATCAGCACTGGAGTTTTAAATTACCCTAGAACATTTAAATCTTAATTATTTTAAAGCCATCTTTGTGCTTAACAACATAACAACCCTTGTTTTTTTTCTGGATGTTGAAATGTACTGATGTGATCAAGATCGGAAAAGGCAGAAGAAGGTTCCTAGGCAGTCCTTTCTAGTCCCACTTTCCTTCATATCTTGTGCTTATAGTTTGTTCCTAACTTCTTAATCCTAACATTCCTCATTGTAAAGAGTTCAGGAAATTGGAAGAAAAAGAAATAACTTCTTCCTCTATCTTGGAAACATATACTCTCAAGCAACTCAGAGAATTTGAAATGCAAATATGTTCATACTCTCAAATATACAAAAAGCACAAAAACTGAATAAACACTTCAGTGTACTATATAGAAAATACTTGGGTGAACTGGTAAAAAAAAAGTGCATAACATAAATACTACCATAGAAATGACATTTTAATTTACAAAAGATATATGTGAGTCAGTTAAGAGAAAAATCAAATTCAAAAATAAACTAAGCGTAGTTTATTACTATGGTTGAATTTGGTTATAACAGAAAACCCCAAATGCCATTTGCTTAAACAATGTAGAACTTTATTACACTCTGACAGAGCAGAAGGAAGCCAAGAGGAATGCAGCTCACTTCTATCGTGTGGTCTATAGCCTGTCTTCTTAGAATGTGGGTAGCAACCCCGTATGGGGGTCATATAGCTAAATGTGGAAAGTGTAAAAAAAAAAAATCTGTCAACAATAAAAGGCTTCTGAACACACAATGACCAATGTTAATTCTAAATTGAATGTGCAATTGATGTGCCTTTTGATTATATTTTGAAAACTGTTGAAGATGCTCTATGCCCTAAACACCAAATATTTAGTCACTATTTAATTCTTCATGTAAAAATAAACAAGAACATCCATCTCATTAGCATACAAATTTTCTGTCATATTTTTTAAAAAGATGGTAAAATTATATGTATGCCAAACAATTGTTTTAAAATAAATTTATGATTTATTACCAGTAAATGTTTGACATGAATATTTAGTTTATATGCTATTTCCCCAACGGCCACCTCATTAGCATGTAAATTTTCTTTCATCTTTAAAAGATGGTAAAATTATATGTATACCAAAGAATTGTTTTTAAATAAATTTATGATTTATTACCAGTAAATGTTTGATATGACTATTTAGTTTATATGCTATTTACCCAGGGTTGCGAAAAATTTCTTAGGTGAAAAGAGGTCCTGAATGGAAAAAGTTTAAGGCCCGCAGTTTGTTCAAGTCTGCATTCCAGGCAGAAGGAAAGGACAAAGCAAAAAGGCACTCTCTCCATCTAGAGATATCGCTTAAAACTGAAGTGTGTGTGTGTGTGTGTGTGTGTGTGTGTGTATGTGTGTGTGTACAAGCACGTGATCACATGTGGAAGCCAAAGGTCAACTTCTAGTTTCATTCCGATGTTGTTCACATTTTTGCTTAAGACAAAGTATCCTACTGGCCTTGAGTCCAACAAGTAGACTAGGATGACTGGCCAGTGGGCCTCATGGATGCACTGTATCTACCCTCCCCCCCAAGTACTGGGATTATAAACATACACACTACCATGCCAATTTTTTTTCTTTTTTTTAGGGGGACAGGGTCTCCCTTTAGTCCCAGCTGGGCTGGAGCTTGCTATGTAGACCAGGCTGGCCCTGAACTCACAGAGATCCCCCTGCCTCTGCCTCCGGAGTGCAGGGACCAAATGTGTGCGCCACCACGCCCGGCCTAAGAGGGTTCTTAGCCGCCATGTGGGTGCTGGGAATCAAACCCGAATCCTCTCCAAGAGCAGTGAGTGTTCTTAATCACTGAGCTATCTCTCCAGCCCCCATGCCGAATTTTTATGTGGGTTCTGGGGATCAAACTAGGTCCTCATCTTGCAACACAAGCTCTTAACTGAACTTTCTCCCCAGCCCCTTAAAACTGAAGACTTTTGCTACCATCCCATTGGTTTAAACATGGGATTATATAGGCAATGCAGCTTATTTTCCCACTGAACAACCCAAGTAATATTCTGATGTTCTATTATTACCAAGAAAGATGAAGCGCCTGTGGGGAGGGGCCCAGACACCAAGTGCCTGTGTGGCCAGAGTGGGAAGGTCAAAGACAGCCAGCAAACAGGGGAAAGGTGATAAGCTTCATTCGTGATTGAGCAATGCCACACAAAATATCCCAAGAAAACATGACTTCCCCCACCGGTGGACATGCGTATGTCTGAGGATACCCACTGCTGAGAAAAAGGCCAAATCATGCCTCGGAGGTAGGGATGAAAGCTGGTGAAAACTTTCCAAAAGACAAAATTTTAAACGTACTTACACTTCTACCAAGAGGCAGTTCTTTTATGAGAACCTCACACAAATCACCAAAGTAAGCATTTTCAAACAGAAAGAGTGAGTGAAATGTGATAGATGTCTATAAACCTAGTACTTAGTACGCAGAGGCAGGGGCCTGGAAAGTTTGAGCCAGACTGGGCTACACAGCAAGATCCTATCTCAACATCAATCATTAATCAGTTTATGTGAAATCTTTACACATGAAGCTATTTAATTGATATATGACATAATCACATAATACAATAATATTTTTAAACTGAGGTATATAAATGTTATAATATTTTTAAACTGAGGTATATAAATGTTAACACAGAAATATTTTCATGTAAAAAAAGTGCTGAAACAAGATTCTTTGTTTAGACACACATACATATGCACAGAGGATCGCTCCTTCACTCACAAAGGAGTCATACCTCAATACACCTACATGGTAAGTTGAATGTGTACTACATCTACCAAGCCTCACAGCTCAGTGTCATGGCACACCAGTGCACTTGTTTATCTTGTGACTGACTGCATGGCTGACTGGGAGATGCAGCTCACTGATGCTACTCACCATGCAAGGAAAACATCCTAGGGGTAGATTAGCCCAGGAAAAGATCAAAATCTGAAGTATAATTTCTGTGGATGATTATTGATCTGGCAATATTTTATGGGAAAATCATAAGTACAATCACGGAAACTTGGGACTATATAAGTAAATGTATTAGCATGCACACATACGGTATACAGTAATATGTATATATTTTTTTAAATAAGCCTAAGGTGAGATAGAGGGTAATGCAAGGAAGAGGGAGGAAAGAGAGACAAATAGCACTTAAAGAATGTTTTAAAAGCCATAGGGAAACATTATTTCATAAGTTTACTTTAAAATAGGTATATATGTAAACATATATACATGCATTTATCTGTGTGTATATATTATATGTTAAATGGAGTTATGCCAAGCAGATTGATAATGCTCCTCCAAAGAGCCAGAGACTATACAACAAAAACCCCAGTTCCAAGCATGGTACACCTCCCTTTGAGTTTTTGGTCAGGATAGTCGAGTAGACTCCCAGAACAATGTAGGCTAGTACCATTACCCTTGGCTGCTTCTTGGAACTTGAAGGTCAGACCTCATTGCTGAAGACACCACACACTTGGGACACAGGACTTGGAGGAATCATGCTGGAACTGATCTGGGTGCCTCCTCCAAGGACCAGTTCTCACGATATCAGAAGGTGCATGAAAGCTGCCATGGGAGAACAGTAACCACTACCCAGCTATAAAGCCTGTGAACCACAACAATGACTAGTCTAGGAAGATATCTCCAATGTTGTAACAGTGGCACTTTTATCTTGGGGGCGGCCCACTCAACAGGAGGAAATTCATGCTTGGTACTATGTGTGAACCTAGCCCCAAACCCCATGGCAGCAGAGGTCATAAATCCTAATGGAAAACTACTGCCACATTCCTGAACTAATATAATTTCTAACTGCATATTAAATACACTTACACTCACAGATAAGTGCATCTCTCACCACTCAACAAAGGAACTATTACGGATTTCCACAAGAGGTTCAAATGCAGAGAATAAGTGGTCATGGGGTGCCCAGCCCCAATTGGTGCTTCTACAATACAACCTCTGCATTGAAGGCACAGGAATATCTTGGAATAGGGGATGGAAAAATTTGAAAAACCAGAGAGTCAGAGCACCTAGACCCTGTTAGTGCATTATAGACATGATGGGAAACTGCATTCATGAAACCTCGACAATATGGTTGCCTAAAGCAGACCTGTGTGATGACAACACCGGTTGACATGCTAATGCAGATGGAAGAAAATTCACAAGGTTCTAGCCCTAGACGAAGAGCTATAGGCAAGCAATGTCTATGAGAGAGGAAGAATCAGTTTTACCCAGGGACAAGCTTCCTAACAGATTATCAAATCCAAAGCGATCACCCCTAAACACATGGACATACAGAATGGACTCAGAAGATTTTATATACACACACCAATAATAATTAAAGAAGAGGTTATGAAATTGAGAAGGAGAGGGAGCATGAGAGGAGTTGGGAGAGAGGAGAGGGGTGGAAATTATGTAAATACAACTCGTGTGAAAGTCTAAAAAATTAAAATGATAACAAATAAAAGCATAAATATACATTCATGTACATACAGGGCAGTTTTTTTAATCATAAGAAAATCAACCAGCCGGGCATGGTGGCACATACCTTCAACCCTAGCACTTGGGAGGCAGAGGCAGGCAGATCTCTGTGATTTCAAGGCCAGCCTGATCTACAGAGTGAGTTTCAGGACAGGCAGAGCTACAGGGAGACCCTGCCTCAAAAACCACCCCCCCCAAAAAATCAACCTTCCGAAAACAACTAAACTGGGATATAGCTTATAGAAAAGAAGCACCGTAAGTTTATATTTTTCTTCTGATTTTTTAATCTTAAAATTATTTGAATCATGATTCAAGGTTGGAAACTTGTCTATAAGAGTATAAATATAGGTGATTGACAAATAAATCAAGGAAAACAATAACCCTCACTAGCAGTTAAGAAAGGGGAAAATGAGATTTATTGCCAAAGAAAATTGAACTTTAAAAATTATGATTATTAGTGAAAGTATTGGAGAATAAGAATTCATAAATTGCTACTATATGTATAAAATGATACAACCATTTTGACTATAACTGAGCCACTCTCTTTAATGGTTAATCCATTTGAGCTAATAATTCCATTTATGATTGGGTTCCTTATATTAACAGCAGAAAAAAAATCTGGAATTAATCCAATGGTTAGTATATATAATATATAATATATATATTAATATTATATATATATGTTAGTTAAGACAGCCACACTCACTTGAAAGGAATATTATGCATATAAAAATTTTATGACTATAAACTTTTGGGTAGCATGGACAAGTGCTTAGACCTGAAGAAATGTCAGCAAACATAGTCTATAATGGACCAGATAAGACTTCATGTATTAGATTTATACATGCTATAGATTTTCTATCTATATTCTTTCTACCTATTTAATTCTATTGTTTTATTGTAAAAAATCACAGAAAATGTATAAATGAATTAACATAACTATGCCCCAATATAACAATGCCCCAACTATGTCCATTTATGGGCACTGAATCTGAATTTGACTCATTTTCATGCATCATTAAATTTTTTTGGCTTTTTTCTACAATTTAAAATGGTAAAAAAAAATTCTTAGCAATGCCAAAGACCATTTGGGAAATAGAAATTAAGACGTAAAAAACAGTAATGAGACTGAGTACCACTAGGTGAGGGAGAGTGTGCCTTACTTAAGATTTCTAGATGTGCTGACTAGACTCCAGTGGACTCAACTTGGATGATGTGATGCATAAGTTCTGATGGGGGTGGGGCATGGAGAGGCTAAATTTGATCAGGAACCATTGTATGAAATGTACAAATGCTCAGCTAAAAACACAAAACAACAATAACACAAAGTTGGGGATGGTAATGTGGGGATGGAGACAGGGGAGGGGGTCAGAATATGATCAAAATATACTTCATTATAGTCTCAAAGAATCAACAAAAATATTTTAATAATAGTCCCATGAGCTAGCCAGGAACCACGTTTTGAGTAAAATGTCCTCTTTGCCACTTGTTTTGAGGTCATTTCCCCTTTGAAACAAGGACTAGTGACACCCTTCAACACTGTGTGGAATAAGAGATACTATTCAGGAAAAGTTGACTGAAAGGGGAGACCGGATTAGTTGTCCACTCCAAATGATTCCTTGTCATGCATAACTGACTTCCTAAAAGATATGAAGGTGATCCTACCGCAAAGATACATGCACAGCTATGTTTATTGCAGCTCTCTTCACAATAGTGAAGACCTGGAACCAACCCAAATGCCCCTCAACTGATGTCTGGATAATAAAAATGTGGTACATCTACACAATGGAATTCTATGCAGCGGTTAAAGAAAGATGACATCATGAGCTTTGTAGGTAAATGGATGGAACTCAAAGCCATTATGCTAAGTGAAGTAACACAGCCCCCACCCCCTGAAAAGGCGAATGGTTTCCCTCATTTGTGGATGCTAACACCAAATCCCCAGTTGACAGGCAAGCTGAGCAACTTTATTATTATATTTCTTTGTATCTGAAAGCAACTGTGCTATTATGATGTGAATCTCTTAATGGGCTCTAGAATTGACCTACCACTTATATTCAGACATTGTAATTACCGTATATGGGTGGAAGATATGTATTCTTTTAGAGTAATATAAAATTAAAGGGAAAAGTGTGAACCCCAAAGCATATTTTGGAATTAACAGTTTATTCCCAGAGGTCATAATTTTGATATGTATGTGTTGGTTATATGGGCATAATTTGGAGCAAATGCTTTATGCATTTTTTTAGTTATCCCGATAATTCCATGGAAGGCAGACCATTTTATCCAATGACTATGCTGGTTATGTTCTATTTTTCAAGATGAAGGTCAAATCACACAGGCACTACACAGACTTCTCTAAACATGTACACATTAATCATTCATTCATTCACTCAATCATTCATTCAACAAATATTCATTGTCTTCATCTATATACTGGGCTCCATGTTAGTACTTGTAACACAGTGGGAAGAAAACAAGATAGGAACCTCATCTAGGGAAGCTTCAAGTCTAATGGAGGAAATTGGTATTTACCAATTTACATGTGGAACTGTGTGCTGAATGGGAAGGGCTATAGTGAAAAGTGCATGTTGCTATGAGACCACATAAGGGATGGAGCTGATTTTTCCAAGTAGGTGACCTGTAATGGAAGGAAAGCCCTCCAGGATTAGGGGATAGCATGGGCAAAATCACTGTGCTGGAAGGAACATATCGTAAATTATAATAACTAGGGGCAAATCTCTCAGGACATGTTGTTTAGTCTCACGGTATCTACTAATAGCCCCCTGTATAAGATTAAAATGAATGGCAATCTCCAGAATAGAAAATGGTAATATGCTTAAGCTAATTAGTGATACAGAATTGTCATTAAATTTCAACCCACCCCTGACTTGTACTGAAGTCCCAGTCACAGCTATTAGATTAAAGGGGCACAAATGTTTTTCATGTTTCCCTGATTATACAAGTGATAATTCTGACATTTCTTTTCTATATAATGAGATAATTCGGCTCAGGAAAAGCTGGGTTCTACCTCCTTGAGCCAGTGGTATGCAGTCCAGAGGGAGAAAGTCTGAGGGGTGAGGTAAACCCCTTTGGCTTGGTTCCTGTCTACAGGTATGTGATACAACTCCTCCCTTCTGGAAAACTATAAGTCAGGATTTAGGGGTCTGGGAAACAAGAAAGGCTGCTCAGAGTACAGTGACAATTTACAAAAACAGAGGGGGAAGGAATATACCTCCTCCCTCCAGGATGCAATTTTGCCTTAAAGTCAAATAAGAAACATTGGTGGATAAAGACTTCAGTGCCAGTTCTGGGCTGCCCTGCCAGGAGTTGTTGACCAGGGAGGCTCTAAATGCCCCCAAAACAAAAGTTATTTGCCTATAACTTTGAGTACACATAAGAAATGGACAATGGACAGCCACTACCTAGAGCTTTTTATGAAAAAAAAAATAAAGTGAGCCTGGTGTGGTGGGGTATCTCTTGAGTTCAAGGCCAGCTGAGGCTACAGGGAGACTTATTACTCACAGTGTATAGTCTGAAACCCAGTTTCTCATGCCCTCCCTTTCCACTCCTGTTTTGGCCGTATTCCCTTGTTATTCCATTTTTTCACATTGAAAATCCCCAGGCTCCTCACGGATGCTGCTCACAGTGTTCTGGTGACCACTAAACATAGTGGGAACTCTGTGGTCCCAGGCTGTGGAGCCTTAGACCAGGAATATGGCAGGACCATTTTTGGTGGGGCTCACTCTCTTTCATTAAATATAGAATAGGGTCTCTCTACTTCTCAGTAAGAGAAGTGTACTTCAGATGATCAACATTCATGTGATCTTTAATCATGTGGAATGCAATGGAGAATAGATTTCCCAAACAAAGCATTTATCTAGCAGTGGTATTTCCACTACATGATATGCAGGGGTGTTATTTCTGGCACAGCAAGCCATTTCAAACAGTTTCAAACCAAACTTATCACTGAGGAGAAAGTCTATAAGAAGAAATATGAGAATGTTAACCACAAATTTCCAAAATCATATGCCGATAGGTATGCTTCCTGCATTATCACTTCCATATAATCAATTTCCCCATGGTTACATACTACATGAGATATATCTAAACCCATATACACATGGTTTCTTAAGTTAGGTTTATATATTTGTTCTTTTTACGAAGCTTATTTATTAGCTAATAATAATTTTATGTATTGGGAGTAAAATGTGATGCTTTGTACATTTTTGAATGAGTGTCAGGCTAGTTATATATACTACTACTTCACATCTTATTTTTGTGTGTGAACACAGCTTTTAAAATCCATGTTTAAGAAATGAAAAATGATGTATGGAATACATAAAACATCAATAAAAATTTTTTAAATCCATGTTTAGCAATTTTGAAATATATGTTTTATTGACTATAGTTATTCCATTGTGCAGAACAACAGAACTTATTTCTTATGTCTAACTGAAGTTTTGTATCTTTTAAAACATTTCTTCTCTCTCTACCACTCCCCAGCCTCTGGTAACTGCCATTCTGCTCTGTACTTCTGGCTACAGCTGGAATCATGTGTGAACTGGCTTCCTATGCCAGCCTGGCTTTTTACTTAGCATAATGTCTTGTGGATTCATCTATGATGTTGCAAGGACAGAAATCTGTTCTTTTTAAGGCTGAATTATACCAGATAGAGTATATACAACTATTTTAATCCATTCATTGGTGATGGGCAGCTAGGCTACTCCCAAATCTTTGTTGTCATGAGCAATACAACATGGGACATTGAAGTGTGCTCTAACAAGCTGAGTTTAAGTTTTTGTAGTAAATAACAAGAAATGGGATTGGCTGAATCATATATTGTTGGTAGCCTGCTTCATTAAAGAAAGCCTGTGCTAGAGTTTTGTGAACTCACCCCCGCCCATCGAGCAAGGAAGGCTAGTTTCACTTTACTTCCTCCACGTAAGATAAGCCTCAGGATGTTCCAGCCCACAGGACATTCCAGGCTTATCTTCATCCTGCCCTTCCCCTCCTTACTTCCTCCTCGTAAGATAAACAGGATGCTCATTAACCACAGGATGTTCGAGCCCACGCTTTTGGTATGCAAATGAGGCATCGGATGGTGCACCAATCCAGAGCATGCACAAGCCCTCTAGACTGCTATATAAGCAGTGCTTCTGCCCCATTTCGGGGTCCTTCTCACAAGAGAGCTGTACACAATAAAGTTTGCTGCAGAAGAATCCTGTTGTCCGCATGAAGGTTCCGTGCTGGCGAGACTGCTGCGCGCGACAATTGGTGCCGAAACCCGGGAATTCCATCGCTGGCACGAGAGGACCCTTCGCTTTCAAAGAGGATTCAGAACTGCAGGGTAAGTCGCTCGGAGAGGCATGTTGTCTGGTGAGTTTGCTGGCATTGATTTTGGTTTGGGGCTGTCTCCCCCCTGGGAAGGTTTTATCAAAGGAATGGTTGTCGTCCTTGCTGCCACAATTTTGTTTTGTCTCCTTATGTCCTGCTTAGGGACGAAGGCAGTCAGGAAATTAGTCAAAAATTGCTTACAGGATGAGGTGTGTGAGGCAGCTAGAAGGCAAGGACAGACCACTTCAGAGATGGTCCAGGATAGCATGTCAGAAACCGAGCGCAGTGAGAGGTTGGGTGCGCGCGTGAAAAACCCTGATTTTATTACGGAAAAAGGACCTCCTGGTACATGTGGTAAGGGAGAGAAGATGTTGCCGCCCCTCCTGCCCTCTATTCGGGTGACTCAGGGGACAAGCCTATACCCAGTGAAAGACTTGGAGGCTTTGCACGTTAGTCTTGACGGGGATAGTTCTTCTGACAATGAAAGTCTAGACCCCGATGATGAAGCGGTCCTTGAGGAACAGGCAGCCATTTATGGCCAGGATCATTCCACTGACCATCCACAGGGGAGGGCAGGATCTTATGGAGTGTGAGACCGCTTCCAGTCAATACATCTGCCCCCCCGGGCACTGCGCTCCCGCGGCGCCCCTACCTTATGTGCAGCACGGCGATCCGCCTCGCTATCCCGCTAAGGATCGTGACAAGTTGGCTCTTATGTTCCCTGTTATTGAGAGGGATGGTGGAAGAGTTCATGCGCCTGTCACTTTCTCAAAAATTAAAGACTTAGCAGAATCAGTTAAAAACTATGGAGTCACAGCTAACTTCACGTTGGCACAATTAGATAGACTTGCCACCTCCAATATGACACCATCTGACTGGGAGACCGTTGCTAAAGCCTCTCTCACCAGTATGGGACAATATATGGAATGGAGAGCATTGTGGCATGAGGCAGCTCAAACCCAGGCAAAAGTCAATGCTACAGCTCTAACCCCTGAACAAAGACAATGGAATTTTGACCTCTTGACAGGCCAAGGGCAGTATGCTGCTGCCCAGGATAATTACCACTGGGGCGCTTATATCCAGATTTCCACCGCTGCCATAAAAGCTTGGAAGGCATTACCCCATAAGGGAGAAACAAATAATCAACTTACCAAAATTATTCAGGGCCCTCAAGAGCCGTTTTCTGATTTTGTTGCTAAAATGACAGAGGCCGCTGGGAGAATTTTTGGCAACACTGAACAATTAACTCCCCTGATTGAGCAACTAATTTTTGAACAAGCTACACAAGAATGCCGCGTTGCCATAGCTCCCCAAAAAAACAAAGGCCTTCAGGACTGGCTTAGAGTTTGTAGGGAACTTGGTGGCCCTCTTACTAATGCTGGGCTAGCAGCTGCAATCTTGCAGTCTCACAGACGCCCCCTGAGAGGACCACATAAAAGAGTCTGCTATAAGTGCGGGAAACCAGGACACCTAAAGAAGGACTGTAAAATGCCTGACATAGAGAAGCCTGCACCCGTGCTTTGCAGCCGTTGTGGTAAAGGCTTTCATAAAGCTTTTCAGTGTCGTTCTGTCAGAGACATACATGGAAAACTCCTTCCCCCGTTAGAAAACCAACGATTGGACATGTCAAAAAACGTGAGGGCGGGCCCTTGGCCCCAGGGCCCGCACAAATATGGGGTTCACCAGGTAACTTCAGTAATGGAAGGCCAGGAAATACCACAAGATTGGTTTTGGACACGAAGGACCTGCCTACAGCTGTCCTCTGGCAACAAGGCCCATTACTTTGGATTCACCCACATGTTTCCCCCGGGAAAACAATCGACTGGTATCCTGCAGCAGTTGCTCACTTGGCTATTAAGGGCTTAAAATGGCAATCACACATTTTGGTATACAACCTCATATTCTTATAGTACCCTATACTTCTGAGCAAGTACAGGTTTTAGCCGCTACCTCAAATGACTGGGCTGTCTTATCACTTCCTTTACAGGAAAAATTGACAATCACTATCCCAAACATCCCCTTCTCCAGTTTATGCGTTCTCAAGTATAGTTTTTCCAAAAATTACTGCTAACCAACCACTTAAAAATGGTCTAGTAATATATACGATGGCTCAAAAACTGGAATAGGAGCCTATGTGGTAGATTCCAAGGTTTTCAGTAAACAATATTCTCATAACTCACCTCAATTGTTGAATGCCTTGTAGTCTTAGAAGTCCTACAGATGTTTCCAACCCCTCTTAATATTGTCTCTGATTCATCTTATGTGGTAAATGCTGTAAAAATCCTAGAAACGGCTGGAATTATAAGGCAAAGCAGTAAGGTAGCTTTTATATTCCGCCAAATTCAAAATGTACTCCTTCACAGAAAAGCCCCTGTGTATATTACACATATCAGGGCACATTCAGGCCTGCCTGGCCCCATGAGCCACTATAACGATCTGGCTGATAAGGCCACCAAATTAATAGCTGTTGCCTTAAATACAGTAATTGACCAGGCCAAAAATTTTCATGCTAAATTTCATGTAACGTCAGAGACACTGCGACGCCGTTTTTCCCTAACTAGAAAACAAGCACGTGACGTCACCCAATGCCAAAATTGCTGTCAATTCTTACCTACATCACATATTGGAGTTAACCCGAGGGGGATACGGCCACTACAAATCTGGCAAACGGACGTTACACATGTCCAAACCTTTGGAAGATTGCAGTATCTTCATGTCTCTATAGACACATGTTCAGGCATTTTGCATGCCACCCCCATGACAGGTGAAAAGACAGCACATGTTATTCAACATTGTCTTGAAGCCTGGGCTGCTTGGGGAAAACCAAACGTGTCTTAAGACAGATAATGGGCCTGCCTACACCTCACAAAAGTTTCGTCAATTTTGTGCACAAATGAAAGTCACGCACATTACTGGCATCCTTATAACCCTCAAGGACAAGGCATCATTGAACGTGCACATCGCACTCTCAAATCCTACTTATTAAACAGAAAGGGGGAATTATGACAGAACTCCCCCCAAATCCACGGACGGCTACAGCTATAGCCCTTTTTACACTGAATTTTTTAAATTTGGATGACTCAGGTCACAATGCAGCTGAGCGACACTGCTCAGAGATAAAAAACTCATCAGAAATGGTAAAATGGAAAGATGTCATATCTGGAAAATGGAAGGGCCCGGATCCTATTTTAATAAGATCCAGGGGAGCTATTTGTGTTTTTCCACAGGAAGAAGAAAATCCAATTTGGGTGCCTGAGCGATTAACAAGAAAAATAAAAGAAACATGAAAAGATCAATGATCCAGTTGCTGGTGATTTTCATGATCAGCCTCTGGATGACTCAGGCGGAGCCACAATGGGGGATCCTGTCAGTGTTCCCAAGACCAATGACCAATTCTCATGATAGTAACTGGAGTGGGAATTTGACAGCTTGATGAACCAGCTTCGTATGGCCATCTTATGTGAATTCTACAGAATGGACACCTCCCTTCTGAAGGACTGGCTTCCTGGATTTCCACCGCTGTTCCACACTTCAAAGAATGACTGGGGTGATGGGATTTGGCCTGGTCTTATGCGGAGGGATAATGGTTATGCTCTGGATTTGTTGTAGGTCCGTGCCCAACAGTCGCGCGATAAGGTGGTCATTGCACAGGCCCTTGCAGCTTTGGAAGCAGGTTTCTCCCGCTAACATCTAACTTAGATGCTGGAGAAGTAGTCAATGAGGGTAAGACCTACTGCATGTATTTCAACCTAAGACAGGGGGCAAACCAGCACTCATAACGGTGAAGGCTCGTAGGACGCTTCGCAGTTTTTTACCGCTGAGGCTGTCATCAGTGGGGGTTCATGGGACGCTATGGACCCTAACTGGTTGACAAGCTGTTTGTTATCCCAATGACGGGTAAGGTATACCTCTGCAGTGGCAACCTAAGACAGACATTCTCCCAGCCATATAATAGAAAAGGGGGAACTGTTGGTAGCCTGCTTCATTAAAGAAAGCCTGTGCTAGAGTTTTGTGAACTCACCCCCGCCCATCGAGCAAGAAGGCTAGTTTCACTTTACTTCCTCCGTAAGTAAGTCAGGATGTTCCAGCCCAGGACATTCCAGGCTTATCTTCACTCCTGCCCTTCCCCTCCTTACTTCCTCCTCGTAAGATAAACAGGATGCTCATTAACCACAGGATGTTCGAGCCCACGCTTTTGGTATGCAAATGAGGCATCGGATGGTGCACCAATCCAGAGCATGCACAAGCCCTCTAGACTGCTATATAAGCAGTGCTTCTGCCCCATTCTGGTGTCCTTCTCACAAGAGAGCTGTACACAATAAAGTTTGCTGCAGAAGAATCCTGTTGTCCGCGTGAAGTTCTTGCCGGCGAGACTGCTGCGCGCGACAATATATTAATACTGTTTTCAATTTAGTTTTATTTTTGAGGACCACCATACTATTTTCCAAAACATTCCACTAGCAGGGCACGAGGTACAATTTCCCCCACATCTTGCCAACATCTTTTTTTTTTTTTTTTTTTTTTTTTTTTTGTCTTTTCGAGACAGGGTCTCCCTGTAGCCCCAGCTGTCCTGGAACTCACTCTGTAGACCAGGCTGGCCTTGAACTCACAAAGATCCGCCTGCCTCTGCCTCCCATAGGATTAAAGGCGTGAACCACCATGCCCGCTGCCAACATCTTTTTAAACATAGCCATTAGAGTAAGTATAAGATGAACTCTCCTGGAGATTTTAATTTGCATTTCCCTGATAAGTAGTGGTACTGTGCATTTTTTCATATATCTGTTGATGCTTTTATAACATTTTCGGTACTTTTTATTATTTGAGTTCACAAATGAACACATGGTATTTTGATCATATCTACCCCCAGACTCCTCCAACAAGACACCCTCCCAACTTCATGCCTTTTTTCTTTTTCTTTCTTTCTTTCTTTCTTTTTCTTTTTTTCTTTCTTTCTTTCTTTCTTTTCTTTTCTTTCTTTCTCTCTTTTTCTCTCTCTTTCTCTTTTTCTTTCTTTCTTCTCTCCTTCCTTCACTTCTTTTCTTTTTTTATCCACCAAGTCTAATTAGTGCTGCTCATATGCAGAGTGTGGGGCGGACACTGGAGCAAGGCTAACCCAGCAGCACACCCTTGAATAAAAATGACTCCCTGCCTGAGTAACACGTATGCCTTCCTTTAAAAAACAGCTGCTTAGGTCATCTGTCCACTTTTAAATAGCTTGATTCTTTTTTTTTAATAGCTTGTTTCTTACTGAGTTGTTTGAGTTCTGGTATGCTGAGGATATGAGTCCCTGTATGTATGACTTGTCAATATTTAGTTGTAGTCTGTGGGTTTTCTCTTAGTTTTGTTGAATGTTTCCTTTGTTGTGCCAGAGCTATCTATATGTCAGAAAATATTTTTCAGATATGAACACAGAGCAGTGAGCTAAACACACAAAAATTCTCACTCTCAGAATTAGTGACTAGTCCTTGACTAATCCACACCTTGAGCTAGTTCTCCTTGAATCATAACTATAAAACAACTGTGTAAAACCACACAACTGCTCTTTTCATAGCACACACTTTGATGCATAATGAACTGAAAGCTTCCAGCATTATTCACTGTTCTGTGGATTCAGACAAGGGTCCAGAATGAGCCACATTTCCATATTATTCCCTGATCTGCTCATACAAGACCTTCTACACTCCTGCACAGTCCCCATCAAGAGGATTGATGCAGGGTTTTTTTTTATTAATTTTATTTATTTCTGTATGTGTATGAATGTACTGTCTGCATGCAAGTTTGTGCAACCGTGTCGTGCAATGCCACGGAGGTCAGAAGAGGGTCTCGGATTCCCCTGGAACTGGAGTTCTCCTGGAATTGGAGTTTCAGACGGTTCTGGCTGCCATGTGGGTGCTGGGGATCGAACCCAGGTCCTCTGTAAGAGCGATCGGCGCTCTTAACCGCTAGGCCATCTCTCCAGCCCCCTGTTTGCAGGTTTTTAATCCCTATACCAGGGCCTGTATCCAGTGTCCTACGGGCTTACTGGATCAAGCAAGGGCTATCTCCACACAGATTGGCCAGATCCCTGTCCTTCTCCCACTGTCTTCTGAAAACTGTAACAGCTTTATCTGTAATCTAGTGCTAGCAGACTTTGTCTCTAACATCTCTTTGAGCTTCCACCCAAGGCCCCTTTTCTAAGAGTCAGGTGCCAGTCTTCAGACCTGCACTGAGGAAAGTCACTAGGCTGTTCTCTCCAGTTCCCTTGCTTTACCTGGCTACCTGCCTTTAAAACCTCCATTATTCCTTCACAAACTTCTGGAGTTTTCCTTAAAATTAACTCCCAAGCCAGGCGTGGTGGCACATACCTTTAATCCTAGCACTTGGGAGGCAGAGGCAGGCGGATCTTTGTGAGTTCAAGGCTAGCCTGGGTCTACAGAGTGAGTTCCAGGACAGCTGGGGCTACAGGGAGACCCTGTCTCAAAAAAGACCAAAAAAAAAAAAATTAACTCCCAAAGAACTGCACACTAGATTGTGAGAAAGGCCTATATTTGTACAAAATAGCATTTGGAGTCAGACTACGATGGATATTTCAAATTGATTTCAAAACACTTGACTAAAATGTTCATCAGCTCTGCAAGTACCTGTCTAGTTTCCCTATCCTAAGCACACTTCTTTGGTGTGATACTTGGGACTAAATCCAGGGCCTCACACAAGCTAGGCAGGTGCTCTACCAACTGAGCTACAGGCCCAGCATCCCTAAATCCATGCTTTATGAAACATGTCATCCTTTCAGAATTCTATTTCTCACTTAATTTCTTCTTCAATGTATATCAGTAATTTCTTAAGAATATTCAGATTTATTTTTTAAAGATGAGCAATAAATAAAATAAATATAAAATAAAATAAATGAAATTAAGTATTAGGCATAGGTGATGAACCAGCAAGTGATTTCCAAGACACAGTCAGAATCCAGCTGATGAGAATCAATAACCACAATTAGTCAGAAAAAAAGAGCCTGCAGACTGCTCAGACTTAACTGGGACAACTACATTGCACCTTCTCCTCTGAAGGCTCAGGGATCATTGCAGAATGGGGGCAGAGAGATTGTAAGAGCCATAGATGGTAGATGAATACAAGGAAACTGTGTTGTCTGAACACCACAGGGTACATGCCCAAATGAACTCATAATGCTTGTGACAGCATGCAAACCCAAGTCAGATGGGGCCCTGCATGGATGGAGGGGGTGGGCAGGAAGCCCCAGCCGTAGCTCAGTAACTATTGGCAATTGATGGCTGCTGGGAGAAGGACAGTAAGTTTTCTTTACTGGTGTGATGGCTGATAGATTGATCAGTCTCCATAGTGGGCATGGGCCCACTCCCAGAAGCACTTGTTAAGCACACATTGGAATTTATTTTAAAATCAAAAATTAATTAAATAAATAAATTAGAAGGATAGATAATAGTGTAGGATATGAAATCAGGGGGTGGTAGTAGAGAAGGACTGGAGAGGAGGCAGAGGCTCTGAACATGATTAGATGCATTGTATGAAATTCTGGGATTAACAAAAAATTATAAAATAAACAGATAATTTAATTTTTTCAATTTCATAGATGTATTTAATGTATTTGATCATAAAAAGAATAGATAATAATGTTACTCTAGAGAAGGTGATGGAAAGACTGCATAATAAGGTAGGTAGGCTTCCAAAACTGGCCCTAGAACTACAATTCAAATGCAGAGCTGTGCAGCAGCCTCATGGCAGACAGCAGGAGCAAGCAGGCAAGTTTGCCCCAAATCTCCCCTGGAAGGCAAGTCTGTGTAAGTGATCGCAGGTACCTGCTGTCCCCCAGCCCTCCTTTTCAAACCTCATCCCTGCTGTTTACAGCCTTCAGAGTGGAGCAAGCAGAGAAGGAGAGATGTTATATGAACAATGCTTAATCAGGAAATCGGATACTGTGAGTCTTCCCCCTGCTTGCTCATTACATATTTTATATATTTATATATTTTAATCCATTCAAAACCCACGTGGCTTGAGTATCTTAATTTGGCCTGTGAGACCTTCCATTGTAAGACCACTGGGAAAACGTGTTGAGTAGCATATACCACTGTGGTAAGGCAGCCTCCTGGAGTTCATCTCTGCTCTGAAGCACTAATCACAGTGCTGGTCTTGAAGCACACTCTGCCTTTTCTTATCTAGGAGCCTCTTCCCCATACTGCTCTTTCTATTTTGAAAGAGGCTTCTTTGCTAGGTTAAATCTACTGGTTTTCAAGATTCATTTCAGATATCATCTTTCCTGCAAAACTTTCCTACCGTCAGTTGCTTCCCATCAGTGTCACATGGTTCTCGCCTCTTATCCTAATGACCCCCACATGTTAACAGCACAGATCGCTATCCTGCTTGGTTAGACCCACACCTTTTAATACTGGTAGTCATATGTCTCAGTAGTACTTCTAAATTATAATTAAATTTAAAATTAAAGCTATTTTCTTACAATAACAACATCCCAATCACGCAAATGCCACATTTCCACCATCACGGGACGTTCTAGTGAACAGTTTCGGACACAACAGTATGCAACACTGGTATTGGTGATTCTCTTTGTTTCTGTTTTCCAGGGCAGGGCCCTGCTTAGTGACAGATACAGAGCAGGCCTCTATGTGCCTGCCTAGTATTGGACTTATTAATGGAAAAAAATGCACTTCTGAACTAAAAGCCAACATATAATGCCATGGCTTGATGTTAAACTCTTTCTGAAAATATTTTTATTTGAGTTTAATTTTATGTTCTTCAATTCCTCCTTTTCAAGGGTCTAAAGTTTCAAGGGGGAACCTCACTATTCCTTTCGGTTTATCTTTCTTGACCTTTGTAACTATGTGGCATTTTTACCTAGGTCTCTTGGGAAAAAAGGGAGCGAAGCCTTTGACCAAAGACAAGAGGAAATTCTTTGTGGCACATGTTCACTGGTGGGACACCCAGCCTGGAATCTCAGCTCCCTAGAGCTAGACTTTCTACAATGGAAAGAGAGAATGCACTTGTTCTTCCCATGATTTAATGGTCAATTTTCATATTTTTTGAGAAAGTATTCTATCATAAGCTAAATTTGGAAGAGATCTAATTGTTTGCTAGAAACTTTCAAAGTTTCCTTTGAGGTGAATGTCTATCTGCTTGGGCATAAAAGGGGAAAAGAAGGAATTTACATTCACTTTGCTCAACATTAGCATCTTTTGTTCAATCATTTGAATGCAGGACAGTTAGAGGGAAACAGCTTAGAGAACAAGAGTTGACATCCACAGTGTAAAATCTTTTAAGGTGCTTGGATTCAATGAGGGAGAAAGTGAGACTGGACCATATTTCAGCTTCCTAACTGTGTTCCAGTCAGCGGGAACTTTGTGACAGGTCTCTGTCTCTCAGCTACACTTGACTGGCTTCTGCTGACATTCAGCTGTCAGACAGCAACCCTTTACCAGGCCCCTAACATGCTCCACAGCTTCACCCAATTAACTTGCTTTCACTTGACACAGCAGCAAAGAGCTTCATAATAGGTGGTCAAGGTGCATGGTGTCTGCCTGCCCTCGAACTGCTCACACACAGCAAGATATCTAACTACTTTTCTTCTTGCCTTTGTGCTCAGAACGAGTATTATAGAATTTAGTCATTCTATGGATTGAATTGGACAGGAAATCCAGGAAATATTATGGTGACAGATTGAGCTGCTCAAAAATGGGCCTCTAGATCACAAAAGTTGAATTCTCAACTCTCTTTGGGCCCTATTGAGAAGATTTGATTTTTAAATTACCAGAATATAATCATGTCCAATGATTTGTGTTTAGTTCCTCTACTATCTTATTATTAATAATGCTGTGTAAAAAGAACCTTGCATAGAAAAAAACAAGATCTAGGCATAATGCAACAATGAAATTCAGCTTTAGCTTATAAAAATGCACTTCTCATAAAATCTGCATCTGTCTGTAAATTTCCATTATCTAATCATCCTTTTGAGTGAAATACATTGTACTTCAAAATATGTCTAGGCCATAATATTTATGTTTAAAAATTATCTGAGTCATTTGCATATTTTCTCATCTCTCAATAGAGTTAGACCTAAGCATGTCATCAGTTTTCATTTATATGCTCTGAAAATCTGGAAATTATGAAAAGGATCAGTGTGCTACTAAAGAAAAAGAAAAGTAACATTGAGCTCTACGGCCTTCCCAAAGCCACCGCCACAAGAATTAACAGAGAGCACCACTGCTCACCAGGCAAGGCAGGGTCCAGTGATAACTGGTGTGTGAACAGGTGTTCAAAGCTTTCAGTGCCAGGTTTTAAGCAGCTGTATTTTGTGACATCTCTTCAAATTCTTGAAGGAAATCTTTCTCTATGTGAACTAAAATTCATAGCTCACATTAACCTGAGGCTTAATGCAGGAGGCAATCTAAAGTGAAAGCATCTCATCTCATCTTATGAATGATGTAATATAAATATATACATATATATATATAACAAGGACTTGGCCTAGCATGGTGGCACACATTTTTAATCCAAGCATTCAGGAGGCAGAGACAGGCAGACTTTTGTGAGGACCAGCTTGGTCTACATACAAGTTCCAGGCCAGCTGGTATTCCAGGAGGACCCTGCCTCAAAAAAAAAATAATTTAAAAAAAAAAAAAAAAAAAAAAAAAAAAAAAAAACCTTGGAGAATTCTCTGGAGTCTATTAAAGGTTTTCAACTTCTAGGGAGAGGTGAGCAATATTGCGGTTAATTTTGTTCCATTTCAGCACTTAGCGCAGCTGCAGCTGCCCACTCATCACTCCAATCCTTACGACAGACACCTGCGCACAAGCTGTTGGAATGGCTTGTACAAAGCTTACGGCAGCCAGAGTAGGCAGAAAGGACCCTGGCCTCCAAGTACCAAGATGTGTTCTCTGATTGCTATTCCTCACTGCAGAAGTATAGATTAAGAGACAGGAGTCATAGCTACCACACCTTCCACACACCCCTCCCCGTCATCTGAAAGGTCAACCAGGGGACTCAAAGGGTAAGCTTTACTTCCTCTAGCCTCTGTACTTGATAGTTTCTTCCTGAAAGGAATAGATACCTTCTTGAAGCAAAAATTACTGAGGATTAAATGAGTCTATAATATAGATGATGGGTCATCAAATTGCCTAGTAAATAGTACTGGTGGTAGTGATCGTTATTATTCACATGTGTCTTATACTTTTATGGTATACAGTACATCAAAGGGACTCAATAAATGTATAGAGAAAAAAATAGGTACTTATTTCTTTATTCTCTTATTTCAGGATGATACAAAAAAATAAACACTATTCATGAAAAATATGAGTAACATATTGAAAACCTTGAGTTATGATGGTATCATTTTAATGAATTTAAAATATTCCCAACAGATAACTGAATAAAGAATATTAGTCTTAAAAGAGAAGGCAATCTTGCCCCATGACAACACAAATGAAGTTAGAAGATACTATGCTAAGTGAAATATAAACCATACTTAGACAAACACTGCATTACCTCACTTATACACAGAACCAGACTGTACACCTTAAAATACACAATTTTATTCGATGCATAGTGGAGCACAACTTTAATCCTAGTGCTCAGGAGGCAGAGGCAGGTGGATCTCTGTGAGATCAAGGCCAGCCCAGTAAAAAAAAAAATAGTACATATGGGGCTGGAGAGATAGCCTAGCGGTTAAGAGCACCAACCGCTCTTGCAGAGGACCTGGGTTCGATCCCCAGCACCCACATGGTGGTTGAAAACCGTCTGTAACTCCAATTCCAGGAGAAGTCCAGTTCCAGGGGAATCCGAGACCCTCTTCTGACCTCCGCGGCATTGCACGATATGGGTGCACAAACCTACATGCAGACAGTACATTCATACACATACAAAAATAAATAAATAAATAAAAAAGTACACACACACACACACAATTTTGTCAAGCATATGTCAATAAAATTGAAAAAAAATCCTAAATTAAAAACTGTGAGGAACTTTAAGTATGATCCCCAAATAAATGCCACCAGCCAAATAGACCGATTATTTTTTTTTGTGTACTTACATCTTAAAGTGAACTAAACTGTTCACTTTCATTTCCATTTGCTGAATATCTTACTTTTATTATAAATTAATTCTTTTCAGAAACAAGTAGGGTGATTTTAAACTATACTAAATGATGGCATGACATACAACTTTTTCATCCAAAAATTCCACAAACACCCCATGCAGCTTTAATGTCTATGAATATTAACATCTAAGAATTTTTATAATATGTGTATTACAACCAAATGTTGTAATAAATATGTGTATAAGCAGATTGTAACAATGGTAATATATGCCACTAGTTGTTCCATTATTAAAATTCATGTTACAGCAGTCCGTTGTTTCTCCTAGATCTCAAAGTAGTTTGATTTCTTAGGATAATGTTTTCCAGATTTTATGAACTTCATTTACTTAATGGAACTTTACTGGTATAATAAAATTGAAGCAGAATAGGTTAACTATATAACCTAAGAAAATAAAATCTCTGTATTTAGGGAAAATATTATTAATATATAAAAGTACTACTTGTTATCAATAAGTCATGCATTTAACAATGGATTCTGTATCCTAAGTATGTAGACAAACAGAAAAATGCCAATCAGAAGCATTCAAAACTATAAGAATTCTAATCCAGAGTCAACAGTGCTCTGCTTCCAAGGCAGGAGTTGCTTTGAGGCCTTGATAGTCCCTACTTTAAGAACAAATAAAGGGGCTGGAGAGATGGCCTAGCGGTTAAGAGCCCCGACCGCTCTTACAGAGGACCCGGGTTCGATCCCCAGCACCCACATGGCGGCCGAGAGCCGTCTGAAACTCCAATTCCAGGAGAACTCCAGCTCCAGGGGAATCCGAGACCCTCTTCTGACCTCCGCGGCATTGCACGACACGGGTGCACAGACCTGCATGCAGACAGTACATTGATACACATACAGAAATAAAAAAAATAAAAAAAAAAGAACAAATAAAAACTCAAATTCTGTCCTCAATTGATTAGAGCAGACTAAAAATGGCATAAATGGTAACAGCAGGGACTCACAGGCGCCCTCTTCATTCAGTATTTACACAGGCTGGAGAGAAGCTGAAGTTATCCTCGTCTTCAACATTTGATGAAACTGAAACATCCCTGATGAGGCTGTTAATCAAACCTGGACCACACAGAAGGTAGAGCTCACATGCCTAGCCACCATGCATGAGCTCTCAACCACCAGGGTTTATATTCTTGTTTCATCACCTGATGATACTGAGGTAATAGCAGTACCTAAAAATACTATCTCCATAGAAATGTTGTAAGTACTGAACAAGTTAACATGTGTAAGGGCATAACAACATCTCATGCACCCCACAAGGAAAGTACAAGATAAATGTTAGCTTATTCTCCTCTTTTTCTTCCTTGTCTTCCTACTCTTCAACGCCCCTCCAGTTTACAAAAACTACACACACACACACACACACTAATATATATACTGATATGATGTTTTGTTTCATATTCATAGATTAGATTATGCCTTCATTTGGAAAACATTCTCCCTTGAGTACAAGGCAAACTTCAGTGGGCAAGAATAAATGACAGGACAAAGAGTGTTTATAGTGGCTTTACAAAGATCCAGAGGTCTCAGCTCTTGGCTTACTAAAACAGGATGAAGCTGGAAAAATCATCTTAATTTCACAAATAATACCTTTATCACAAAAAATACACTGAGAGTATATGTGTGTGTTTAGAAAACTGTAAAGAATTGCATGAATAAATAATATATCAACATTACTAAAACAAAACTCATAACTGGCTTTAATTTCTCATAAGCCAATATACTATTTCTGTTCTGAGATTCCTCATTCTAACTGGAATGAAGCTGAAATGCTTCTCAAAAAATTACATAATCATTCCAATACCAATAAATCTATCTTTTTAAACTCCATGAGCATTTATCACTTTACTACATTGAGTCTGTCCTGACTCACCAACTAAATTATAAATTCCATCAAATCAGCAACTTCATTACATCTTTTTGTATTCATGTGCACATACAACTATCTTTCTTGCATAAAAGATGGGATGAGAAAGAGCTCTAAGAGACTTTAGAACTCTTCAAAAGGACGCAGAGTTCATTGATTCCACAGTCTACTTAGTAATAGAATCAGGCACAGTGTAAATCTCAATACTAACTTCCAGACCCCAACCTCAGCAAAATCAAAGATGTATTAAGGGGTGGAGACCTTGATCTTCATCTGGTCCTAGATAAGCAGGTCTGACCTGAACAAGGAGGAGATCTGGAATATACTCTGAAGGTGGCAAGCTGATTCTGCAAACTTGACTCGTTTTTATTTCTTTTTCTGAACTGGTGAGAATTACTAAGAGAGAGCTTACTAGTGCTCATCATCTTTTCAGACCCAAGCACAGTCCTGGGAACTCTGAAAGAGCTAGAGTGGGAATTATCTGAGAATTTATTTTTATATCCAAATGCATACAAACATCATAAATAATTTAGGGAATATATCTCAATTCTGTATGATCCCCAAATAAATATATGATGCTTTTCAGATATTAGTTCATTTAATAAATATTAACACTATCACATGATTATTAAAATACTTTATGTCAATAGGGCAATCTTGTAAAGCATAAGGTACTCTTCGTTAATTACTGACATAAAGCAAGAGAATTTATTACTGTCCTCTACAAATTTACCCCAAATGCATCTCATAAGTTCTTAAAATTTTTTTTTGAGAAAGGGTCTCTCTCTACCCCTAGCTGGGCCATAACTCATTATGTAGATCAGGCTAGCCTCAATCTCACAGAGATCTGCCTGCCTCTGCCTCCTTAGTACTGGGATTAAAGGCATGTACCACCATGCCCAGCTTACATTTTTTTTTTATTTCCGTATGTGTATGAATGTGTTGTCTGCATGCAAGTTTGTGCACCCGTGACGTGCAGTGCTGCGGAGGTCAGAAGAGGGTGTCGGATTCCCCTGGAACTGGAGTTCTCCTGGAATTGGAGTTTCAGACGGTTCTCGGCCGCCATGTGGGTGCTGGGGATTCGAACCCGGGTCCTCAGCAAAAACAGTGCTCCCAACTGCTGAGCCATCTTAACCGCTAGGCCATCTTTCCAGCCCCCAGGCTTACATTTTAATTAATTTCCTGTCTGTGGTGCACACAAGCGTGGCAACCACCAAATGGGATGTGTGGAGGTCAGAGGACAACTTGTGGGAATCAAGTCTCTCCTTCACCATGTGGGCCCTGGGGATCAAACTCAGGTCATCAGGCATGTTGGCAAGTGTCTTCACCCACTGAGCAACCTTGCCAGCCTTCACAGAAGTTCTTAATCCATAAAGTACTGTTTGTTTCTGGCACTCATTTAATGAGATCTTTCTTTTTTATTTTATTTATTATTTTATGTGTATGACTGATTTGCCTGCATGTATGTAAGTGCACAGGTGTCATACAATGTTCACTTAGGTCAAAAGAGGGTGTTGGGACTGGAGTTATATGTACATGGTGGTAGTTAGCTGCCATGTGGGTGCTGGGAATGGAACCTAGTTCCCCTTAACTGCTGAGCCATCTCTCCAGACACCCCTAAAAAGGTCTTTCTGCATTCCTTTTAAAAGTATGTCTTCTCGCCGGGCGTGGTGGCGCAGGCCTTTTATTCTAGCACTTGGGAGGCGAGGCAGTTGGATCTTTGTGAGTTCAAGTAAATTCCAGGACAGCCACAGCTACATAGTAAGTTCCAGGACAGCCAGGGCTTAAGGGACCCTGTTTCGAAAAAAAAACCAAAAAAAAAAAAAAAAAAAAAAAAAAAAAAAGTATGTCTTCTCAGCAGGCCATGGTGGCACAAGCGTTTAATTCTAGCACTCGGGAGGCAGAGGCAGGTGGATCTCTGTGAGTTCAAGGCCAGCCTGGTCTACATAGTGAGTTCCAGGCCAGCTGGGGCTACAGGGAGACCCTGTCTCAAAAAGACCAAAGCAAAAAAAGTATCTCTTCTCATTGTAAAATAGGTAGAATTCCTAAACAGCCATCATGCCAACTCAGGCCACTGAGTTAAATGCATTAGTGACAACAGTGACCAGGCCATTAACAATACTGAGGCATACATATGAATTAGAGAGTCATTACTATGTTGTTATGAGCTTAATATGAAGCAGACATGTTTTAAAGGGAAAAATAACATCAAATACAGCTCATGAGACAGCCAACAGTGTAACTCAGGACCCATGTGCTCACACAATTTGGCATGAATTTAGCAGCACCAGTCCAGGGTTCAGGACATTCTCAAGTAGGTTGACTTTTCTGCTCCCAGACTCTTGAACTACATTGTTTTCTCTTTAAACGTATCATTCTATATTGCTATTAATGTAGTCATATCAAACTCTTGATCTGTTTAAAATTTTTATAGTAGCCTATATGCCTGGCTTTATGTTACTTCTGATAATGAATGACTTATTCAAAAGTACTGACTTAGTACTTTTGAAATTATATACAATGTCAACACATATAGAATATTGTTATAGAATGATTTCTACTAAACTCAAAAATTTTGAAGAATGTACTTTATTCAACTGAACCTAGAAATTAAGATGATTTCTTTTAATTTTTGCTTTTTCTTTCTTCCTCATTTTTATTAGTTCTTTGAGAATTTCATACAATGTATTTTGATCATATTGATCCCCTACCAAAACTCTTCCCAGATTCAACCCCCCTTCTCTGCCCACCCATCTTTTTGTCCTCCTTTTTTCTGAACCCACCAAATCCAGTTTGTACTGCCCATATATCCTTGGGTGTGAGGCCATTCATTGGAGTGTGGTCAACCTAACAGGGGCTATACCCCGAATAGCTAAAGCAACCCTGAGCAAAAAGTCAATACAGGAGGGATCACCTTACCAGACTTTAAGCTATATTACAGGGCTATAGTCATAAAGACACCCTAGTCCTGGCACAAAACAGACCCATTGACCAATGGAAAAAAATTGAAGATCCAAACTTGAGCTCATATAATTTCAGCCACCTCATATTTGACAAAGGGGCCAAAAAAGTTCAATAGAGGAAAGATAGCATCTTCAGCAAATGGTGTTGGCAAAACTGAATCATCACTTGTAGGAGAACAAAATTAAACCCCTACCTCTCACTCTGTACAAAAATAAACTCCAAGTGGATCAAATATCTCAACCTGAAACCCAAAACCCTGAAGGTAATAGAAGAAAAAGTTGACAGCAACCTACAAGACATAGGCACAGGAAAAGACTTTCTAAATCAAACATCAGCTGCACAGGAAATAAGGTCAACAGCGGACAAATGGGACCTCATCAAACTCAAAAGCTTCTGAACAGGTAAAGAAACAATCAAGGAAGTGAAGAGAAAACCCAAAGAGTTGGAGGAAACCTTCACCAGTGATACATCTAACAGAGCATTAACATCCAGAATACATAGATTACTTAAAAAACAAAGAAGTAAGAAAACAGCCGGGTGTGGTGGCGCACGCCTTTAATCCTAGCACTTGGGAGGCAGAGGCAGGTGGATCTTTGTGAGTTCAAGGCCAGCCTGGTCTACAGAGTGAGTTCCAGGACAGCTGGGGCTACAGGGAGACCCTGTCTCAAAAAGACCAAAAAAAAAAAAAAGAAGTAAGAAAACAAATGACCTACTCAAAAGATGGAATAAAGAACTGAACAGAGAATTCACCAATAAGGAAGTAAAGATGGCCAAGAAACATCTTTAAAAATGCTCAACATCGTTAATAATTAAGGAAATGCAAATTAAAACCACTTTAAGGTATCACCTCACTCCAATAAGACTGGCCAAGATCAAGAAAACAAAAGACAACAAATACTGGAGAGGTTGTGGGGAAAGGAGAACACTCATCCACTGCTGGTGGGAATGTAAACTCATACAACCACTATGGAAAGCGGAGTGGAGAATCCTTAAAAGATACAAAATGAGCCTACTCCCTGACCCAGTCATACCCCTCCTGGGTATATACCCACAAGATTCATCCTACCACAAAGATGCATGCACAGCTATGTTTATTGCAGCTCTCTTCACAATAGCAAAGAGCTGGAACCAACCCAAATGCCCCTCAACTGATGACTAGATGACAAAAATGTGGTACATCCATACAATGGAGTTCTATGCAGCAGTAAAGAAAGATGACATCATGAACTTTGCAAGTAAATGGATTGAACTCGAAGCCATTATGCTAAGTAAATGTGTGTGCATCCATGTGCATATTCACTCATGCACACAAGTGAACCCACACACGTACAAACAAAAAAAACTAGTATAAGAAAAAAAACTTAAGCTTAATAAAACAAATTAATAGATTGATAACTTTCCAAATATTGCAAATGATAATTTTTCATTTTAGGCTTAAAAATAAATGGGCTTTTAAAGCATTTATGTACTTTGTTTCTAAATGTCTAGTTAAAGAAAGGGTTTCAGGGTGCTGTTGTCACATATTGCCTTCAAGTTATATACTGGAGGTCTTCATTTTTGATAAATGAACAGCCAATTTTGAATTATCAAATCTCTGTTTAACACTGGCTTTTAAACAAACAAGTAGTTACAAAAGGAAGACCTAAGTTGAGGGAGATGTGATGAAGTGGGGTCCTGCAGAGACCTGGAGAAGGAATGAGGGGTGGGCGTGATACATTGTATACACAGACAAGATTTTCAAAGAATAAATTCTAAAAAATGAATAGTAATAATAGAGTGATTTAGCACTTCCCAGTGTTGACATGATTTAAAAAAAAAATTTAAAAAGGAGGCAAACAATACAGCTCAACAATAGAGTGCTTGCCTAGCTAGCGTGTGTAAGATCCTAGGCTCAGTCCCCAGCACCAATAACATTAGAATAACAATAACTGAAGAAATAAGTGTGTTTGTGAAAATTAGAACACTTTCAAAGAGGAGAAAAGGTAAGTAAAAGAAAGAATTATAAGTTTCACCAAACACTCCAGGTAGTCAAGAATGACTCCATTTTAATTAATAAATTGTTTTAGTTAAAAACATTATTGAGTGTTGGTAGAAGAATTTGGATCAGATGTATGCAACCTCTGTATCTGCAGAAGATCAATAGAGGTAAATTTCCATAGTTATTCTTTTTTTAGGGTTCCTTATTATCACTGTATTTCTTTTTTTAATTTTTTTTAATTGTTTTATTTATTATTTTTTTAATTTTTTATTTATCTTTTAAATTTTATTTATTATTTTTGTATGTGTATGAATGTACTGTCTGCTTGTAGGTTTGTGCACCCATGTCATGCAATGCCACGGAAGAGGGTCTTGGATTCCCCTGGAACTGGAGTTTTCCTGGAATTGGAGTTACAGACGGTTCTTAGCCGGCATGTGGGTGCAGGGGATCGAACCCGGGTCCTCTGCAAGAGCAGTCGGTGCTCTTAACCACTAGGCTATCTCTCCAGCCCCATTTATTTATTATTTTTATGTGTATGAGTGTACTGTCTGCATGTAGGTTGGTGAACCCATATCGTGCAATACTGCGGAGGTCAGAAGAGGACGTTGGATTCCCCTGGAACTGGAGTTTAAGATGGTTCTTAGCTGCCATGTGGGTGTGGGAATCGAACCGGGTCCTCTACAAGAGTAGTAAGCGCTCTTAACCGCTGAGCCATCTCCCCAGCCCCTGTATTTTTTATGTTTCTCTCTATACAACAGAACATTATGGGTACTAATTAAATGTAAGAACAAAACAGGTTAAACTGTAAAAATGGTTAAAATCACAACAGGATGGAGAAGTGCTGAACTAAGTAATAAGAACTGAAATGGTAACTAATTAAATTCTTTTGAATCATTTCTATAAACCACTACTATACAGTGACATTAAAGGCAGAAATCACATGGTTATAAAAACTGTTTGAGCTGGAGAGATGGCTCAGCAGTTAAGAGCACTGACTGCTCTTGCAGAGGACCCAGGTTCAATTCCTAGCACCCACATGGAGGCTAAGAACCGTCTTTAGTGCCAGGTATGGTAGCACACACCTTTCAACCCAGCACTCAGGAGGCAGAGGCAGGCATTTGGATAACCTTATTTCAAACACTCTGTTTTGAAAAGTAAAAACACCTACAATCTCATTCCAGAAAGTAATGTAACAGGTGACCTAGTACTCTCTATGCATGTTTCTCTTTGTCTCTCTCTTTCTCTGTCCTCTGTGTATCTCTGTCTCTCTGTCTCTGTCTCTCTCCATACATACACATATATGCATATATCCTGTATGTTTTTTAACCTGTTCAGAAAAACATTTAGCATAGTTTAAAGAATTGAAGGGCATGCATGTAAATAACTATGGATCAGAAATTACAAATAAATGAACTACAGTATTTCAGAAAAGATTCCATCAAAGCCAAACTATGATAAAACCACAAAATAATGAGTAAATACCTATAGAGTGATAGTCTTCAAAACTCTCTAGTTCTTTCTCTTAACTAAAAGAAAAGTTATATTATCAAGAAAAGGCAAAATCATGATATACACAATTATAATCTTAAGAAACTAGAATATCCTAAACATATTATTTAATGAAATACCTTTTAAAAGTGTGTCATAAGATACCAGAAGGGTTTGATAAAATGATATATCAAAATAGTAATCTTATTATGGAAAAGTCTATACTGCATAAAATCTATATGGCACATTTTCAACCAAATTGAAATTTTTCAACTAGAACACAAGAGAAACAAAATGGTGAAGACTTGAAGAATAAAGTCTCGTAACCTTCATTGGCCCTTTGCCTTCCTAAAGGGTTACTTTCCAATTTGTGTCAGGCCAACATTGAGAACAAAAGGCTAACCAAAGGAATAAGCTGAATTCAGATTCCATCAAAGTATGCCCTAAGCCAAAGTTCTGGAAAACGAAGACAGCTATTTCTTCACAATTTCTCAGCTATCATAGAATCTTAAGAACAAACGTAGTATATTAAAACTTCAAACCAGTCTAACATGGAAGGATATACACCTTCAATTCTTTGTGCATAAAAGCAGCTTCAAAAGGAAAGAGGAAGGTCCTTTTGTTCTAGGTAAAGGGCCTTAACTATAGACCTAGTGAAATTTTCAGTCTTTTTACAGATTCACTTTACACTGAAAGGAAAAAAAATTAGGTATGTTTTTCCACAGAAAACTGTAAAACTTTTATTCAGGCTTAAATGATCTTGTCTCTTAATATTCTAAAAGCACACTCAATATGAACTTGGTCACTCAGTGGTTTCTCTTTCAAGTCACATATATCGTCAATTTATCTCCCCATTCCTGGCAAAAAAAAAAAAAAAAAGCAAGCCTTCCTTGTCTATACATGGCTGAGTTAATTAGCTAATTATTCAATGAGTCTTACCAGCAGAAAAAGATGCTTCTTGACCACACACATCATTGAATTTAATTTCTCTGGTGTATGAGATTTCATTTTAAAGGAATCATTTTAGGTGCCTAGAGAGATGGCTCAGTAGTTAAGAACACTGTCTGCTCTTGCAGAGGACTCAGGCTCAATTCCCAGCACCCACATGGCAGCTAACAACTGTCCATAACTCCAGAATGACATGGGTGCATTTATTTTTTTATGAATCATAAATTTTATTTCAAAATGTAAATGTCACTAAGCATGCATACATGTTAAAACAATAAAATTTACAATTTCATTAATTTTTTTCTTTTGCATAAGACATCATTACAATATAGAATCTATGCCTTACAAAATATATACAAAGTTTGATGGGAGCAAGCCAAGGCCAGACTGGGAGCTGCACAACTGTAATACTTCACTGCAATGATCGAAGAAACATGAGACTCAGCCTTTGGAAGCATGTTGGGAGCTACTTTTGTTTAAAAAAAAAAAAACACTTCCTATGGAAAAGGAAAATGTGAACTTGATGGAAATGGTCTTGGACCCTTGGATTCTGCCTTGGGGTTTTGGCAAACTATTCCACAATGGCTTTGGATGGGAAGTGGTCTCCTGGGCATATCCAGCAAAACCACAACAGGGAGTCCCACTCACCAACGAGTGACAGGAACCCTGATCCATGGGTGCATTTATACACATGCAGGCAATACACTCAGACATAAAAAATAAAAGATATAAAAACAAATCATTTAGGTCTCTCTGGGATATTTAGTTTGACAAAATCTGAATTTTTTAATGAAGAAAACACATTTACATCAACATTTTACAGTTTGACTATACCTTATTTGAAATACTTGGGATAAGAAATATTTTAGATTCAAATTTAGAAATATTTACATATGTTTATGGTATCTTGGGGACAGAATCTAAATAAACTCTGAATTTGTAAGCAAAAGTTTTTCACAAATTATTGTAAGAATTATGACCTTATACATTTGTTGTTCAGCTTCCAACCACGCTTTTTGAATATGGGTTTCTTCTTAATAGCTTACCAATAAAAATCATTCATAGCATATAAAAGGAATTTTACATATCTAATATAAAATGGAATTAGAAATACTTAAAATATATATTTATGGTATCTATGGCAATTATATTGAAAAGTCCAAAGTATTAGAGCCATCAAATTGCCATCCTTTTAGCTGTAAATGCACAAGTCTAAGAAGCTTTCTCACTGTGGAAAAAATACTTATGTGATATTAAAATATTTTAAAAACTATTTAATGAGGTTCCCTTCCTTCCAAAAGTAAACTGAAGTTGGGGCTGCACCAGCTTGAGGCAAGGGAAGTTTCAAATATAACATTTTTAAAACTAGCCATTATTTCCCATGTTGAAAAAATTGCAATTTTATTTCCTAACAGCAAATGAAACTGTCAAGAAAATTTAGGTGTAATAAAATCGGGTGGCTAAACCAACATGCTGGATTTAAAATAAAACTGAATTAAAGGAATTAAAATTAATTCTTATGTCAGTTGACCCTTTAAAAGTACTATTCAAAACTTACTGTTTTTAACAAATAGAACTTCCTTGTTCTTGATAAAGTACAAAGTTAACTCTCTTTAATGACCCCAAATGGTGATACAATTGAAATTGTGTGTTGAACAATATGTTGATTAAAATGTACTGTTTCTGGCAACTTTTCCACCTAAATAAAAAGTTGTCAAACAGGTTGACTTTAGTGGTACAGAGTTTTAAAATGGTGGATTCAGTCCAAGGTTAGCTAATAGTGGCTGACATGCCCTGGAATCTTGAGGCCTAAATCAACATTGTTTTCACAGCTGTAATTAAGCCACCTAATCAGAAGCACATTCTGATGGGACAGTTTCTGGAAGCCAGGCATTACAATTTCTTATGCCTGGAGCGCAGTGGCTTATGAGAGGTCCACATTTAATTCTGGGTTAAAAAGGGGTGGAGGGCAGTAAAATACGAAAGACTTTTTTTCTAAGCAACCATACAGCCATTGAGATGAAGCAGGCCTGTGTGCTCATGCCTTGACCAGTGCTGCATCTCATCCTTTCCTGGCTCTCTGCTGAGTCGCCCCAACTCTTATGTGGCAGTTGCATACAGTGAGATGAGAGGCCTCTGCCAAGATCAACAGATGAGCTGGTCTGAACTGGCTTTCTGTGTGTTCTGATTGTAAATTGTACTGGTGATGATTAGAGAACTCTAGCACAGGATGTCGACTCTTAAAACTGTCCAGAGAAAATAATTTTTTTAGCTCAGAAAAAAAAATCTTAACTTTTTTGTGGCTTGGTGCATAGTGTTGTGTCTATTACTTTCATATGATTCAAGTGAATTTGCCCAAATTAAGCAACTCTGTTATTTAAAAAAGAGAGAGAGAGAGAGAGAGCATGGCTTAGCTCACAGCAGGGACCTTCCTCATGGTCTGTCTATGCCACAGTGCTATGGAGTGTTCCTCCACTATAACAATCAAGTGAATCTACCACCTGCCAGCAGAAGATACCACTAAAAGGATGGCAATTGGGATACCATGCTCACAACTCATTAAGTAACTGTGTGGATAATTTAAACACAGCTAAATTGCCAGTTTGTTTTCTATGCTTCTGTTATATTCTGTAACATTTAAGCTTTCAACCCCAGAGGCCATTGTAAAACCATCAATATGAAGGCACTAGTCACTGGAGTCTGATTACATTTAGTTCTGCATTTTAATTACATATGGATTCCATTAACTAAATCTTTTGCCTTATAGGCAACATTTTAATCAAATTACTATAATTTTCAAATATGTTACAATAGTTTGACAAGTTAAAAGTTCACATTCCTAACATATTAAATATCAAAAAACTGTGCATTAAAAAAGAAATATTTTTTATAAGCATACTAATACATTTTCAGATTACTTTGGGGACTTTTTGATTACCTAGTTATAAGTTATGTTGTGAGATTTATACAACTGTATATATTCATGAATAGTTTATTGGTGCTGAATATAACCAAATTTAGAAACATATTCATTTGATTGTTGTAAATTGAAGCAGAAACAATATAAAACAAAGACTTCAAAATCAATACTTATAATTTTAATTAAAGAACTTCGAACTTCAGATTTGGGAAGGAATTTAGATTTCACTTAGTCAAAGCTCTGCATTCCATAGGCAGGAAAACCAAGACCCATGGAGACTAATGTGATTTACTTCCTAAAGCTTTGAGGTGAGTCAGTAGGAAAGTTTTCTCTACAACTCAAATTTCCTCTACCTCTTTGTCACACTACTTTCCAGTATAATACTTTGCCATCCTGTGTAAGAACAATTCCACACCACCTAAGAACTCAGCTCTGGCATGTCTTTTATCTTTTATACATATTGCAACATGAATCAAAATTTCATTGTACCTTGGGGCTGGAGAGATGGCTCAGTGGTTAAGAGTACTTGCTATTCTCACAGAGGACCTGGGTTCTGTTCTCAGCATCCACATGGTGGACCACAATTACCTGTAACTCAAGTTCTATTAGATCAAATGCCCTCTTCTGGCCTTTCGGGCACCAGGCAGGCAAACCCTCATACCCACACAAAAAAAAAATAAATTCAAAAATTGTTTTCATTGTACCTTACAGATAAGTAATATAGTATCATTCTACTTTCTGGATATAACATGTGTGTTTAACCCTTTATCAACTGGCTTATACTGGAGTTGCTTCCACTTTTTGGATATGTGTGTGTGTGTGTGTGTGTGTGTGTGTGTGTGTGTGTGTGGTCTGTTGTATGAACAATTCATGCAAAAGTATTTTGTTTGCTTTGCCATATGGCAACTTCACTTCTAACATACCGAGTTAATCAAATGATGCTGAGTATTATAAGGGACACTGATAGGGTCACTGCCAAGTAATAAAAATGGCATACTTTCTTCTACTTCTCTGTCTCTAGCATGAAGGCTTTATTTTTCATTTGAACAAGACCTCTTCGAAATCTTCTTAGAGTCACATAGACCTGTACACCTCTTCATTTGGAGCCATAAGCCTATCAGAACCCACATCTTTGCTTAAATTGACCAAACCAAAATAAGGAGAAGGGAAAACACTGAAGCCCTTAAAATCTAGATGCTCCCCAGGGGATGTTAGATTTGGGGTTTCCGGTCCCCTCTCCACCTGCAGTGAGCTTCATCTTTCTACATGAGTGTGTGTATATTTAGATGGGTGGTTCCTGATGTATGGATGTGATTCTATATCTTTCAATAAAAGTCTGTTCCAATGACACTCTCTGCTACTCTGAGATTTTTCCTGCCCTTTAATTCTTTAATTGGTTAAGAAAGCAAACCTGCATACCCCTAGACAGAAAACAGTGTCAACTGCTATAATATCTTGTATGCATTTGTTGAATATTTATATAACTTCTTTAGAAAAATATCTGCTAAAATCCTCTGTCCCTTTTTAAATTAGGTTATCTATTACCTATTAAGTTAAAGAGATCTTTATATTCTTTCTATCAAACCTAAACCAGATATGTAATTATGAACTTTTTCTACCATTCTGTTTATTCTTTTTACTATCTTGCCTTTTTCTTTTCATGCCCAAGGTTTTTAATTTTGAGGAATCCTAATACATCTGGGTTTCTTTGATGTCTCTTATCCTTTTGGTATCATATGTAAGGCTACTAAAAAAACCCAAGGAATTGAAGATTTATCTCTATGGGTTTTTCATAGGCTTTCTCATTTTGAGTCTTATATTTAGGATTCTGATCCATTTGGGGCTATATTTTTGTATAGTATGAGGTAAGTTCCCAAGGAAATCCTCCTTTAAGAATAAACTTTCTGCTGATTCATGCGAATTAACATTTACTTGACATAATCCTTACATACTCTTAGTTTTTGTAAAGGTGAAGCAAAAATTCTCAACAAAATACTTGCAAACCACATATAGACCCACATCAAAAAGATCATCCATCATGACCAAGTTGGCTTCATGCCAGAGATGCAGGGATGGTTCAACATATGTAAATCAATAAATATCATAAAACACATAAATGGACTGAAATACAAAAATCACACAATCATCTCAATTGATGCAGAAAAAGCCTTTGACAAGATCCAGCATCCCTTCATGTTTAAATTCTAGAGAGAATTGGACTGAAGGGAGCATTCCTCAATATAATCAAAGCCATATACAATAAATCCACAGCCAACATAGAGAAAAAATAGAAACATTCCCCTTAAAGGTGGGAACCTGGCAAGGCTGCCCCCTATTACCACTCATCTTCAGTATAGTGCTTGAAATGGTTGCTAGGGCAATAAGGCAAGAAAGGGAAATTAAAGGAGTATTAATTGGAAAAGAGGAAGTCAAACTATTCTTTTTTGCAGATGATATGATAGTTTACCTGAGGAATGTTAAAAAAACTCTACCCGAAAACTCCTAGAAATGATTAAGAGTTTCAGCAAAGTGTCAGGATATAAAATTAACCTAAAAAAAAAAAAAAGAGTGGCCTTTCTTTACACCAACAACAAGCAACTGGAGAAGGAATATGAGGAGACCTTCCCACTCACAATACCCTCAAAAACAATAAAATAAAATAAAATAAAATACCTGGGAGCAAACCTAAACAAAGATACCAAAGATCTCTACAACAAAAAAATTTAAACCCCTGAAGGAGATTGAAGATGACATGAGAAGATGGAAAAACCTCCCCTGCTCATGGATTGGAAAAATTAACAGACTTGGGAAAAAAATCCTTAAATTCATATGGAAAAACAAAAGACCCCAAATACCTAAAGCAACCCTGAGCAAAAAATGCAATATAGGAGAATCACCTTATCAGACTTCAAGCTATATTACAGGGCTATAGTCATAAAGACAGCCTAGTATTGGCACAAAAATAGACCTGTTGACCAATGGAAGAAAACTGAAGATCCAAACTTGAGCTCATACAATTTCAGCCACCTCATATTCAATAAAGGGGCGAAAAAAGCTCATTGGAGGAAAGATAGCATCTGCAGCAAACAGTGCTGGCAAAACTGGATCACCATTTGTAGAACAAAATTAAACCCCTACCTCTCACCCTGTACAAAAATAAATTCCAAGTGGATCAAAGATCTCAACGTGAAACCCAAAACTCTGAAAGTGACAGAAGAAAAACTTGGTAACAATCTACAAGACATAGGCACAGGAAAAGACTTTCTAAATCAAACAGCAGCTGCACAGGAAATAAGGTCAACAGCAGACAAGTGGGACCTCATCAAACTCAAAAGCTTTTGTACAGCAAAAGAAACAACCAAGAAACTGAGAAAACCCACAGAGTGGGAGAAAACTTTCACCAGTGATACATTTGACAGAGCATTAACATCCAGAATATATAAACTATTCAAAAAAGCAAAGAATTAAGAAAACAATTGACTCACTCAAAAGCTGGAGTAAAGAGCTTAGCAGAGACTTCACCAGTGAGGAAGTAAGGATGGCTGAGAAACATCTTAAAAAGTGATCAACATCGTTAATAATTAAGGAAATGCAAATTAAAGCCACTCTAAGATATCACCTCACTCTGATAAGATTGGCTAAGATCAAGCAAACAAAAGACACCAGATGTTGGAGAGGTTGTGGGGGAAGGGGAACACTCATCCACTGCTGGTGGGAATGCAAATTTGTACAACCACTGTGGAAAGCAGTGTGGAGAATCCTTAAAAGATTGGCAATGAACCTATCAACTATCCCAGCCATACCACTCCTGGATATATACCCACAAGACTCATCCTACTGCAAAGATACATGCACCTTTATGTTTATTGCAGCAGTCTTCACAATAGCAAAAAGCTGGAACCAACCCAAATGCCCCTCAACAGACAAGTGGGTAAGAAAAATGTGGTACATCTACACAATGGACTTTTATGCAGCAGCAAAGAAAGATGACATCATGAACTTTGTAGGTAAATGGATGGAACTCGAAGCCATTATGCTAAGTGAAGTAACCCAGTCCCAGAAAAACAAATGGGGAATGGTTTCTCTCATTTGTGGATGCTAGCACCAAATTCCCAGTTGAAAGGCAAGCTGAGCAACGTTATTATTATATTTCTTTCTATCTGAAAGCAACTGTGCTGTTATAGTGTGAACCTCTTAATGGGCCCTAGAATTAACTTATCAGTTATTTTCAGTTATAAAAATTAACTTATTTTCAGACATGGTAATTAACATATATGGGTGGAATGCATGTATTCATAATTTAGAGTAATATAAAATTAAAGGGAAAAAATATGAGTTCCTAAACATATTTCAGAGTTAACATAGTTTATTCCCAGAGGACATAATTCTGGTACATATATGACATTTATATAGGCATATTTTTGAGCAATACAAATGGGAGGGAACAACAAAAACATAAGGACTGGGTCAAAGAATGGACTGGTACAGTCAAATTCTTCCCAAAGAAACAAACCTCCACAGAGAGAAACTTTTAAAAAGACCGAGCAAAAGATACAGGACATATATGGCAGAATGCATGAACCAGGGTGGGGTGGGGGAAGGGAAAGGGAACTATGTCTAAATCGAACTGAAAAATGATGTATGAAATACACAAAACATCAATAAAAGTATTATATTAAAAATAAACTTTCTACTGATTTATGCAAATTAACATTTACTTGATATAATCCTTACATACTCAGTTTTTGTAAGGGTGAGGCACAGTTGCTGTTAATTTGTTATGTAATTGTCATTGAGCATTTGCTGAGCACCCACCATTTGGGTAAAAGATAATATGCTGGTCATTTCATGTTTACAGGGGCATGTGTGCAGAAGCAAGGGCTATAAGATATGCAACAAAGACTAAATTATTTAAATGGTATGCCAAAGCAATTTTTCCATACCATAAACAATTTTGGAATTTTGTTTCTTTTTATGAAGAGTAATAAAGAAGAAAAGTGCTCAATTTATTTTATTTGAAAGCATGTTCTTAGCATTTTATCATAGATATAATATATAAAATCTTGTATTCATTCTTATTAAGTGTCACTAGAGAAGAATATGAAACAGTTTGGTGGAAATTAACTCAGAAAACATGGTATAGGCAAAATCTGGGGGAGATATGGTCTGTGCAAAGTGTATGTTCAACAATAACTATGTAGTGGACAGATATTTTAAAAGGAATACTCTTTCAATTAATACCAATTTTAATAAATCAGCATTTATTAAAGTCAGGCAATGGTAAAAGATTATAAATTAAATAAAACATCACCTCAGAGACTCACAATATGCTAATTCATAATTGATCATATAAAGTGGTCCCCAGACAGGTAAGTACAGATATAAAAGACTATGGCAAAGAGACTTTGTTTCTGCCAACTGGAGATAGTCTAAAAAAACAGAGAGGATCAGAATATATTTGAAGGTCAGTAATAAAGGGCTTGTAGATTATTAGAAGCACATACAGCCAAAGTGTGATTTGAGTGAAGTTTATGATTAGCTTACATCTATGTTTTCAAAAGGTAACTGGCACTGATATGGCAGACAAGATGGAAGAGTGAAGACTAGATCTAGGAAAATTTATGCCAAAAAGTGTTTCTTTTATTCACAAACTTTTTTTTGTCTTTTTGAGACACGGTATCCTTTTAGTTCCAGCTGTCCTGGAGCTCACTATGTAGACCAAGGCTGGCCCTTGAACTCAACAGAGATCTGCCTGCCTCTGCCTCTTGAGTACCGGGATGAAAGGTGTGCATTCACAATTTTAAGAGTTTTGTGTCCTTTTTTGGAAACATAATGAAAAAGAGAAAAATGCTGCTTTATCTGAAAGTATGTTCAATAATCTAGGGAAATGCTTATATCCTCAAAGTTGGAAAAGAAAGAAGGATGCAGATTCTTGGTGGTCTTCATGGTAGCTAGAATAGGAGCTAGTAATTGAGTAAATGTTGACGATAGAAGAAAAGCAGAACAGAGTGGCCAGGCTCTGAAATATTCAAGGATGTAGGTAAAGGTAGAATCTGAAAGACAGTCTTTCCATGGTTGGATAACATGTTCATTTTGACACTTCAATGAATTTTAAGTGTTTACAGAAAATCTGAGTACAGATATCTAGTAAGTAATGGATACTCCCAATTTAGTAAGAAAAATAAAACAGTAGGACAGATGTTCAGAAGCAAATTTAGTTACGATCATTCCTTGGACAACAGGCAGAATTAATTTTAAAAATGGTTCCCAAATTACCAATATTTCTGTATTTAAAATTTCCATTCTTAGCCGGGCGTGGGGGCGCATTCTTTTAATCCATAAAATATGTTAACTATGGGGAAATATTTTATGTGTGGTCAAGAAGAGAAAGCAAGCAGCTGTTGGCCATGACGTCATGGTGCAGCCATGACGTCACGGTGCAGAGACGGTGTAGTCTGCAGTGGTAAAGAGTGCAGATGCTGGAGCCCACCGCGTGCTAGAGCAGAACCCACTCAGATTACTTTGGTTCTTCGGTGCTTTCCTTTGAGAAGTGTGGCAACAGGCAGGTCTCTACCATTATGACACTGCAAGGCTAGTAGAGAATGCAGCCACAGCTGGGGACTGAATTCAGGTTTGGGGTGAGGAAAAACCTACTTGTGGAGACAGAGGCAGGTGGATCTTTGTGAGTTCAAGGTCAGCCTGGTCTACAGAGTGAGTTCCAGGACAGCTGGGGCTACGGGGAGTCCCTATCTCAAAAAGACCAAAAAATTAATTTCCATTCTTATTGATATATAACACTTCATCACTAAAGAACAGAAGAACACAAAGAGCCGTATTTATAGTATACATATTTATTTTATATTTGTAGATAAAATTTTAATGTTCAATAAATATATACTTATAAAATTTACAATATCATGTCAAAAATTCACCCTCCAGGTATCTAATCATGAAAGTGGATCTTCTTTTCTTTTAATTTTTTTTTATTAATTTTATTTATTTCTATATGTGTATGAATGTACTGTCTGCATGCAAGTCTGGGCACCCGTGTCATGCAATGCCGAGGAGGTCAGAAGAGGGTGTCGGATTCCCCTGGAACCGGAGTTCTCCTGGAATTGGAGTTTCAGACGGTTCTCGGCCGCCATGTGGGTGCTGGGGATCGAACCTGGGTCCTCTCTTAACCGCGAGGCCATCTCTCCAGCCCGAAAGTGGATCTTCTTTAACCACAGCATATAAAGCAGTCTTCTTTAACCACAGCATATAAAGCAGAACATTAGAAGGTAGGCATGAGGCCAGTGGAACACACACTACTAACCCAGGGCCCTCTATTTTTAAAAATCCTCAAGTTTCTGGAATAAGAGAAACCTTTAAAAGTTGAACATGTATGCTGGAGACCACAGATAATGTTTGCATGCTGACTGAACTGTCGCCTGTGGACATTTTATGCCTTCCTTTTTGGTTCTATTAGTATTGAAAGGCCAGAGCTGGAGCTTAAGATAAACATCCAGGGGAATTCAATTAGCTTACTTATACAGTAAGCAGTATTTAGCAAAAGTGAAAATACTTGTTGCTCTCACAGAAAATGTGAGTGAATTTGATGGACAAATAGAAAAACTGGAGCAGGAAAAATAACTACAAGCAAAGTGGTAAATGGAAGCTTTGTGATAGAGTTGCCAGAGATCTCTTAGGTAGTTTCTCAGAAGTGCAGCTTTTCACTGCTATTGGGCCACACTGCTCTGGCCTCCCATCCTCCAGTGTCACCTCTCACAATCTCTGTGCTCTCCACTGAGCTCCAGTCATATCAAACATCATTCAACTTCTTGACATGGAGTGCTTTCTTCTATCATCTCCTAATTCATCTTCATTATCTCAACTAAGATTTCAATTCCACAAGTAGGTTTTTCCTCACCCCAAACCTGAATTCAGTCCCCAGCTGTGGCTGCATTCTCTACTAGCCTTGCAGTGTCATAATGGTAGAGACCTGCCTGTTGCCACACTTCTCAAAGGAAAGCACCGAAGAACCACAGTAATCTGAGTGGGTTCTGCTCTAGCACGCGGTGGGCTCCAGCATCTGCACTCTTTACCACTGCAGACTACACCGTCTCTGCACCGTGACGTCATGGCTGCACCATGACGTCATGGCCAACAGCTGCTTGCTTTCTCTTCTTGACCACACATAAAATATTTCCCCATAGTTAACATATTTTAGACAACTTTTGTTTGGCGTTTTGAGATAGGATCTCCCAACAGCCTCAGCCTCAGCCTCAGCTGTCCTGCACTCTCTATGTAGACCAAGCTGCCCTCAAACTCAGAGAAGTGTCTGCCTCTGCCTTCTGAATGCTGGGATTAAGAGCATACACCACCAAACCATGAATAGTTAACATATTTTATTTTATGTATTTATTTTTCTTGGTTTCTTTTTTTTTTTGAGATAGGGTCTCCCTGTAGTCCCAGCTGGCCTGGAACTCACTATGTAGACCAGGCTGGCCTTAAACTCACAGAGATACAGCTGCCTCTGCCTCCTGAATGCTGGGATTAAAGACGTGTGCCACCATACTCAGCCAGTTAACATATTTTAAAACTTAGCTATGGAAAATACATAACTAACTAAAAGAATAATTTTTATATAGGCAAGAGAATCAATATTTATTGAGTACCTAATAATATGGCAGACACTATATTTTATCCTCTGAATGACTTTACAATATAGACATTTCCATCTAAATATTAAAAAAATATCAAAAACATACATTGGACACAGGACTTAGACACATAGAGCTGGAACTGACCTGGAAGCCACCTCCATGAAAGTTAGCTCTCGTAGTTTTTGAGGATACTATGCAAGCTGCTAAGAGAGAACATCAATCGATGGTCCAATTCCAGCTTTAAGGCCTAAAACTACAACAATGACTAGCACAGCAAACTACATTGAGGATACTCAACATCTACCTAGTTGCACTTAAAGCCCACTCAATGGGAGGGAACTTATGTGTGGTACTGTAAACACAGCCAAATACACATGGCTGTAGAGGTCATAGATCTTAGAGAAATCCCTAAGGCTGTCACATCCTTAGACAAATGTAATTTCACACTATATGCTAAATGTGAATCCTTCTCTTTACAGACAAGTATGCTAGTTGCCACTCATCAAAGAAGCTTCTCTTGTGACAGAGACAATTACATTCCACAACCAGTCACACACAGAGAGTGTCTGTGAAATTCCAAACCCTAAGTGACACATCAACAATGGAACCTCTACACCTAAGCCTCACAGAACATAGTAGAACAAGGGGTAAGGAGAATACTAATGCAGCTCGCAACTCTCATCAATGACGCTCTCTCATGCAACAGAGGGCAATGAACACAAAAGGCCACAATGGCCAAGGTATAGAGAATAAGTGTGCAGAGTGTGGATCCTTGGACAGGACTCCTATATTAAACTCCATCCACCCAGGGCTCAGAGACCAGTATGGTAGAAGGGGTGGAAATATTTTTTTTCTCTTTTTTTTTTTTATTGATGCTTTGTGTATTTCATACATCATTTTCCAATTCAGTTCAGGCATATTTCCCCTTCCCTTCCCCCCATCCCACCCCACCCCATCCCAGATCATGCATTCTGCCATAACTGTCCTGCATCTTTCTCTCAGTTTTTTTCCAGTTTTTAGCAATAAGTGATAATTTATGAGTACAAGCATCCTTCATGTAAAACCAATTTGCAAGCAGTTGTGTCCAAACCCACACAGCCCCTTGGTCCCACCATCCAGCAGCAGGGGCTTGTATGTTCAATCAAGTTGATCAAATGAGTGTCCAGGCTATATTGCTGTAGGTTCACCATTCACCCCAATCACAGCCCTTACATTCTACCACTCCCCCTCTTCCGCAGATTTTTTTTCCCTAGGCTTAGACAAGGGGCATAGGTGGATGAGAAGCAAAACAGTCCACTTTCTCTGGAGCTGTTGTCTTTGACTCTGGTCAATTCTGGCTCTTTTCTTTCATGGGTTCCCGGTGATAGTTTGTCCAGGAATAACCTTTCGATCCTACTAATGAAGCACAAGCAATTAGATATATAGGTATTTAAAAAATATTAATTGTTATCGTAGGTTACTTTGGTATAGACACAGATGTTTGGATGGTATGTTAGGTGGAAATATTTTAAGAGCCAGGGGAGGAGGTGCATGACCACATGGAAATAGTCTGACAGACTTCTGAGACCTTGCTTACATCAATCTATAGCAATAGTGTCAGCATGCACAAAACCCATGCAACCTCAAGCAGATATAAATGCAGCATAGAAAAATAAATAAATAAATGCAGCATAGAACTGGGAAATGGGCAGCAGGCCCCAATCTTAGCCAAAGGACTGTTGGGTAGCTGATTTCTATTGGGTCATGGAGAGTAGATCTTTAGGAGGGTCACTCTAGATAGGCTCACTAGACCTCAGTGGATGAACTTACACGGAGGGGTGTCTGAGCACACTAATTTGACTCAATAGACCTTAACATTAATGACAGAATGCTTTGCTAAACTGAAAAGTATCAATATTCTACTAAGGATTTTTAATATAAATTATAATCTACTGTAAATTGTTCAAGAGATAATTTAAAATTGTTCAACATGCCAAGAATACAAAATATCATGCATTCTTAGAGAAAAATGCAATAAATAACAGGTATTCCCAACATGAAGCAGGGAGTGAAGTATAAAACAAAGACATTCTTGAAATGAATAAAAAACATAGAAATTGGGGCTGGAGAGCTAGCTCAGCAGGTAAAAGTACTGGCTGCTCTTACAGATTACCTAGGGTTCAATTCTCAGCACCTACATGGCAGCTAACAACCATCTGTTACTCCAGTTACAGGGGATCTGATGCCCTCTTCTGACCTCCACAGGTATTGCATGACACTTGTGCACTTACATGCAGGCAATATACTCATACACATAAAAATAATAAATATTTTTAATAAAAATAAAAAATAAACCTTAAAGAAGAAAGAAAGTAATCAACCAAACAATCAGAACTGTGAGCTGGTCTAACTTAGCTTATGGGTTGTTATCTATAGGTACTGGTATCCTAGTAGAGTTAATATGTCCCCACCAAACCCTACCAGTCCTATGGAAGTGTTCTACAATGAGAACTACCTAGAGGAACCCCAGGACACAAACTGATTACTGTTGGATGAGGGAGAGTAGACTTTACTTACTACCTCTACAGAGGCCAAGTAGACTCCAGTGGATGAACTTGCACAGAAGGACATCTAGATACAAATGGTTGACAGAATAGGATTTAACATGTAAGACAGAATGCATAAAGTCTGGCAGGAGGGAGGGGGGATGTTTGGGGCATGAATAGGGAAAGAGTCCAAATTTGGTTAAGAACTATTGTATGAAAAGCACAGAAGCTCAATTAAAAATAAGACAAAAATATATATGTAAAAAAGGAGGTTAGTTTACTTCAATGATGGAAATAATGCTTTAATTAAATAAATAAAACCCCGCAAATAGAAAAAAAGCAACAGAGTTTGATATTAATCCATATTTTCGTCATACAGCATGGAATATGAAGGATGTGTTTACCATTTAATTAGTCAATTTAATTGACTAATTAAATGGTAAACATCAGACCTGTATTGAACACAGCCATACCATTTTGGTTGACTTCAAAAGTGAAATTTCGTAATTATCTAACTATGTAATGTACTCTCATTTCTACTTTTAAAAATTAAATTTAGAGTTAATTCATATTGTTATCAAATGTGCTGTGTAAAGTAATAGCTTGGCAACGATCTACTAGCAAGTGGATTTTATTGTTAAAGTGCGTCATTTTCAGTGAATCTGGAATTCAGAAGTAAAATCTGTTGTTAGAATTAGGTTTCTCGGTCTGTCTTTTAGCCAGCCATGGTTTTGTGGCTCAGTTAACAGTATCAAGCATGTGCTTCTTCTTGTGGAGTGGGATTTATATCCAATCCCACAAAATGTCTGCCCCTTTTGTATCAGTGGGCATATCTTGCCAGCCCAGTTGTTAATGTAGCTCTCAGTGTTCAGAGTTGCATAACATTGCTGATGAACTGTCTCCTCCAGTAGCATAAATAGAACCTTCTAGCACTATGAAAGCTATCCAGGAGGAATGAAGCTTCCAGGTTGGTATCAGTTTGATTTCTCCATGTCCTATGATTCAAGTATGTGGTGTCTCCAGCAAAAGGGTCTTACTATCAAGTTCTAGGGGGTAATCAAGAGCAGTAGCAGTAGCCTGTTATGATTGGAACCCCACTAACAAACACCTTGCAAAGAGTTATCCCTAGGGGAGAATGTACTACTATTATTCTGCTAAATGGACACAGTATTAAACTTAAAGTTTTTGTCATTATACACACAGATTAGTGAACTCTCATTCCTCATCAGAGAAGCTTCTTTTTGTTAAAAGAAGCTTCTTTTTGTAGTAGCTGGCCATCAATACAGAGACCCATAACTGGCCAAAGTGCAGAGAATAAGAGTGTGGAGTACTCAGGACTAAATGGGCCATCTATACAATGTACCCCTTACCCCCAATGATGACAGCATGCACAAGTCCCATGCAAACTCAAACCAGACAAAATCCCAGCATAGATATGGGGAAGTGGGCAAGAAATCCCAACCCCACCCAAGGAGCTTTCGGCAACTAATGGCTTCTGGAAGGGGGAGAGACAGATTCTTACAAGGATGGGACTCTTGGTTGGTTGACCAGGCTCCAGTGGCATAAATTAGATGCTATAGGCTGTGTTGTATGTATAATGAATTGGAGGGGACAGTGGGAGAGGTGCAGAAGGGGGATCTAAATACCATCAAATTATATTGAATGAAAAAAATCACAGAATTTCAATAAAAGTTTTTAATAAAAGAATAAAGTCATATAAAATTGAACTGAAATCCTAGGTCTCAAGTAACTAGCTTTTAACATTTATTAGATAAATTTCTAATATTTTTTCATTCATAGATATTGGTTAGCACCAACTGTGGCCCTACTGCACTTGGCCCTGGGTTGCTATCATGGCAGTGAAGAACACCTTCCAACGTGCTTGTATATGTAGAGTTCATCTGGTGTCCTACTGACAGTAGTAATCAAACAGACAATAAGCAAATAAATAAAATGCACCATATGTTTGTGGGTGATAAGGCCTATGGTGAAAATAATACAGCAAGAAATGTAGAAGATATAGGTAGACAATATGGGCCAAAGGAGCAGCAAAGCAAGGCAAGACACGGAGCTTGCCAGGGGGGTGGGGGCAAGTTGGCGGCTCCGATTCTATTGTCATGGTTCCACAGGCTTCACTGGAATGTTGGCAATTCAGCTAAGACTGGAAGAAGGCAAAGAACCAAGCCACAACTCTACATGCATTTGGAGTCAGCAGATTAACTCCTGTTCTATCCAATGTTATCATTTGGAATGGGTGAAGAGCTTAATGGAAAATCAGAGTGTTCACTTACAAGTCCCCCTGACCCACTGTAATCAAATCAAAAAGGAAAACATACACCCTCACAACTGACAAATCTCTGAATGTTTATTTCATTCCTTTATATTGCAAATATATTCACTTTATAAAACTCCCCAAACACATATCCAAACCATAGAATTTATTTTTCCATTTTAAAGGAACCCAAATTTCATCATGGCTAAAATTTTAAAACATAAAATGAGTGCTGAAACAGAAATTGAATCATATAGATGAATCACAACATGCATCTTTAGCTGGGCATGTATTATGGATAAGTCTAGTTTTCTACAGAGAAGAATCACATGTTCTAATTACCATTTTGGTTATACGCATAATTAATAATATTCTGTCTTAATGGGATGGACTGAATCTTCAGACAGTTGTAAGCTTTAACTATGCATACTGCCAAACCCAACTGTCAACCGAACTACCACACACAAAGGAATCTTGATATAGTGTGGTAGCCTGATAACAAAATTCTTTTTTTTTAATTTTCATTTTTTATTGATGCTTTGTGTATTTCATACATCATTTTCCAATTCAGTTCAGGCATATTTCCCTTTCCCTTCCCGCCACCCCACCTCACCCCATCCCAGATCATGCATTCTGCCATAACTGTCCTGCATCTTTCTCTCGTTTTTTTTTTTCATTTTTTAACAATAAGCAATAATTTATGAGTACAAGCATCCTTCATGTAAAACCAATTTGGAAGCAGTTGTGCCCAAACTCACACAGCCCATGGGTCCCACCATCCAGCATGGGGGGCTTGTATGTTCAATCAAGTTGATCAAATGAGTGTCCAGACTATATTGCTGTAGTTTCACCATTTACCCCAGTCGCAGCCCTTACATTCTACCACACCCCCTCTTCTGCAGATTGTTCCCTAGGCATCTTGTCTTAACAAGATACAATGGGAAATTAACTGCCTTCTTTCTCTCAAATATTTCTCCACATTAGCTTTCTGTTGCTTGATTGATCATTTATCCTAATTTATACATACTGGTAAAAAAAATCTTGTGACCAATAAATATAAATATAAACATAAATATAAACGTGACCCAAGATCCAAAGAAGAGAAAACTATTGCAGCACAGAACTTACTGATTGTAAACTTTCATTTTCTCTCAGACACGCTGTATGGAGCTCTGATTTCAAAGTTGCAATGTTACTGCGATGAGATGTCATTTCCTTCTCTAATGTAGTGATTCTAGCACTTGCAAGCTGGTAGACATCCAGGAAACTTTTAATCATAGCCTTAAGAAATAAAAATAATGTCACAAACAATTTAAATAATGTTGTCCCTAAAGCAGAATTTCTGTAATTTAAAAACAAAAATAATTATATTTTAGACTAAACAACTTTCTCTTTCTGGAAAATAAGGCCTAACCTCACATTTTATATTTAAAACAGTGACTGAGAAAGATTTGAAGTAGGCTGAGGAGATGGCTCAGTGAGTGAAGTCCATGCTGCACAAACATGAAGACCAGAGTTTGACCTCCAGCACCCATGTAAAAGGCCAGGCCTGGTGGTACACTTGTAATCCCAGTGCTGGTGGGGCACACACTGACAGACAGGATCCCTGGGGATCACTGGCCAGCCAGCTGGGCCTAATCAATAAATGCAGGTGCCAGTGAGAGACCCCATCTCAAAAACTAAGGTGAACGGCTCCTGAGATACACCACCGCAATTGGCTGCTGACTTCCAGATGCATATATGTGCACATACATCCACACAGACATGTGAGTGCATACCTGCACACACAGGTGCACAAATGTGCATGTGCATGTGCATGTGCTTGCACACAGAGGAAAGGTTTTGGGAAAAAATAATTGAGCCTTCATTCCAGACTATTTATTAAAATAGGAGGTACCTTGATCTAGTGTGCACACTTATTTTCTATACTAAAGTTAAATTCCAGCTGTAATTTGACGTAAATTTCAATCTTATGGGAGACAAAACATGGATCTATGACTAAGGTGTTAATATTTTAAAACAAGATAAGATAGCAAATTTTCAATTTACCTAAAACAAACACTTTTAAACAAAAGAATTCAAATAATCCTCAAATAATGCTGATTGATATATTGAAAGAAAAGTGTAATTATGTCCTTTCATATAACACAGAGATGTTCTTCGAATACAGTAGGTATAACAAAGTAATAAGATAACTAAGTGACAGTTAACTTAAAATCTTCCCTGAATAGTACAATCTTTGGGGAATGCTTAACTCTCATCACAATTTAACCATATTTTATTGACTTTTAAAATTAACATTCAGAGAATTTTAATCCCAAGGGATTCTATTATACCTTTCAACTAGTCTTTAAAAATAATTCAAATATATCAACATTAATTCAAACATTTCAAAGATACTCCCAAAACAATATTATATTCATCATAAGAAAAAATTTCCTATTGCAGTCACAACTTTGTATGGTTGAGGGAAAATGAGACAGTACAAGAATTTGTAAATTACATCAATCTAAAAGTCTGAACTGGAAAAGCTTCATGAAATTAGGTATTTATTTTAGCAATTCTGAATGCATCTGAAAAAATAACTTAGTGAATAAGAAGAAAAAGTATACAGAATCAGGCTAGTTATCAGAAAAATGACAGTTTTTACCTAATAAATTCCAATTTGCTCTCAAACATCCAGCTCAGACACCATTTCTTTCTATAACCATTTTCAGAACTCAGAAAAGGTAATTTCTCCCCAGGTTCTCTGTAAGCTGAGCAGCCTGCTTTGTTGCATTTATCACATAGGAAGAAATGTATTAGTTTATATGTTTATCATCTTGGCCAAACAAGCAGCTCCATAAAGCCAGGCTTTGTGTCTACACAGTGAACACTTGAATACACTGAGTATTTTTAAGAGAGAATGAGTAATCACTTTTGAAGAATGAACTAGCTAAAAATTAGAAAAGAAGAAAAACTGCAAGCCACATATTAACATAAATTACCTTATAGAAAAAGATAAAAATACTTAGGAAAATATAATCTTAATGTTCAAGCTAATGAATAAATGATCAATCACACTTCATTCAAGTTGGAGAAAAAGCATAGCTACAGACTAAAAATATAACTTGGTAGTGGGAGAATGCCTGATTAGTATGAGGTCTGCATTTATCCCTGATATGGCAAAAAATATCATCACATCACATCTGCATCTGCCTATGTCAAGTCTATTCCCATTGTTATGAGTTCATTTATCGTCTCCAATAAGAAACTAAGTCCATTCAGGTCCTTTTCTTTTTCCATCTTCACTCTGTTACACATATCAGTAGTGTTATGTTGTTAGGAAATATCATAAAAAAAATCTTTTGGGGCCTCCATCTCCATATAAAATAGGAACAAGAGTTATTTTCTTGGCTACTTATGCAACTGTTGTAAGGCATAGATAATTAAAAGAGCTAATATTTATTAGATATTTACTATAGTTCAAGAACTGAGTAAGCATATTATAAGCTTTGTTACCTTTATATCATATTATGAAAAATTAAATTAAAAACAGTATCTGTATATTATTATAATCATAAGGGCAGATACTGTTTTTAATTTAATTTTTCCAGGTAAAATATAAGGGCCATCTCTACAGCCACAACAAATAGTATTTGTTTCACATGCCATTCTGGTCCAGTAAGAACCTGTGCAGCAGAGTGCATGATCTGGGGTGGGGTGGGGGAAGGGAAAGGGGAATATGTCTAAAGTGAACTGAAAAATGATGTCTGAAATACACAAAACATCAATAAAAGCATTATAAAAAAAAAGAAGCTGTGCAGCAAAGAGTGTATCAGGATGCATACTGCCATTCACATCCTTGCTTTGTTTTTGTTTTTGTTTTTGTTTTTTGTTTTTTGTTTTTTCTTCATTTTTTTATTGATGCTTTGTGTATTTCATACATCATTTTCCAATTCAGTTCAGGCATATTTCCCTTTCCCTTCCCCCCACCCCACCCCACCCCATCCCAGATCATGCATTCTGCCATAACTGTCCTGCATCTTTCTCTGTTTTTTTTTTCATTTTTTAACAATAAGTGATAATTTTTTAATTTTTTTTTTTTAATTTTTTTTATTATTATTTATTTTTGTATGTGTATGAATGTATTGTCTGCATGCAGGTCTGTGCACCCGTGTCGTGCAATGCCGCGGAGGTCAGAAGAGGGTCTCAGATTCCCCTGGAACTGGAGTTCTCCTGGAATTGGAGTTACAGACGGTTCTTAGCCGCCATGTGGGTGCTGGGGATCGAACCCGGGTCCTCTGCAAAAGCGAAGGTGCTCTTAACCACTAGGCTATCTCTCCAGCCCCAATAAGTGATAATTTATGAGTACAAACATCCTTCATATAAAACCAATTTGGAAGCAGTTGTGCCCAAAACCACACAGCCCATGGGTCCCACCATCCATCTGGGGGGGGCTTGTATGTTCAATCAAGTTGATCAAATGAGTGTCCAGACTATATTGCTGTAGTTTGCTTTGTAATATGAAGTATTCTACCACAGTGTGTATGTGTGAGAATAGGTGTGATAAAAGCTACTGAGAATGTCATTAATGAATAAGAATTCTGAGGAATCATTGAAAAGGGTACAGGAAGCAAAATATTAGGGAAATTTTATCCAAAACAAGAGAACACAACTGGGAATAAATACAGATGGACTTGAAGCTAAGCATAAATGTCTCTAAGACGTGAGAGAAGGGGTTGGCCTTTCTTTACTTATGGCAATGACCCTGGAACCTTGTACTCTCAAGTTATTTCCAAGAATTTTAGCGAAAGAAATGTGATTAAATCTATAATAGATAATAGATTTAAATGTACAGCATAAAATTATGAAACCTTTTGAAGAAAATGAAAGAAAGATGTGCTTGGGATGTAAGACTTGGTGAAGAGCTGTTAGACATGGTCCAATCTGGTGAATTCCCAGCACGAGCACCTCCTGCCCCTCTCTGCCCCCTCACCTAGTGATCCCTACACTCACAGGTCTGCCTGGAACTGTGGAGCCTATTCACCAGCCCAGGCTGGTGATGAGCTCCTGGGAACCCACATGGCCCAGCCGCCTTTCATACACTCCCAAACCTAACTAGGGCTGCCCAGCCTGTGCACTAGCCCGCGAAGACTCAGCACTTTTGCACTTTTTCTTCAATATCACCTAATTGGAGTTACCCCCTACCTCCAGAAAAAGAAAGAGAGAAAGAGACAGAGACAGAGACAGAGAGAGACACAGAGAAACACAGAGAGAGAGAGAGAGGAGAAACACTTAAGCTTCTGCAACCAACACCACCCTCCCTGGACCAGCTGGGCTAGTGCAGCCTGTACACCAGCCCAGGCAGACACAACATGGAATCCCATTTGTGCTCATTGCTCTTAGTACTGAATTGGAATCACTCTTGTCTCTCCTTTCAAAAGTCAACATTGAGTGTCTGAAGTATTGGCCTAGTAACTTTCCACGCCAGATCTGAAATCTATGAGGCTTGGACAACAACCTTCACTCAAAACACTTAAAGCAGGCTAGAATTTCATCAGATACCCAAACAACCAAAGAAGTCACATGCTGCCCAGGTAATATCACAAAACCATAAACAAATATGAAAGGCCAAGACAATATGTCCCCCTCAAAATCCACTAGTCCTACAAGAATTTTCTACAATAACAACATAATTCAGACACCGGACTTAGAACAATGGAACTGGAACTAACCCGGAAGCCGCCTCCCTGAAGTCTAGCTCTCATAGTTTTGGAGAACACTATGCAAATTACTAAGGGAGAACATTGATCAGTGGTTCAACTCCAGATTTAAGGCCTGATAACCACAACAATGGCCAGCACAGCACACAACCTTGGGGCAGTAAGGGCATTTTAAACTTGGGGGTAATCAACAGCTACCTAATTATTTCTTGGCATATAGGAAAAGAAATACCTATCAAGATACAAAAGGAATACAGAACACCAAGTGGAAAGGACCAGAAAAGAAACTTCCCACATCATAGAATGGGCAAAACAAAGATATTGAAAGCTGTGAGAGGGGCTGGAGAGATGGCCTAGCGGTTAAGAGCACCGACTGCTGTTGCAGAGGACCTGGTTCGATCCCCAGCATCCACATGGCGGCTGAGAACCGTCTTTGACTCCAGTTCCAGGGGAACCTGATGCCCTCTTCTGACCCCGTGGCATTGCATGACACAGGTGCACAGACCTGCATGCAGACAGTACATTCGTACACATAAAAGAAATAAATAAGCCGGGCGTGGTGGCACACACCTTTAATCCTAGCACTCTTCAATATGAAGAGAAGTATAAACACTCTCAATAGGGCACAAAGAATAAATAATTATCCCAGAACAGTCAACTGAAAGAGGCCTAAGAAAACAGCTCTACAACATCAACATAATGGCAACTAATAAACACTGTTAATAATAACTATTACTTTAATGGTATCAAGTAAAAAAACAAAGACTGATTGGATTAGAAAACAGGATCTGTCAATTTTCTGCCTCCAAGAAGCACACATCACCAACAATAATCAATACCACCTTAGGATAAAAGGATGGAAAAAGACAGTCCAGGCAAACAGAACTAAGGAATAGCCAGGTGTCACTACCCTAATAGCTGATAAAATGATTATCAAACTAAAACTTGTCATAATAGATAGGGAAGATCACTTCATAGTCATTAAACAAAATTATACCAAAGTGATATAACATTTTTTTAAAAAAATTTTTATTAATTAATTTTATTTATTTCTGAATGTGTATGAATGTACTGTCTGCATGCAAGTCTGTGCACCCGTGTCATGCAATGCCGCGGAGGTCAGAAGAGAGTGTCGGACTCCCCTGGAATTGGAGTTCTCCTGGAATTGGAGTTTCAGTCGGTTCTTGGCCGCCATGTGGGTGCTGGGGATCGAACCCGGGTCCTCTGCAAGAGCGGTTGGTGCTCTTAACCACTAGGCCATCTCTCCAGCCCAACATTTCTAAACTTATATGCATCACACGTAAGGGCACTCAATTTCATAAAATAAACTTTACTAGAATGAAAATCACTCTTTGACTTCAACACAGTGATAGTGGGAACTTCAGTACTCCCACTACTACCAACAAACAGGCCAACCAGATAAAAACTAAACAGAAAAACTTTCAAGTTTATGACACCATAAATCAAAGAGATCTAACAGACATTGACAGAACATTCCACCCAAACACCAAAGAATTCACTTTTGTCTTAGCAGCCCATGGAACTTTCTCCAAAACTAACCACCAATTAGGACCAAAACAGGTCTCCACAAATTTAGGAAAATTGAAATATCATCCTATATTCTATCTGATCCCAAAAGAATAAAGCTAGACATCAATAATAAAAAAAAAAGGAAAAGTACACAAACTAATTGAAACTAAACAATACACTACTGAATGAATATTGAATCAATGGAAAAAAATCAATAAGGGAATTTTAAAATTCCTAGAATTGAATGAAAATGAAAACAGAACATACCAAAACCTGTGGGACCATGAAGACAGTCCTAAGAGGAAAATTGGCAGAACTAAGTCTCTCCACCAGAAAAGTAGAAACGTCTTACATAAATTAATTACACACCTGAAAGCATCTGAAAACACAGAAGAAAGAATATGTATAGAGTATATGGGAACAGATAAGTCAAATCAAGGCCAAAATTACATAATTATCTCATTAGATGGAGAAAAGGCCTTCAACAAAATTGAGTATCCATTCATGATAAAAGTCATGGAGAATCGAGGGATACAAGGGACATATCTAAACATAACAAAGGCAATATACAACACGCCCACAGTCAATATCACAATAAATGGAGAAAAACTTAAAGCATTCCCATTAAAATCAGGAAGGAGACAAGGACCTCCACTCTCTCCATTCCTATTCGATATAATACTTGAAGTCTTACCTAAAGCAGTAAGAAAAACAAAGGAGATAAAGGACATACAAACTGGAAAGGAAGCAATCCAAGCATTCTTATTTGAGATAGGATTCTATATATAAAAGAGCCGGTAGTCTCCACCAGAGGACTCCTAGAGATGATAAACACATTCAGAAAAGTAGCAGGATATAAAATTAACACCCTCCAAGCTGGGCGTGGTGGCGCACACCTTTAATCCTGGCACTTGGGAGGCAGAGGCAGGCGGATCTCTGTGAGTTCAAGGCCAGCCTGGTCTACGGAGTGAGTTCCAGGACAGCTGGGGCTACAGGGAGACCCTGTCTCAAAAAGACCAAAAAAAAAAAATTAACACCCTACAAATCAGTACTTTCCTATCCAGCAAACATACCAAAAAATAAATCAGGGAAAGACTCCCATTCACAATAGCCTCAAAACCATAAAATACCTTGTAATAAATCTAACAAAGAAAGTAAAAGGCTTGTACAATAAATATTTAAGACATTGACTGCCCTATAGCCAGAGCAACCCAGTTTCACTAACTACACATCCTGTGCTCCTTCTGGCCTTGAGCACAGGCCTGGTTTTGCTCCTGCACCCCAAATCTCTGGATTACCTTCTTGGTTCAGACACACCACCTACAACCTGGTCTCCCCCAACTCAAACCAGCTCAATTTTCCAGCATACTTTGTTGAACTCTTCACAGTAAGTCACCACTCCAGCCTTCTTTGGGATTTCAGAGACAAGACTTCTTCCCTGGAAAGACTGGTCCTGCAGAAAAGGCCTTGACTTACCTATAGTCTAAACAACCCTCAATTTCCCCACATCCATACCCTGCTCCCCTTCTAACCTTGGACAGGCCTGCTTTTTCTCTGGCTACCCCAGATCTCTGATCAACCCTCTTGGCTCCTCATGGAGGTGACCTCCCCAAAACCCACGGTGCCCATGCCCCTACATTGGGACCATCTGAAGCACCCCCCTCAACTCCATTGCTGAAGGGCTTTTCACTGCCCTATATTAAGGACCAAGACCTTTGCAGACTGCCTGAGAACACCTGAATCCACCCTCTGCCTAGCAAGCGTCCCAAATTGGGCTGTGCCTGCTGACTAGTAGGGGCCCAGACCTTAGGAGGAAGCCTGAGAGTATCTAACTGGCCTGACTTGGGTCACTACATGAACTCCTGAGTAGCTGGACTAGAGTCCTCTGTTCCCTCCAATATAAAATCAAAAAAAAGAGAGCCTGAAGCCTAGACCAAGCAACTTTCCATACCAAACAAGAAAACAACCAAGGCACATCATATATACAAACAGAATCAGAATTCAACTCAACAAAGACAGGCTTGAGTTTTATATCAGAATTACAAACGACAAAAGAAATCCACATGCCAAAATCACAACAAAAATAATATCAAAAACCCAAATAATATGTCTCCATCAAACACTACCAATCCTACAGAGGCATTTGACAATGAACCCCCTAGAGCTAACTCAGGACACAGAACTTAAAAGACAATAATAAATATGATCAAAGAATTAAACAAAACATTCTCTTTTACCTGTAGGATAATTCAATTTAAGGCATTAAGTTTGCTTCCCAAATTAACAACATACAGCCACCCAAAACAGCTGGGTAAATTTAATGAAATTTACACCTTGATTCCTACCTATAGGTATGTGTACTACAACTGCCTTTTTGAGATTCATGGATCAAAAAAAATAAAAACCTAAAATAAAAAAGGGGGGATGCAGTTATATATTAAACCTTTTTGTTGGGGGCTGGAGAGATGGCCTAGCAGTTAAGAGTGCCGACTGCTCTTTCAGAGGACCTGGGTTCGATCCCCAGCACCCACATGGCAGCCGAGAACCGTCTGAAACTCCAATTCCAGGAGAACTCCAGTTCCAGGGGAATCCGACACCCTCTTCTGACCTCCGCGGCATTGCATAACAGGGGTGGACAAGCTTGCATGCAGACAGTACATGTATACACATACAAAAATAAAATAAAATAAAAATTAAAAAAAAAAACCTTTTTGTCAAATTTTTCAATTTAAATCTTAAAACTAACTGGGAAAAGATTTGTATGTTACCACAGGTCAAAATGTCACCAACTTAATGGCTGAGAAAGAAAAGATACAGCTTTGCATTGTGCAGGATGTACCAAGAAATACTAGCAGAGAAATTGGACATCTCAACATTAAAAGGAAGAAAAGCCTCAGACTGCTACAGACATCAAACATCTCTGTGGATCCTATTTGTAACAACTGTTTATAATTAGTCCTAATGAACCTTACCTTCCAGGTGCAGCAAAGTTTTAATATGAGAGACTTTCTTACCTCCTTTTCATAGAGCAAAGAAAAACATGATGGAAATGAAGTCATCCTCTAACTGTAAATTAGAGCCGACTGTTATAGAGGTAATCTCTTATAAAACCAGTAAAACCGCCTTCTTTAGTTGACTAATATACATAGGAACTGTGAAAAGGATTATTCTCTATTCAGAGCCAAATATAATACTAAAGTCTTTTTAAGCTGTGCAATTAAGCAAAATATATTAATACAGGAGAGCTCTGATATCAGCAATGGATTATTCTGCCAAGGAGATGTTGACCAGGAGATCCAAGCCCCCCAAAAAAAGGTAAAGGCTTCTTGCCTGTAAATTGGGATACCTGCAAGAAGAGAGGCAGTAAGGCCCTGCTGTCGAAGACCTGATGTAAGCATTGGAAAGATGTATTGAGACTGTACTTGCAAGTGCACAGTTGGTCTCTGGAATGCCAGAGAGTGTTACCAAAGGCCACTAAACCAATAAAGCAAATATTGGTCTCCTTGAGTCAAGCAAGACTCCTCCATCAATATCAGCTACACCTCACCTGCCTGGATATACTGTGCAGCAGTGGTAGCCCTATGTCTGTATATCCCAAATCTAATTGGCTATTAGCTCTCTCCTTGGAGGAATAATTCATGGCTGATGCCACAAGCTTACATCATCTAGTGGTTAGGAGATGTTATAAGCCATAATAATACCTTGTCATCTTTTACAGAAAAACTACAATTCATGGATTAGCATACCATCCAAACATCTGCATCTATACCAAAGTAACCTACCATAATTAGTACTGTTTAAATACCTGTATATCTAATTGCTTGTGCTTCATTAGTACGATTGAAAGGTTATTCCTGGACAAACTGTCAACCCATGAAAGGAAACAGCCTGAACTGATGAGAGTCCAAAACGACATCTCCAGAGAAAGTAGACTGTTTTGCTTCTCGTCAACCTGTGCCCCTTTTCTAAGCCTAGGGAACAATCTGTGGAAGAGGGGGCATGGTAGAATGTAAGGACTGTGGTTGGGGTGAATGGTGAAACTACAGCAATTTAGACTGGACCCTTATTTAATCAACATGATTGTACATACAAGCCCCTCCAGCTGGATAGTGGGAGCCTTGGGCCGTGTGGGTTTGGGCATAGCTGCTTGCAAATTGGTTTTACATGAAGGATGCTTGTACTCATAACTTATTACTTATTGTTAAAAAAATAAATAAAAAATAAAAAAGAATTAAACAAATTTAAAGAATGCATAGCAAACAAATCAAAGAACTAAAAGAAGAGAGGGATAAACTTCTGACTAAATTCACAAAAGAGATAGAAATACTGTAAAAAACTTGGGCTGAAATGAAGAAAGAGTGGAAACACCCAATAAGCCAACAGGAATCAATGGTAGAAAGCCTCAGCAATAGAATAAATGAAATAGGAAACAGGGTGACAAAGTTGAAGAATTGGGATACTTAAGCCAAGAATTATCAAAAATTTAATAAAATACAGGAGGGAAATATGCATAATGTGGAACACCCTGAAAAGACCAAACTTATGCATCACGGGCCTAGAGGAAGGAAAAGAATTTCAGGATAATGGTATTGATCAGATCTTCAACAGGATTATAGAAGAAACTTTCCCAAAATTAAGGAAAGACATGCCCATACAAATACAAGAAGCACCAGAATACCAAATAGATGGGACCAGAAATGAATCACCCAATGCCATATCACAGTAAAAAGACTAAATGTGCAGAACAAAGAGAGACTACTGAAAGCTGCAAAAGAAAAACAAGTCACATATAAAGGGAACTCAATCAGAATTACAACTGACTTTTCAATGCAAACTATGAAAGTCAGAAGAGACTAGAACACACTATCCCTGGTCCTAAATAGCCATAGATGCCAACTCAGAATACTTTAGCCAGCAAAAATGTCTACTATGTTGAAGAGGAAAGAAAAATCTTCCATACCATGTATAGGCTGAAAGAATTCATTTCCAGAAAACCATAGCTTTGGGGAATACTTGAAGCATTACAAAGAGTTGAAGAAAGGAATGACTATACCTAAGGGGCAGCAGAAAAAAACTAAATGAAGGTAAAACTGTGAAAACACAAGGTTAGAGCAAGAAGGCAAACAGAAATTAAAATGACAGGAACCAATAGACATCTCTCAGTATTAACTTTAAATATCAATGGACTAAACTCCCCAGTCAAAAGACACAAGCTAGTTGAATGAATTAAGAAACAAAATCTGCTGGGTATGGTGGTGCATGGCTTTAATCCTAGCACTTGGGAGGCAGAGGCAGGAGGATCTTTGTGAGTTCAAGGACAGCCTGATCTGCATAGGGAGCTCCAGGACAGTTGGAGCTACAGGGAGACCCTGTCTCAAAAAGACAAAAAAAAAAATCCATCTTTTCGTTATCTGTAAGAAATCCATCTGACCTTCAAGGGTAGGCACTACCTAAAAGTGAAAGGGGGAAAAATATTCCAAACAAATGGCACTAAGAGGCAAGCAGGAGTTGCAATTCTAATATCTGATAAAATAGACTTCAAACTAAAATTAATCAGAAGAGATAGAGAGGGTCACTTCATTATTATCAAGGGAACAATCAACCAAGAAGATATAATCATGAACATATAGGCACCAAATCTGGTGCACACAACTCCATAAATACAATACCACAGGACTTCAGTACTCCACTGTCACACTGGGTATCGTTGTGCATGCTTTTAATTCTAGTAGAGGCAGGGGGATCTCTGTTAGTTCAAGGCCAGCCTACTACACACAGGGAGATCCAGGCCAGCTGGGGCTAAGGGAGACCTTCTCTCAAAAACAAACAAACAAACAAAAAAAAAAAACCTTCTGTCTCTATTAGAGAGATCAGAGAGATATCTGAATTAAACAATACCATAAATCAAATGAACCTAACAGATATGTACTGAATATCCCACCCAAACACCAAAAAGTATACTTTTCTATTTGGCACTGGATGGAAATTTCTCCAAAATTGACCACATACTGATCAATGAACAAAAGAAACCTCAACAAATACAAAAAGTTAAAATAATCCCATGTAATAAAGTTTAAAATCAACACTGGCTGGACATGGTAGCACATGCCTTTAATCTCAGCATTCGGGAGGCAGAGGCAGGTGACCACTCTGTGAGTTAAAGTCCAGCCTGGTCTACAGAGCAAGTTCTAGTCCAGCTGGGGCTACAAGGAGAATGTCTCAAAAAAAATTAAATAAAATAAAATAAAACTGGAAGAAACCCTAGTAACTACATGATCTCATAGAGATTAAATAACACACTCCTGAACAATCAATGGGTGAAAGAAAAAATTAAGAATGAAATAAAACTTCCTGAAACTAAACAAAAAAGACAATACAACAAAACCTCTGGGACACATTAAAAACAGTCCTGAGAGGAAAATTTATAGTGCTATGTAGCTATAAATTAAAAATTTTTAGTGCTATGTAGCTATTTACATTAAAAAATCAGAAACAGCACAAATAAATGACTTAACATTGTAATTCAAGACTCTTGAATGGCAACAACAAATGAACCCAAACCCACCAGACAAAAAGAAACAACAAAATCAGAGCATAAATTAATGAAATGGAAACAAGAAAAAAATACAAGGAATCAATGAATCCAAAAGCTGGTTCATTGAAAAGATAAACAAGATAGACAGACCTTTAGTCCAGTTATCTGAAAGAAAGAAAGAGCAATTCCAAACCAACAAAATTAAAGCTGAAAAGGGAAACATCACAACAGACAACAAAAAGATCCAGAACATTATAAAGGAATACTCCTCAAAAAACTATACTCTATTAAATTTGAAAACCCAAAGGAAATAGATTTATAGCTAAAATCATGGGAATCATCAAAGCTAAACCAAGAAAAATTAACAGCTTAAACAGACCCATGACATATAAGGAAACTGAAACAGTAATACAAAGCCCCCCCCCCAATAATACAACTCCCCTTAAAAAAGCCCAGGCCCAGGTGGATTTACAGCAGAATTCTACCAGACATTTAAAGAAGATCTATAACCAATATTGCTAAAATGATTCAAAAAGAAACGGAGGTAGAAGTCCCAAAGTCCTTCTATGACGCATCACTCTAATACCCAAACCAGAGAAAGATACAAGCAAAAAAAGAAAACTATAGAGCCATATCCTTAATGAACACAGATGCAAAAATTCTAAACCAAACACTTGCAAATCACCTACAGGAATACATCAAAAAGATCTACCATGATCAAGTCAGCTTTATTCCCGAGATGCAGGGATGGTTCAATACATGTAAGTAAATAAATGTCATGAATCGTAAATGGACTCAAAGACAAAAATCACATGGTCATCTCAATAGATGAAGAAAATGCCTTTGTAAATTCAACATGCATTCATATTAAAAGTCCTAGAGGGAATTAGACTGGAAAGAACATACCTAAACATAATTAAAAGCTATACAGAATGAACCCACCTCAACATCATTCTAAATGGAGAAAAACTGGAAGCATTCTGCCTAAAATCAGGAACCAGCTGGGCGTGGTGGAGCACGCCTTTAGTCCCAGCACTTGGGAGGCAGAGCCAGGTGGATCTCTGTGAGTTTAAGGCCAGCCTGGTCTACAGAGTGAGCTCCAGGCCAGCTGGGACTAAAGGGAGACCCTGTCTCAAAAACACCAAAAACAAAAAAAAAATCAGGAACCAGACCAGGCTGTCTACTGTCTCCACTCCTTTTTAACATAGTGCGAAAATTCCACCAGAAAACTCCTATAAATGATTAACACAAATGTTCTATGCTCATACAACATAGAACAAGAGCTAAAGAGACACTAAGGAACCTCCCAATTCTCACTCATGAAGCTTCCTCATGCAACAGAGTGCCAGATACACAAAGGGGTACAAATGGCCAAAGCGTGGAGATGAGAAGTCTGGAAAGTGTGGGTCTTTAGACAGGACTCCCATATTAAGCTTTATTTACCCAGGGCTCAGGGACCATTAGGGAAGAGGAGGCAGAAAGATTGTAAGATCCTTGCAAAAGGCTAAAAAATACTTTATAAAAGTTCAGTATCTAGTCATCAGTGAAATGCAAATTAAAACCATTTTGAGATTTCATCTTACCCCATTCAGAATGGCTATGATCCAAGAAACAAACAATGGTAAGTGTTGGCGTGGATGTGGAGAAAGGGAAGCACTTATCCACTGCTGGTGAGAGTACAAGCTGGTATAGTTTCTGTGGAGATTCCTCCAAAAGCTAGAAAATGATCTACCATGTGATCCAGCCATGCCACTCTTGGGCATATATCAAAAAGATTCTATACCCTACCAAAGAAATACATGCTCTTCCATGTTCATTTATGCCTTTTTTTCATAATAGCTAGAAGTTGCAAACAACACATATGTCCATCAACTGATGAATGGATCGTGGAGTTAAGGTACATATACATTACATAATTGAGTATTATTCAGCTCTTAAAAATGAAATTCCCAAGTAAATGGAACTGGAAACAATCACCCTGAATGAGGTAACCCTGTCCCAGAAACACAAACATCACATGTTCTCTCTCAGAGCTGGGTGCTAGTTTTGAAATCTTAGATACGCATGTTTCAATTTGAAAACCTTAGGGGTCAATAAACTATTAAATGGCCATAGTCGGGAGGCTTGCTGGGAAGGGAGGTATAATGCAGTGATATAAAGGAGGAAAGGAGAAGAACAGTTATGAAGGGTTAAAGGGGATAGGGAATGAGGGCGGGGCAGAGGAGAGAGTATGGGGCAGGATAACTAACACTAAAGGCCTACCACTATAGAAGCTTCTTAAAGGAAGGATAGATAGATGATAGATAGATAGATAGATAGATAGATAGATAGATAGATAGATAGATAGATAGAGACAGAGAGATAAATAGAAAGACAGATCCATAGATAGAATAAAAAAAGATTAAAAAGTTACCAGCCAGGTGTGGTGGCCCATGCCTTTAATCCTGGCAATTGGGAGGCAGAGGAAGGGGATCTCTGTGAGTTCAAGGCCAGTCTGGTCTACATAATGAGTTCTAGGACAGCCAGAGCTACAGGGAGACCCCGTCTCAAAAAAATGAGTTACCTTATAATAGAGGGATATTGCCCCTACTAAGCACCATAGATGGGGAGGAGATCTAAATACAATCAAAATATATTGTATGAAATTCACAAAAATTCAAATATAAAAAAGAAAGAAAAAGAAGAAACAAAATCTGTCCTCTGGCTATCTACAAGAAACTCCTCTTTTTTTAAAGAAAGAAACTCCTCTTAACTTCAAGAATAGGCATAACCTCAGAGTGAAAGGACAGATAAAAATACTCCATGAACGTGGGACCAGGAAACCAGCAGGTGTTCTTATCCTGATGTCTGACAAAATATACTTCAAACTAAAATTAATCAGAAGAGTTAATATACACACTTAACTCTGATCAACATAACTATTAACCAATGAAGACATTACAATTCTACAGGTGTGCACCACACTCTGGTGCACCCAATTTCATAAAAAGCATTCAACTGGACTTTGAGACACAGATTAACTCCAACTCAATAATAAAAGGTAATTTAAATACCCACTTTCTCTTATAGACAGGCCATTGAGAAAAATAGAGAAACATCAGAGTTAAATGATATCATGTATCAAATGTACCTAACAGGTATCTATAGGATATTCCATTCAAATACCAAAGAATACACATTATACTCAGTGGCCCATGGAAGTTCCTCTAAAATGGATCAAATACTGGAGCACAAAACAAATACAGAAGAACAGGAATAACTCCATATATCCTATCTAACCACAATGCAATGAAGTTTAAAATCAACAGCAAAAGAGTCTTTAGCAATTACATAAACCCATGGAGATTAAGCAATACACCACTTAATGATAATGAGTTAAGAAGAATTCAAGACAAAAATTTTTAATCCTAGAATTAAATGAAAATGGAAATATAGTACAACAAAACCTCTGGGCCATATTAAAAGTTGTTCTAAGAAGGAAATTTATAGCTCTAAGCACCTACATTTAAAAATCAGAAAGACTTTAAACATGAAAGGATGCTGGATTTTGTCAAAGGCTTTCTCCGCATCAATTGAGATGATGGTGTGGTTTTTGTCCTTCAATCCATTGATATGTTTGATGATGTTTATTGATTTTCGTATGTTGAACCATCCCTGCATCTCTGGTATGAATCCAACTTGGTCATGGTGGATGATTTTCTTGATGTGAGTCTGTATG
>VZQC01014031.1:455762-476187 GCA_009823505.1 Rhizomys pruinosus | reverse complement strand
AAAAAAAAAACTGAGAGAAAGATGCAGGACAGTTATGGCAGAATGCATGATCTGGGATGGGGTGGGGATGGGGGGGAAGGGAAAGGGAAATATGCCTGATCTGAATTGGAAATGATGTATGAAATGCACAAAGCATCAATAAAAATTAAATTAAAAAAATAAATAAATAAATAAATAAAAATAAAAAAATAAAAATCAGAAAGAACACAAAGAACTTGATGATGCAACTTAAGAATCTAGAAAGGCAAGAACATACCAAAATCAAACCTAGCAGATGAAAAAGACTCATAAAAATTAAAAAACAGAGCAGAAATTCATTAAATAGAAATACGATAATAAAAAGATGGTTCTTTGAAAAGATAAACTATGTCAATAGACCATTAGCCCAACTAACCAAAAAAAAAAAAAAAAAGGAACAGGCTCAAATCAACAAAATCAGAGATGAACAGGGAAATATTAAAACTGATACCAAAGTGAACCAGAATATTATAAGGGAATATTTTTAAAAATCTATACTCCATTAAATTGGAAAATCTAAAAAGAAGTGGATTAATTTTAAGTTTCAACCAAACCACCAAAGTTAAACCAAGATTAGATCAACAACTTAATAAATATAATAAATAAATATAATAAAAAGACCTATAATAAACAAGGAGCTTGAAACAGTAATTTAAAGCCTCCTGGCTGAAGATTGGCCCTCATAATATCAGAAGACTATGCATGCTGCCAAGGGAAGGAACCCATCAATGATCCTACCCAGCTGTAAAGTCATTAAACCACAAGCATGACCAACCTAGAAAAATATTTCTATTGGTGCAATGGTTGCACTGTTATCTGGAGAGTAATCAACAGTTGTCTAATTTGACTTCATGCCTACTCAATAAAAGGAATCCATGCATTGTTACAGAGGTCATAGTCCCTAGAGAAGAAACTACTACTGCCATAATCCTAGACCAATATAATTTCCTCCTATATTCTAAATATAATAATATTTATATTGTCAGACAAGTGTAGCTTTCACCACTCACAAAAGAAGCTCCTTTCTGCAATACATGGAGACTATTACAAAGTTGCACAACTGATCAAACTGCAGAGAGTGACTGTGTGTTGCCTAGCCCCATTTGATACACGTACAATGCAAATCCTACAACTAAGGCTCAGGCACATCATGGAAGAAGAGGTAGAAAAATTGTAAGAGCCAGACAACTAGAATGCCTGCTGCTAGATAATACATCCTAGGCATGATAGAGATGTGCACCCATGAAATCTGCACAGTATGCCTAAACAGGACCTGCACAATGATACCAGCTGATGTGCCAATGTGCATGGGGGAAATCCCACAAGGTACCATACCTAGATGAAGAGCTATAGCCTTAGGATGCTGAGGGAGGGCGAATTAGTTCTCTCCAGGGACGAGCTCCACGGTAGGCTATCCAAACCTAAGCGGTCAGCCCTAAACACAGGTACACATGGGAACCACAAAATGGACTCAATACATTATCTGTCTGTCTGTCGGTCGGTCTGTCTCTGTAAATAATAATCAAAGAGAAGGACAAGAATTGAAAAGGAATAGGGAGCACATGGGAAGAACTGAAGGGGGAGAGGGAAAGTGGGAATGATGTGAAAACAGTACTCATGTATTAAATCCTCAAAAGAACCCGTTTTACCAAATCTTTGTTCAGTCATGGCCTAGCTTTTGCTATAGTTCTCATTCTCCAGAGCTTGCCTGGGCCCCAGTTCTAGGCATAATTCACATTACTTGCATGTTTTGCATGCTTTGCATATTTCCCTAATTGTGCCATTAATCCTTAAGATTAATATTATATCCTTTTTCCATTTATTATTATTATTATTAAACTTTTTCCATAGGTCACACATCATTTCTCGATCGAATCTAGAGTCGCTTCCCTTTCCATGCCCCCATCCCACCCAAGTCCCTGCACTCTGCCATACATGTCTTACATCTTTTTCAAGTCTTTCCAGAGTTTTTTTTTCAGTTCTTTTGTTGTTCTCTCCAACTTGTATTGCTACATTATATATACATATATATACAGTTATATATATATACACATAAATATATACATACATACATACATACATACATACATATATCACTTGAATTGTAGGATTTTTTTTCCTTCCCTAAAATATGTCATGTTTTCCTTAAGGAAGTGCTCGAAGGTTCCTCCGTGGCAACCCCAAATAACCATCAATTCTGCAATTTTGCTCCACATTGGGGTCTTTCCCTCCCATGGTCCCCCAAAATGAAATCCAGTAAGCATATGTCCTGTCTTGATCCCCCTGCACTGGCCTCCATGATACAGCCTGGGTAGTCAAACAATGGCAGTCTATACTCTGATGAGGCTGAAATCCCCTTAGCTGCTTAGTCCACAAGCTGGGTATCTTAGTAGTCTCCATCTGGCATTGAAGGTTTAGAGGATTCTTGGAGAGACATGAGTCCTCAGTCCATATTAGGAGTGCCAAAAGCAGTGGCAGCCACAGAGTAGATGCACTTGCCAGTAAGAATTGGAGATAGGCCAAACAATAGTGCTCTCTTTTTATTCTTTTTGTCTTTTTACTAAGATCTCAAGTTCTATGTCTGCAGTACAGTTTCTCTGGTCTTACTGATTATTTGTATCTGGTTGTACTTTGCTTTTGGATGCTTAAAGCCACACAGTTAGCCCAGATTAACCAAGGTTTTTGTTTTCTCAAAGTCAATTGAGGATCTGGTCCTCAGAGGTGTCTCAGGGTTTTTTTTTGGGGGGGGGGGGAAGGTGGGAGCCCCTTGCTCCTTTCAGCTTTTCATTTACCAGTTCCATCGCACTCAAGACAAACTCAGGTCTTGCTGACCAGGCTTCCTCTTTTCTGACCATGAGCAGACTTTCCTCTCCATAGATTGGACACTGGCAAGAAAGTCCCATCAGTGGTCTCAAGCCTCCTGAACAGGAAAGACGATGACCCACATCTGTAGGATATTTAAGAAGTGCCCCCATGCATAATCCCCTCAGACTTGGTTTGACGTCTGAGGACAAGGAACAAAGTTATCTCCTTAGGTCCCGTCAATGGTATGACATTAAGTATGGCATTAAGTATGGTCTTAAGCACCCAGAAAGGTAAATTGTCCAGCCTATTACACTGCACCTATATTAAGATTGTGTTGCCCTGTACAAAAATCAACTCCAAATGGATCAAAGACCTCGATGTGAAACCCAAAACTCTGAAGTTGACAGAAGAAAAAGTTGGCAGCAACTTACAAGACATAGGTGTAGGAAAAGACTTTTCTAAATCAGACAGTAGGCTGCTCAGGAAATGAGGTCGACAATTTGTCAAGTGGGACCCTTATTAAACTCAAAAGATTCGTGTAAGCCAAAAAAACAGTCGGGAAGTGAAAGAAGAAACCACAGAGTGGGAGGAAAACCTTCATGCTGATATACCTGACAGAGCATTACTTCCAGAATATATAAACTATTCAAAAGACAAAGAAGTAGGATCCCCAGCACCACAATGGGGCTGAGAACCATCTGAAACCCAATTCCAGGAGAACTCCAGTTCCAGGAGGAATCCGAACCCTCTCTTTCTGACCTCCGACATTGCAGCGACATCAAATGAGGGGGAGGGTGCACAACACTTGCATGCGCAGAAGTACATTGATCACATACAGAAATAAATAAATGCCAGGGCAATGTGGCACACGCCTTTAATCCTAGCACTTGGGAGGACAGAGGCACGTGGATCTCTGTGAGTTCGAGGCCAGCCTGGTCTACAGAAGTGAGTTCCAGGACAGCCAGAGCTCACGGGAAGACCCTGTCTAAAAGACAAAAAAAAAAAAAAAAAAAAAAACAAAGAAGTAAGAAAACAAATGACTCACTCAAAAGATGGAGTAAAGAGCTGAGCAGAGACTTCACAAGTGAGGAAATAGAGATGGCTGAGAAACATCTTAAAACATTGCTAATAATTAAGGAAATGCAAATTAAAACCACTTTAAGATATCATCTCACCCCTATAAGGCTGGCAAGGATCAAAAAAATAAATGATAGTAAATGCTGGAGAGGGTGTGGGGAAAGGGAAACACTCATCCACTGCTAGTGGAAATGCAAACTTGTACAACTACTATGGAAAGCAGTATGGAGAACCCTTAAAAGACTCAAAATGAGCCTACCACCTGACCCAGCCATACCACTTCTGGGAATATATCCACCAGACTCTTCCTACCACAGAGACACATGTACAGCCATGTTTATTGCAGCTCTCTTCACAATAGCAAAGAGCTGGAACCAACCCAAATGACCCTCAACCAACGAGTGGATAGAGAAAATGTGGTACATCTACACAATGGAGTTCTATGCAGCTGTAAAGAAAGATGACATCATGGAATTTGCAGGTAAATGGATGGAACTAGAAGATTTTATGCTAAGTGAAGTTACACAATCCCAGAAAAACAAAAGACGAATGGTATCCCTTACCTGTAGATGCTAGTACCAAGTACCTAGTTGTAAGACAAACTGAACAACATTAATCTTATATTCCTCATGATCTAAAGACAACTGTGCTCTTGCAATGTGGATCCCTAAACAGGTTCTAGAGCTGACCTAACATTTATTTTCAGATCTTGGGTTTTTGGGACATGATGGAGGGTATGTGTGCATCTTTTAGAGTATTATGGGATTAAAATGGAAAGATTCAAATCAAGAAATATGCTATAGAATAATATATCTCTTTTTTAAAAGAATAAGAAACTGGGGCTGGAGAGATTGCCTAGTGGTTAAGAGTGCCGACTGCTCTTGCAGAGGACCGGGGTTCGATTCCCAGCACCCACATGGCAGCTGAGAACCGTCTTTAACTCCAGTTCCAGGGGAATCTGACACCCTCTTCTGACCTCCGCAGCATTGCACAACACGGGTGCCCAATCCTACATGCAGACAGTATATTCATATACATAAAAAAACTTAACAAAATTTTAGAAAAAGAATAAGAAACTACTTGTGGTATTGTCAACATAGCCAGATACACACAACTGGAGAGGTCATAGACCTTAGAGAAATCCTCAAGGTTGACATACCCCTAGGCTAAGGCAACATCTTACTAACTACAAAAGAGGTATCCTTGTATTTACAGACAAATATCCAAGACACCACTCAAAAAAAGACATTTCTTTTCCACCAGATGAAGAATAGTACAGAATCCCACAACTGGACACACACAGACAATGTTCTGTGAATTGCTCATGCCTAGGTGACACATCTACAATGCAACCTCTACACATAAGCCCCAAAAATCTTAGAACAAGTACCCAAGAAGGCATTAACTACCTCTTAACTCTCATTAAGGAAGCTCCTGAATGCAACAGGAGACCAGGAACTTAAAAGGATCTCAATGGCCAAACCATGAAAATTAGCAGTCTAATTTTGTGGTTCCATGGACAGGTCAGCTATACTCAGCTTCACCCCCCATCCACGGCTCAGGGAATGTGGGAGAGGGGGCAAAAAGATTGTAAGAGCCAGGGAAGTGATGCAAGACCAAATGGAAATGAATCCTACATGCTCCTGGGACCCTGTTCATATGAACCTACAGCATTGGTATCAGCATGCACAAGACCCATGCAAGCTCAGCACAACAAAAGCCCAGTGAAGAACTGCAGAAATGGGAATGGGTAGCAGGGCCCAAACTTGGCTAAAGAAATATTGGCAGCTGATGGAGGTCTGATGAGGAAGACCTGACCTTCTTTAGGAGAGGGACTCTGGATAGGCTGATTAGAGCTTAGGGGATGAGCTGACACTGAGGATTTGATGGGGAGAGTAGTTTTGCATACAGATGACAGAATGTGTGAACTCGGGGGAGGGGGGTTGCTGCAGGAGGGTGCCAAGGGAGAAGTGGGTATAAAGGCAATTAAGACTGATGAAAACTTATGCATGAAACAATAAATAAATTCAATTTTTAAAAGTGTAAAAAGAAAAAGAAATGAAGGGACAGCATGAGGCCTCAGTGGGTATAGCATCTGCTGCCAAGCCAATGCAGGTGCAATGCCCAGGACCACAAGGTTGAAGGAAAGAGCTACTCTCACTGGTTGTCCTCTGACCTCCACACATGAGCCATGGCATCATGTGCATATATACATACACAAGTAAATAAAACATACTCATAATTCAGCTTAATAATTTAGTGTAGTAATTTCAAAGAAACCATGGCCAGTGATAGCAAGTGTCTGGCACAGGATCACCTAGCTAAGAAAGAGGAAAGGAAATCCAAGTCTCGTGTTCTCCCTGTCTACTGCTCACTTTCTGGTTTGGTTTGGTATGGTTAGCATTCTTGATTGGTTTTCTCAGTAACAGGTTTTATGGTCTATCACAAGATTCACCTAAATTCAGTTGAACCCATATTCTCTCTTACTGCCTGAAAAAATCAGCAAAGCAAACCCCTCTTGAATTTTACTATGAAACTAGGATTTTCAAATATCTCAAACTTTTAAAACCATTTTTGCCTCCTGGGATACCAATTTTGTTTATAAAATGGAAATAAATATTTCAAATAAAAGAACTTAGATGGTATTTTCCTAGTGACATCATTCATTCTCTAGAATGTATTCAATAAATAATTGTAATAATGAATCACTATTCAATCAAAACATGTCACGCAACTTCTATCTTTCCCCTCAAACATTTTTATTGTAGAAGAAAAAAATTTGAAAAACTGTGAGGCCTAATGGGAATCTAGGGCCTGGTATGCAAAAGGCCCTAGATTCAAAAGCTATTTGTAACTAAATATTTAATGCAGTATCTATACTATACATATACTGGAAGGATTTTTAGTGTTAATGGGACAATAATAAGGACAGTATGGATGGATCAGCCTATTAAAAGAAAAGAATTACACCAGACATAGTGATGTGCAACTTCAATCCCAACCCTTGGGAGGCAGAGGTAGGTGGATCTCTGTGAGATTGAGGCCAGCCTGGTCTACACTGTGAGTTCCAGGCAGGCTAGGAAGACCCTATCAAAAACAGAAATAAAAACAAAAATAAAGAAGAGAAAAATTGTGTTGCAAACCCAAGCCTCCTCAGTCAAGCACAGCCAGATAAAGTAGTGAATCAGCAGGGCAAGGTTGCATGCGTAGCTCAGCTTTGCTTTGGTCGATGCTATTTTATATAAGAGAAAGAGAATCTAAGTTAATTTTTTTCTTTTGGAATTTGAAATGGCTGTAGACTTGACTTATCTCATCACTCAAAATTTTTACTGGCACCATCTTTGAAGGATGTAAATATAGTAGCTTTTCGGGTCTGAGGATGAGCCCCATGGGAAACCATATTCAGCAGAGTTGCAGAAGACTTTTGCAGCAGACTTTTAAAAATGGTTTCTTTTTATCTTGTTTAGATCCTAAACTTTTTTCTGGATTCCACTCAACCATGGCATATACAACTTAAATGTGCCAAAAATAAGACCAATTTTTTTCAAATATGTTATTTTCAGTCAGAATTGAATCAAAGCCAATTTGAAGGCTAAGTGCAGGTACTAGATTGATGGTGATTACTGTTCTATGTTGGAGGTTAACATAATGAAGCACTAAAGGGATGATGACATACAGAAAAGAAATGACAGGCTAGTTTCCTGCAAGTGTATAGAAAAGAGATTGAAGAATAACTGGAGACTAGAAAAAAAAATGTTGCTATTGGAAACCATTGCATATGGACATGAAAACCATGAAAAGTATCAATAATCTTGGAAAAACTCAGAGAGCATGTGTTTCTCAGAGGACACTGCTAGATCAATAACAGTAGTAGCAGCAGCAACATTAATAATAAGTTGTCCTGTTTGGGGGACTAAAAACCTTTAGATGACTACAAAACACTTATTACATAGATAAATTTTAGAATTGCCAGTAGGCTTATTAAAGTGTTGCAAAACAGAACCCAATGAGAATAACTTAATGAATAACACAGAGTTGTGAATAAACTTCATTTCATTTCTTTAGCTTTCCATTATAACTCCTTCACCTGTCATCTCTGACATCAAATGTTAGTAAAGGGAATGAATAATTGCTTTCTGTGTGTGTGTGTGTGAGAGAGAGAGAGAGAGAGAGAGAGAGAGAGAGAGAGAGCTGATGGATGGAAGGATAGACAGACAGACAGATAGATGATAGATAGATAGATAGATAGATAGATAGATAGATAGATAGATAGATAGATAGTGTGATGGTTAATCCTGGGTGTCAACTTGACTGGTCTAAGGAACGAATAAGAGAAAAAGGGTCTTCTGATTGGACCACCTCAACCCGGATGGCCCACCCCAAATGTGGGCGTTATCTTCTGCCAGCAGGCATTATTTAAGGCCATGGCAGAGGGAGCTGGTCCCTTTTCTCCTGCGGCTTGCCTCTCTCATGTGGTGAGTTTGTCTTGCTGCTGTGATCAACCTTTCGGATCCCAACGTGTACTGAGACCGGCAGATCTCCTGGAATCCATTCGGGCCTTCAGCACTAGATTGGGACTACTGAGACATCCAGCCTTGCGGACTGAGCAGTTCCCTGGATTCTCGGCCTTTCCAGTGTGGTGCAGCTACTGTTGGACTCCTTGAACTCTGTCACATGAGCAAATCAATAAATTGTATATAGCTATATATTCATCCTGTTGCTTCTGTTTCTTTAGAGAACCCTGACTAATACAGATAGATTGATTGATTGATTGATTGATTGATTGATTGATTGATTAAAGAAAGAGCCAACATCTGAACATTTTGTGTTGGTCGAGGCCAGTGGTCAACATTGGATGTCTTCCTCTTGTTCTCTACTGTATCTTTTTAAGACAAGGGTTTTCACACTCAACCCTGGGCTCTGCCTATCCCCACTGCCCTTGGCTCTAGAGCTACAGATATATACCACTGCACCTAGCTTTTCACATGGGTTCTGGGGATCCAAACTCAGATCCTCATGCTTTTATATCAAGCACCTTACCCACTAAATCATCTCCCTAGCCCCTAATTCCTTTCTTTGCATTGACTTTCACAGGGTACTAAAAGGCTAGAATTACAAGAATTTTATTCATTTGTTTATGATTTACCTGCTGGATAGCTTTAGCGTCACCTTGACACACCTGGGTTGAGGGATCCTCAATTGGGGAACTGGCTCCATTGGATTGGCCTGTGGCCACATCTGTGGAGTATTGTCTTGATGGTCGAGCAGTGTGGGAGGGCCCAGCCCACAATGAGTAGTGCCACCCTGGGCAGGTTGTTGTGTACTGTATAAGAACGCGGGCTGGGCATGAGCCAGGGGAGCAAGCCAGTGAACAGCATTCCTCCATGGCCTGTGCTTTAGCTTCTGCCTCCAGGTTCCTGCCCTGAGTTCCTACCTTAGGCTCCCTAAGTGATGAACTGTGACTTGGGAGATGTAAGCTGAATAAACCCTTTCCATCCCAAGCTGGTGTTGGTTGGAGTGTTTTGTCACAGCAATGGAAGACAAACTAGGACAATTTACTTACACCTAATATGAAGAAGTTCAGTAACTATAAAGAAAAGCAAATGGGCCACACATGGTGGTGCACACATTTAATCTGAGTACTGGAAAGGCAGAGGCAGGCAAATCTTTACGAGATCAAGACCATCCTGGTCTACACAGCACATTCTAGACCACCTAGGGTCACGGGGAGACCCTTCCTCAAAAAAAGCAAAGGAGGAAGAAGAGGAGGAGGAAGAGGAGATGGTAAAGAAAAAAACAGGATATATATTGTATATTTATTAAGAGCAAATCCTTTTATCATTATGAGTTCATTCTAACTCTGATAAAATATAGCAAACTGGCTGAGGAATCTGAGTGCTTCCGTCAGGGTTGCCATCTACTTAATAATCCCTATAAACTTTTGTATTAGTCACTTTTCCGTAGTAACAATAAAACACCATGACCAAGGCAAATTAATAAATTTATTCTGGCTTACAGTTCCAGAGGGATAAGAGTCTGTCATGGTGGAAGGCATGGCAGCTGAAGCAGGAAGCTGGGAGCTTACATCTCCAACAGCAAACGAAGCAGAGCAAGGGACATGGGAAGTGGAAGCAGGCTATGAAGTCTCAAAGCCCATCCCAATGACACACTTCTTCCTGCAAGGCCACACCCTCCCAAACAGCACCACCAGTTGGGACCAAATCTTCAAATACAAGAGCCTATGGGAGGGGAAATTTTTCATTCAAATCACCACAATTCTTGTGCTGGATAGCTTTGGTGTCAACTTGACACACCTGGGTTGAGGGAGCCTCGGTTGGGGAATTGGCTCCATTGGATTGGCCTGTGGCCACATCTGTGGTGTATTGTCTTGATTGTTGAGCAGTGACAGTATAAGAAGGCAGGCTGGGCATGAGCCGAGGCAAGCCAGAGGAGTGAGGCAAGCCAGTGAACAGCAGTCCTCACATTGCCTCCAGGTTCCTGCCCTGAATGTCCTGCCTTGGGCTCCCTAAGTGATAATTGTGACCCAGGAGATGTAAGTGAATAAACCCTTTCCTCCCCAAGTTGGTGTTGGTCAGAGTGTTTTGGTCACAGCAATGGAAGACAAACAGAAACAATTTCTATAACAAAGTTCATTAAGGTATGTTAACTGCATCAAAAAATTTTATCATTTTGGTGGAGTACTGTTCTACCTAGCTTTGCTGAGGTATAACCAGTATAAAAAGAGTTGCGTGTAGCTAGTGCAGAAAAAAAAAAAAACCTATTTTTTATTAAAAAATTTTCTAAGATAAAAAAAAGTTCTGATCCTGCAACTAGCACACAACAATGTGTTACTTACATGTGTGTAACATGAAGGAAAAAATAATAAATTAATAAATTCGGTATGAAATCCATTTAGACCATAATTTATCTGCACTATCACAGAGCTTAGATAACCAAAGAGAACCTTACCAATATTCTAGTTCATAAACAGACCTCTTTGATTGAAATAGAATATGTCATTTGTGTGGAACCAGTTCTATAATCCTAATTCCTTTCCTACAATTCCTTGTCTGAAGTCCTTACAACTAATGCATTTTGTAGTTGAAGATTTTTCAGTTTGGAAATACAGAGAATATAGCACATATTAAACAGCATTCTCATCAGGAAGTAAGGCAGAATCTTCTAATACAAAAACATTGCCAGTCAAAACATCTGAATAAACTGTGATGCTAAAGATCCTTGGCTAACTCTTCTTAGACTTTACTATAAAACTAATGCTGGTCAGGCTTTGCCTTCAATTTATCAGTTTCGACTGCGTACATTGTAGAATTCGGAATGTGGGTTGTAGCCTTGATGACCTGAGAAATAAAGTTCCGTGTATAATAAACCATATACATGTTTGGGAGCTGTGGATATTTACAGGAGCTTGGTTATTCAGTGGGAGTACCACAATATAGAATAAGCAAAAGGATTCGCATAAATCACTTATAATTCATCTAGAGGATGTTTGAGCTAGTTTGAAATATCATAAATCACATATATACGCGAAAAAGAAATGTGGCATGTTTGCCCATGATAGTGTGCTAATTACCAACAAGGAAAAAAATGAAAGTCAGATTCAAAATCAATAAAAAAATGTTTTTGAGACAGGGTCCTCCTATAGCCTGCCCTGGCCTGGAACTCACTCCTAGACAGGCTTGCCTTGAACTCAACAGAGAGTCAACCTCCTCTGCCTCCCAAGTCCTAGGAATTAAAGGCATGGGCCACCATCCATTCGAAATATGTTTCTTAGCCACCAATGTGGGTGCTAGGCATCGACCCTGGTCCTCTGCAGAGCATTCCACTCTCTTTAACGCTGAAGGCCATCTCTCCAGCCCCCTAAATCAAATTTTTAAATTATGGAGTATTCCTTCAAAACATCTTAGGTGGTAAAACATGTCTGTAATCCCAAAACTCAGGAGAACTAAAACAGGAGGATTACCAGTTCAAAGAAAGCCTGGGCTATTACCGCAAGAACCGGTTTTCCAAAACAAGGTGCTCACCTTATTTCATTTTTAGTGATAAGAAGGAGAGGTTCTTCAAGTGGGTATCAAAGGAGGCATGGAATACAACAAGGAGCAGACATTCTGCCCAGTCTCTCAGGCCATCTTGCTGAAATCACTTTGGAGTAAAACTACTGTACCACTCTGCAGCTCAGACAATCAGGATATGTGGAAAACTAAGAAAAGACAGAAGACAGGAGGGACAGAGTACTACATCTAACTTTATCCCATACTTTCTACAAATGAAAGTCCCATGTTCGAAAAAGGAGTATATTAGACTAGTATATGTTTAGATCCCCCCCTTAGAGCTTAGAAAAAAAACAAAAAAAAAAAAACTAATAGGTTTTGTTAAGAGAAATGGGAATGTTTTTGTTGAATTTTTATACTTCCGTGCATATTTTTGTACTTTCATACATATTTAGATCCTCTGCCCTATCTGCACCTCTCCCTACTCCCATCACCCAATTTAATATAATCATATAATACAGCCTATGGAATCTATGTCCCCCAATGTCCCTCAGGATGGGTCCACCACATGGATCCACCAAAGAGTCCCATCCCTGTATGACACTGTCTTTCCACCTCCCAGCAAACATCATTGCCAAAAGTCCCTTAGGTTGGGTTGGGATTTTTACCTGCTGCCCAATATCTATGTTGGGATTGTGTCTGGTTTGAGCCTGCATAGGACTTGTGTATGCTGTCACCATTACTGTGAGTTCTTGAGTTAGCTGACCAGCCATCTGGTAGACTCTGTTTCCTTGGGGTCATCCCATCTCTCTGGCATTATAATCTTTCCACAATGGTCCCTGAGCCGTGGGAGGCAGGTGTCATAATCAGAGATAAACACTCTGTGGCCTCTTGTCCTCTGCACATTGGCCAGTTACGGGTTTCTGTGTTGATGATCACCTACTACCTAAGGAAACCTCTGATGAGGGTTAAGAAATGCATTCATCCACTGTGCAGAGGTTGCACCGAAGATGTGTTACTTTGGGTTAAGCAGCTAGCAAACACGTATTCTCTTCATTTGACCAGTTCTGGAATTCTTTAATAGTCTCCATCTGTTGCAAAGCTAAATTTCTTTGATGAGGAGTAAAAGGTATACTTTGTAAATATGAGGATGCATATTTAGAATAAAATACAAAATTATTATGTTGATCTGGGGATGTAGCAAAAAAATGGATTTTTCTCCAGGATCTATAACTTCCCTGGGCATGTGTATTGGCTGTTTGAAGTGCCACACTTGAGTTGTCTCCCACTGAGTAGACCTTAATTCCACTAGACAGCATGCTGATTACCATTGAGATAAAAGTGCCACTACGGCATCAACAGCAATAGTTTGCTGGGTTCGTCGCTGTTGTTTATTAGGCCTTATACCTGGGTAAGATCGTTGGCTGGTTTTGTCTCTGGCAGCTTATATAGTATCCTCTGATAGCAAGTCTTCAGGGAAGAGGCTTCCAGCTCAGCTCCAGCTTAACTGCTTCAAGTCCTGTGTCTCAAGTGTGGCCTGTCTTCAGTAATAGGGTCTTACCTTCAGGTTCTACAAGGCACTTAAGGGGCTGTGGCAATAGCCTCTGTTATTTTGGTAGTTTCTTGAACTACACTGACCAACAATTCAAAGAGAGGGTTCTCCTGCCTGGCATTGTGTATTTTGTTATATTGTCTTCAGCTATACACAGGCACTGTATATTTATTGTGTGTGTATTTTTCAGTAGGATTTTGAACTAATACATTTCCTTATGGTTTTTCATATCATCCAAGCACTATTTATCTCTCCTCTCACTCCCCCTGTACAACACTCTCTACTCCATCCTCACTTAAAGTACCTGTTTTTCTGCATCTCCCCCTTAATAACACATGTCTTCTATTATCCACACTCTCTCAAGCTCATTCTTCCCTTTTATCTGCATTATTCCTTTCCAGTCATGAAATTTGCAGGTACATGGATGGAACTAGAAACTGTTAGACTAAATGAACTTACACAGACTCAGTAAAACAGGAAGTCTATGTTCTCTCTCATTTGTGGATCTTCAGTCCAAATCCCTTGACGTGAGTATATATTACAATGTAATTGCAAGAATATTAATTTTAAAAGAAGTTACTAAGCTGCTTAAAAACAAAAAGAGGGAGGTGGGAGGTGGGGTAGTATCCTTTCTGGGATACAAATGGAAAACTCTGTGTTCCAATCCTATTGATAAATTTTCAATTTTTGAGATCTTGAAACTAACAATGGGAGGAGAATTGTATGTTCCCACAGGTAAAAATCACCAATCTAAATGCCTGAAAATGTACAACTTTTGGCTGTGCAGGATGGACTGGGAAATACCAGCAGAGAGGCTGACCCATCTGAACATTAAAGAAAGCAGAACCTTAGACTGTCTGAGTCACAGACACTGAGCATCTCTCTAAATACTTATTGGGGTTAACTGTTTTTAATGGGCCCTAACGAAGTTTACCTTCCAGATACTGAGAAACCTTCCTACCTCTCCCCTTTATAGAAAAAAGAAAAACATGATGGTAATGAAATAATTCTCTAACTGTAAATTAGAGCCAACTGTTATAGTGGTAATTTTTTATAAAACAGGTATAACTACCCTTTTTTAATTGACTAATAGGCATAGGAACTGTGAAAGGATAATTCTCTATCTAGAGCCAAATTCAATAGTAAAGTCTTTATAAGCTGTGTATTTAAGCAAAATATATTAGTACAGGAAAGCTCTGACACCAGCAATGAATTATTCTGCCTAGGAGATGTTGGCTAGGGGATTCAACCCCCCCCCCAAAATTATAAAAGCCTTTTGCCTATAAGTGGGATATATGCAAGGAGAAAGGCAGTAAGTCCCTGTTGTCGAAGATCTGGTGTGAGCATGAAAAAATGTTATGAGATGTCACTTGCTAATGTACAACTGGCCTTTGAAATGCCAGAGAGTGTTACCAAAGGCCACTAAAGCAATACAGCAAAATATTGGTCTCCCTGAGATAAGCAAGACTCCTCTGTCAGTATCAACTACACCTCAACAGCCTGGAGATACTGTGCCACAGTGGCAGCCAAGTGTCTCTATATATCCCAAATCTAATTGGCTATTAGCTCTCTCCTTGGAGGAATAACTCACAGCAGATGCCACAAGCTTATGTCCTCTAGTGGTTAGGAGATGTTATAAGCCACAATAAGAACTTGTCACCCTTTATAGAGAAACCACAGTTTGCGGATTAGCATACCATCCAAGCATCTGCATCTATACTCATGCTTAGCTTGCCATAATAATTAATACTGCTTAAATGCCTGTACATCCAATTTGCTTGTGCTTTGGTTAGTATGACTAAAAAGGTATCACTGGATAAGCTGTCATCCATGAAGGGAAACAACCTGAACAGACGAGAGTCCAAATGACACTTCCATAAGAAAGTAGACTGGTTTTCTGTCTCACCCACTTTGTGCCCTTTCCCCAAGCCCAGGGAACAAATTGGCAGAAGAGTGAGGCATGGTAGAATGTAAGGGCTGTGGAGAGATAGGTGAATCATGAGACTACAGCAATATTCGTGGACTCCTAATTGATCAACAATGCCGTGCATACAATGCTTCTGCAATTGGACTATGCGGAACCTTGGGTTTTTCAAAATTTGGACATAGATACTTGCAAAAATGCACCAATTATCCTAATTGTATGGCAACTGATACGTCAAGGTTATCTGAAAGACAACTGTGTTACTATATGTGTAGATCCCTTAAAAATAAACAAATAAAAATTCAAAAAAAAAAAAAAAAAAAAAAAAAAAAGAAGTTACTAAGCTGGGCGTGGTGGTCCCTGCCTTTAGTCCCAGCACTCGGGAGGCAGAGGCAGGCAGATCTCTGCGACTTCAAGTCCAGCTGGGACTTCAGGGAGTCTCAAAAAGACAAAAAAAAAAGTTACTAAGAAAAAGTTTATTACAAATAAGTTTTTATTTTTATTTTCTTTTTAAAAATAAATTAATCAAACAACTATATATTTCAAATTGAGTTCATTTTTGTTTTGGCTGAATGTCTACAAAAGTACAGAAAGGTGAGTGTATATAGTATAATGAAACACTCATAATGATTGCTGTTGCATATACTGAAATACGGTTGTACTTTATGGATGTATGTATAAAGTACAGCATCAGAGTGTGCATTACCAGTTTTATTATTTGTTTGTTTGTTTTAATTCACTTTGCAAATATGAATACTTCAGTTTAGGTTTCGGTAATCATTCGCACTGGTGTGACTATTGGGTCAGGGAGATTTGACTACCATGACTACGTGCTAGAGTTTTCACTACCATCTGGACAAGCGTTTATGTTGTACAGTAAACTGGTAGTTCCAAATTAACAAATTCCTGCAACGAGGTTTTTTTTTTTTGGGGGGGGGGTTGGTTTGTTGTTGTTGTTGTTTACCTCTGATGTCATTCTCTTAATCATAGATTCTGGTTTCTGTGATCTACTGAATATAAGAAAAGCATCTTATATAGTCCTAAAATTCTTGTTGAATGACTTTTATTATCTTTTAGCACTCAGTAACTAAAAACTCAACAATGACACTGACAGTTGCTATAAAAGTCTAATTAAGGGGCTAGAGAGATACCTCCGGAGTTAAGAGCACTAACTGCTCTTTCAGAGGACCAGGATTTGATTCCCAGCACCCACATGCTTGCTAACAACCTAACTCCAGTTCCAGGGGATCCAACAACCTCTCCTAGCCTCTGTGGGCTTTTGCATGACATGGGTGCACTTACATAAATACAAGTAAAACATTCATAAACATAAAATAAAATAAAATTCTTAAAGTTCCAATTAATATACGGTACTATGTATCCTGAAATAAAATATTTTTGCTAAAATTGTATATATTTAAGGTAATGTAATAATTTGATAGACATATACACTGAAATTATCAACATAATCGAACTTCCTAGTGTAACTACTTTCTCACATACATTTTGTGTGTGTGCGTGCGTGTGTGTGTGTGTGTGTGTGTATGTTAAAAAATATTTAAAATCTACTCTCAAGACTACCATATCTAATGCTGTACCAAAATCTCCAGAGACTACTTATAACATGAAGTGTATACTGGGTAACCAAAATCTAATTTATCTCATTCCTAGTCCGGTTTATTGCCATTCTACTTTGTTTTTTAGGAGCCTGCAGTTATTTTTAGGTCCCACATATAAGTAAATTAGACTGCATTTATTTTTCTTTCTTACTTCACTTAACATAATATCTTGAAGGTTCATCTATGATGTTGAATACTGCAGAATTTCATTTTTCTTAGAGGTAGAGGTCTCACTATGTAGCTCAGACTAGCCTCAAACTCATGATCCTCCTGCCTCTGTCTCCCAAGTGCTGGGATTATAGGCATATACCACTACACTAAACCTAAACTTTTTTTAAGGCAGATTATTGATACTTCCTTTATCCATTTATCCACCAAATAGGAACATTTCATCAATTCATTTGTTGAGGGCCACAAGCTAATGTCATTATCTTGATTGCTGTGAATAATATGGTAATAAATATGTGAGCACAAGTATCTCGGAATGATTTCATTTCCTTTGGGTATATATCCAGAGATGGCATTGATGGACTATATGGTAGATCAATTTTTAATTTTTTGAGGAATCCCCACATGAGGAACCACCCAGACTGTTTTCCATAATAGCTCTGCTAATTTACATTCTCAGCAACAGAGTACAAGCTCCCTCTTCTACACATCTTTCTCAATACTTGTTGTTTTTCTCACTTTATTTATTATTCACATTCTAGAAAACAGGAATTCCAAGACTGAGCAAATCACTGGCACCTGGTAAGACTTCATGTTGCATCATAAGATGGCAAGGGAGAGAAGGAGCCAAGCTCAGTCTGCCGAGACACTCCCATGCCAGCGGACCTTCCTCCTAAGAGTGGCATTAATCCATTCATGAGGAAAGACCCCTCATTACCTAATCCCCTTAATAATTCCACGAATTCCCATTATTGCACTGGAGATCAAGTTTCCAATATATTTGGGGGTGCATATTCAAACCAGCACTATCGTTTTAATGTTTAAATATTTATTAAAGGTTTAGTGTGAGTATATATTGTACATTGAGCATATTCCTCTGTCCTCCCTTTATTCTCAAATCACCACCCCTTTGTTCTCCTAGACAGACTTGCTTCCACTCTCATGTCATAAATATGTACACAATTTTATGTACCTATATAAAAATCTACAAACCACAAACTTGAGAATACAAGATATTTCTCTTTCTAAAACTGTCTTACTTCACTTAATGTGATTATCTGCAGTTGCATCCATTCTCCCATAAATAATTTAATTTCATCTTTACAGCTAAAAAACTCCATTGTGTATATATTCCAGATTTTTTTTGTCTTTTTGAGACAGGGTCTCCCTTTAGTCTCAACTGGCCTGGAGCTCACTATGTAGATCAGGCTGGCCTTGAACTCTCAGAGATCCACCTGCTTCTGCCTCCCAAGTGCTGGGATTAAAGACATGCAACACCACACCTAGCATATTCCAGATTTTTTATTCATTCTTCCATTGTTGGAAACCTAGGTTGGTTTCATAATTTAGCTATTGTGACTACTGCTGAAATAAACACTGATTTTCAAGTATCCTTGTGATATGTACATTGTACAGTTTTCTGTGTTTATAGTCATCTGCATAAGGGAGCTTCTCTGGTGTGAGCTGAGAGATGTATTAATCTATGGGTATAACAATAAGTTATTAGGAGTCAGTTTAATACTATATCTATTTAGCAGAGTAATAGTAATAGGCTCTCCCTTATGGCCTGTGACCTGTCTAGCCTCAGTTTCATAGGCCTGATATCAGTGTCAGGTATGGGCTCCATCCCATAAAGTAGATCTTAAATCCAATGAGAAAGCGATTGGTTAGTCCCATGATATTTCTGCCACTATTGCAGTGGTGGGCACGAATCTTGCCAGGTCAGTTTTTGTGGCTCACAGGATACACAGCTGGATAATGTTGATGATTATTATTTCCTTCTGATAGCACACATAGCACCTTCCAACACTACAAATGCCAGCCAGTAGAGAGAGATGAGGCTCTGAAGCCAGCAGCAGCTTGTTTTCTCCTTGTTGGTTGTACAGCTTATGTATGTAGTGTCTTCAGTGCTGGGGTCTTGTCATGATGTTCTGGTGGGTAAGAGCAGTATTGTTTGAGGGTGTATGGGATCCCTGGTCAACAGCTTCGAAAGAGAGAGTCCATTCTGGCATTGGGCTATGACTTTGCTAGTCTATGGTGTCTAGTAGGGGCAGTGTCCACTTGTTAAAATGTAACTCCTTTCCAGACAGCTGATCATTTACTAGAGCATGCACAAGTCCCACCTAAGCTCAAGCCAGACAAAAATCTCAGCACAGACATGGGTAGGAAACCCCAACCCTACCTGAGGAAATACTGCCAACTAATGGCTACTGGAAGGGAAAGACTGAGTCTTGTTTAAATGTGAGACTCTTAGTAGGCTGACCAGGCTCCAGTGGATGAACCCACACTGAAGGCTATTTGGGGACACACACACACACACACACACACACACACACACACTCCATCCATGAGTGGTGCAAATAGGGGAGGTGATCTAAACATGATAAACATATTAAACCTGCAAAAATGCACTTAAAAGAGTCAAATAAAGAACACATTTTCTTGCCTGTGGGTCTGTATGCGATTTGCCAGTATCCTATTTAGAATTTTGGCATCTGTGTTCATTAGGGAGATGGGTCTATAATTCTCCTTTTTAGTTGCATCTTTGCCTGATTTTGGTATTAGAGTGATGCTGGCTTCATAGAAGGAATCTGGGAGAACTCCCTCCATTTGTATCCTTCTAAACAACTTGGATATTAATGGTTGTAAGTCTTTTTGAAATATTTTATAGAATTCTGCTGTGACCAAGTTGGATTCATACCAGAGATACAGGGATGGTTCAATATACAAAAATCAATAAATATCATCAAGCATATAAATGGACTGAAAGACAAAAACCACACCATCATCTCAATTGACATGGAAAAAACCTTTGACAAAATCCAGCATCCGTTCATGTTTAAAGTCCTAGAGGGAATTGGATTGGAGGGATCATACCTTAATGTAATCAAAGCCATATAACAGGAAACCCACAGCCAATATCATCCTAAATGGGGAAATGACAGAAGAATTCCCCTTAAGGGTAGGAACTCTGCAAGGCTGCCCCCTGTCACCACTCCTTTTCAACATAGTGCTTGAATCCCTTGCTAGGGCAATAAGGCAAGAAAAGGAAATTAAAGGAGTTCTAATAGGAAAAGAGGAAGTCAAGCTATCCCTTTTTGCTGATGATATGATTGTCTACTTAAGGGATGCTAAGAACTCCACCAGGAAACTCCTAGAAATGATTAGGAGCTTCAGTAAGGTGGCAGGATACAAAATAAACCTAGAAAAATCAGTAGCCTTTCTCTACACCAACAGTAGGCAGCTGAAGAAG
>VZQC01014031.1:436007-455545 GCA_009823505.1 Rhizomys pruinosus | reverse complement strand
AAAAGGGCCACCGGTGGATGAGAAGCAAAACAGTCTACTTTCTCTGGAGCTGTTTTTTGGTTCTTATGTCAATTCTGGCTGTTTCCTCTTCATTGGGCTGTCAGCTTGTCCGGCATAACCTTTCAATCCTACTAATGAAGCACAATGCAATTGATATATAGGTATTTAAACAGTATAATATATAGCCTTTCGATCCTACTAATGAAGCACTCGCAATTGGATATATAGGTATTTAAACATTTACTAATTGCTATGGTAGGATTACTTTGGTATAGACACAGATGTTTGGATGGTATGTTAATCCATGAATTACATTTTCTTCTGTTAAGTATGACAGGGTCGTCGTGTGGTTTATACATCTCCTAACCATTAGAGGATGTAAGCTTGTGGCATCAGCCGTGGGTTATTCCTCCAAGGAGAGAGCTAATAGCAATTAGAATTTGGGATATACGACATATGGCTGCCACTGCTGCACAGTTTCCAGGCAGATGAGGGTAGCTGGTGCTGATGGAGGAGTCTTGCTTGACTCAGAAGAGACCTATATTTGCTTATTGGTTTATGGCCTCTGGTAACACTCTCTGGCATTCCAGAGACCAATCTGTATGCTTGCAAGTGTGTCTTCCATACACTTTCCCATGTTAATTCAGGTTTTTCAGCAGGGCCTTATTCCCTCTCTTCCTGCAGATATTCCGGTTGGAGGCAAGGCCTTTACCTTTTGTGGGATTGGATCCCTGGCCAACATCTCTTGGTAGAATAATCCATCTATATGTTATGACTAAACAGTCAGACCTCTGTTATATATTTTGCTTAAGTGCGTAGCTTAAGGAGACTTTAGCATTATATTTGTTCTGAATAGCGAATAATCCTTTTCACAGTTTCTATGTCTTAAGTCAATTAAAGGAAGGCAGTTTACCGATTTTACAAGAGAATACCTCTATAACAGCTGGCTCCAATCGACAGCTGGAGAGACACTACCTCAATCATCATATTTCTCCTTATTCTATGGGGGGAGTTAAGAAAGTCTCTTGTATTAAAACCTTTGTGCCCCTAGAAGGTAAGCTTCCATTAGGAACTCATTAAAAATAGTTGTTACTAGTAGGATCCACACGAGGGGGCCTGATGTCTGCACAGCAATACTGAGGCATTTCTTCCCTTTCAATGCCCAGAGGAGTCATCCTTCTGCTGGCACTTTCTGACATCCATACCACTGCAACAGGCTCACACATTCTCGTCATAGTTGTGTCTCTGCCATCTTGGAAATACAAATTTCACTATTCCTGTAGCCCTTAGTAATGGAATGCAGTTTTGACACAAAATCCTTCTTTTTTTTTTTTTTTTTTTGTACCGATAAGAAAGCTAGCTCTTCTTACTATGATATGTCGGATCATGCAAGATTTCACTCAACTTACCACTCCTGTTTGTACGATGATAACTACGCAAAACTCAAAATCCCCGCCTTTAAACCTTTAAATACAATTCAGGACATATTCAAAAAGACGATCTCTATAATATATCATACACTCCTAGTGACATCCAGCGCAGATATCAGATTACCATCGATGATTATAGGACTGTACCTAACGGAAACATAGTTAATTAAACATAGACCTCATTGACACAACGATTACAGTAACTATATAGTCCAAACCTAAGAACATTTGTTTATACCAATCCACAAGTAATTGTTATACTATTTAATTAAAGCTAATGTAGACAACACAATTTATATCACAATTAACTCAGATGCATTACCTCTATCTATTATCAGCCTTTCAAACCAATGCTGTCTTACATGCACTCAATCTATCTTTACTTTACTAAAGTCCTAAACACCATGTACCTGTAGACAGAGTTGGGCAAAAGGATTACTTGTTGAACTCACGTCAAATTCAAATATGCAACCAATCGACATATAACACCAATGTCCCTCTCTCAACCCTCCCACTCCTTCCAGTACCATTTCAGTCAGCTTTCTGATCGAATCTTTCTGTTGTTTCTTTTAATATGCATCTTCTCCACAGATTTTATAACTCTGGTTATTGGTACTAGCATACATATAAGAGAACCATTTGTCGTTTTGTTTTCTGGGACTAATGTTACTCCACTTAACATGATGTCTTCTAGTCCATCCATTTACCTGCAAATTTCATGATGTTGTCTTTTCTTTAACCGCTGCATAGCAATTCACATTGCTGTACATGTACAAACATTTTCATCCATATCCACCTCCATGCAGTTGAGGGCATTTGCGTGATCCTCCAGTTATTGCTATTGTAAAGACAAGCAGACAATCACCTAATATAAGCTGTGCAGTAGCTCTGTGCGATGAGTTTTTGGGTATATACCCAGGAGTGGTATGACTGGGTCACATGGCAGGATCATTTTGAGTTTTCGTAAGGGTTCTTCCACACGTTTCCACTTAGTAGCTGCACAAGTACATTCCCACAGCAGTGGATGAAGTGTTTCCTCTTTCCCCACACCTCTCCAGCATTTGGTATCATTTTTTTCTTGATCCTAAGCCAGTCTTACTGGAGGAAGATGTATCTTAAGGTGGTTTATTTGCATTTCCTTAAATTATTAGCGGCTAGTGAACATTTTTTAAGGTGTTTCCAGCCATTCTAATTCCTCACTCTGTGAAGTCTCTGTTCAGTTTTTGCTCCATCTCTGAGTGATTCTTCTTGTTTTCTTTTTCTTTGTTTTTTGAGTAGCTGTATACTCTGGAAATTTAACTGTTGTTGGATGTATCTGGCAGTGAAGGTTTCCTCCCATTCTCTGTGTTTTCTCTTCACTTCCTTTATTGTTTCCTTTGATGTACAGAAGCTTTTGAGTTTAATGGGGTCCATTTGTCAACTTGATGACCTTATTTCTTGTGCAGCGTGCTGATGAATTTTAGGAAGTCTTTCCCTACACCTATGTTCTTATAGCGTTGCTGCCAAAATTTCTCTTCTATCACCTCCAGAGTTTTGGATTTCACGTTGAGTCTTTGGTCCATTTGGAATTGACTTTTGTACAGGGTGAGAGGATAGGGTTTAATTTCATTCTTCTTAAGTGGTGATCCAGTTTTGCCAGCACCACTTGTTGAAGATGCTGTCTTTCTCCCAATGTGTCTTCTTGGCTCCTATCACAATATGAGGTGGTGAAATTGTATTGTGATCAGGTTTGGATCTTCAATTTTGTTCCATGGTCAACTGGTCTTTTTTGTGCCAGTACCACTGTTTTTTTGACTATAGCCCTGTAGTATAGTTTGATGTCTGGGTAGAGCGATCCCCCCTGTATGTTCTTTTCACCAGAGTTGCTTTGGCTATTCGGGGTCTTTTGTTTTCCAAATGAAATTGAGGATTCTTTTTTTGAACACTGTGAAGAAGCTCTTGGGATTTGATTGGGATTGCATTAAATCTGTACAAGTTTAGGTAGAATGGACATTTTACTATATTTATTTTCCCAATCCATGAGCATGGGAGTGTTGTCCATCTCCTGATGTCTTCTTCAATTTCTTTAGAGGGTTTAAAATTTTTGATTGTAGAGATCCTTTGGTGTCTTTGGTTAGTTTGTTCCTGATTTTGTTTTTTGAGGCTATTGTGAGTTGGAAGGTCTCCTTGTATTCAAGGATGCTTGTACTCACAAATTATCACTTATTGTTTAAAAAAAATGAAAACAAAACAAAAAAAAAAAAAACAGAAAGATGCAGAAAAGTTATGGCAGAATGCATGATCTGGGATGGGTAGGGGTGGGGTGGGGGGAAGGGAAGGGGATATACGCCTGAACTGAATTGTAAAATGATGTACGAAATACACAAAGCATCAATAAAAATAAATAAATAAATAAAAGAATACATTTTCATGGGAGGTAACAGTGGTAGAGGAACTAAGGGAAGTATTGGAAGGGAGGAAATGAAGGGTAGACTTCATCAAAGCACATATGTATATACAAAATTCTTAATATTTTTTAAATCAGGTGGCTGTCTTCATGTGGGTTCAGATGCAGGGCCTGTATTCTATTCCAGTGATATACTTGACTGCTTTCTGCCAGTGCCATGCTGTTTTGTTACTTTAGCTTGTGAAGTTTAACTTGCAATCAGGTATGGTGATACTTCTAGCATTATTTATTTTTATTCAGGATTTCCTTGGATAGCCAGGGTCTTATGTTCTTCCACATGAATTTTAAGGTTATTTCTCTATTTCTATGAAGAAATAGAGATTGAATTGAATCTACATACTGCATTTGATAAAACAGCCATTTTCAAAATACTTCCAACATATGAGAATGGAGGTCTTATAGTATCTTCAGTTTATTTTTCAATGTTTTAAAGTTTTCATTGTAAAGGGTCGTTCATTGCCTTAAGTTTATTCCACGGAATTTCTTGAGACAATTGTGAATGGGATTGTTTACCTAATTCCCTTCGTAGTGTGTGTTATTGGTATATAGGAAAGCTGCTAATTTTATTTGCTGATTTGTAGCCTGTCACTTTGCTGAAATTGTTTATCAGCTCAAAGTTATTCTGGTGGAGCCTTTAGAATTGGTTATATATAGAATCATGTCAACTGCAAATAAAAATACATTCATTTCTTCCTTTCCTACTTGTAGCCCCCTTATTTCCTTCTCCTCTGTTGCTATATCTAAGACTTCGAGCATTATATTAACAGTAGAAAAAGTAGAAAGATTTTTTCCTAATTTTAGTAGAGATGCTTTGAGTTTTAGTATAATGCTGACTCCAGGTTTCTTGTATAGAACCTTTATTAGATTGAGAGATATTCCTTCAGTTCCCAGTCTTCTGATTTTTGATGAGTCATCCAGAGATGTGTGAGGTGAGATGTCACTGTGTTTTGATTTTCATTTCCCTGGTGATTAGTAATACTCAGCAACTTTCATATATCTATTATCCACCTGGATGTGTTCTCTGAGAAAATATCCATTCAAGTCTTAAGGCCATTTTTGTTTTGGGCTAGTGGCTTTTCTGTTATTCAGTTGTATGAGTTTCTTATATATTTTGAATATTAATGCTTTACTGAACATAGGTTTATAAATACTTTCTCCTACTCCATAAGCTTTCTATTTTGTTGGTACTTTCTTTGCTTGGAAGCTTTTTAATTCAATATAGTTCCACTTGTTCGGTTTGCTGTTGTTGCCTATGCTCTTGGTATATAACCCCAGAAGTAACTACCCAGACAAATTTCAAGGCGCTCTTCTCCTTGTTCCTTCTAGGGGTTTTAAAGTTTAAGGCCTTGTTAATGTCTTAAACAACTGTGAGTTGATTTTTGTATATGAAAAAATATAAAGGTCCAGTCTTATACTTTTTGTGTGTATCTGTGTACATATCCATGAATGCATGTGTACCATGTGCGTGTCTCTGCCTCCTTCGTGCTAAGATTACGAGTGTGGACCACCATTCCCCAGCTTTTTATGTGGGTTTGATGGTGGAATTCAGGTCCTCTTGCAAGTATTTTATCAACTGAACTACCTCTCAGCTCCCAGTTTCAATTTTTTGCATGTATGTATTCAAAATACATGTTTAAACTATGATTTCTGGACATTCCGCATTTAAATAAAGTGAAGAAATTTACCAATGTGAAATATTTAGGATCACTTTTCGTTTTCTTCTTCAAGTGTACATATTTGATAACATATTAAAATATATTTGGAAAGTGATAGCCTGCTTAATAATACTTAAGGTGTCTGTGGAATTATTATAAGAAATTACTTTTGTACCCAGTTTTAGCCTGAATGATTTACTGCGTCTCGCTTAATCCTTAAGTTGCATATTCATTGCTGTATTTTCCTCTAAATGCTGTCACTTAAATTGTCACGGAGAATAGGGCAAATCAGGGTCAGTTTATATAAGCGCCATCAATCTGAAGAACTTCATCAGTCTTTATTTCAAGGCATTATGCAAAGAAAGCTGACATTAAGAGAGCCTTAACTGACAGCAAATGAAATCAATCAGCAAATCACTAAGCCATAATAAACTCACTCAATTTGCAGATAACCCTTCCTTTCCCAGGTCTTCACCTAGGCAGTCCATCAAACACTGTTTTTTGTGCAGGAAGCTAAAATGAATAGTAATTCTAGTTGTAGCACTTGAAAGTTCAAGTGTTCACAGGCTTCTGTCTCTCAATAATAAGCATCAGAAGGTATTATCTAGTGAGATTACACTTATACTTAAAATTGGCTTCAAAAATTTTTTAAATGGTGAAGTTTAGGATTTAGTTTTTGCCTTTTAACATTATAACAAAAACTACATTGTTCAGTGGTTTTTCTAGTTATGGCCGCCTACAGCTAAAAACTGTAACATAAACAAAAATTCTGTACTTCAAAATTCTGCCTTTTTTTCATTTTTTGCTAGACGCATCTCAAACATTTCATATATAGGGAAATGGTGCCACCACTCCACAAAATCAGAATATGAGGTTGCAAACAAAAAATGCAAATGATGTACAAAACCAGTAACACAAGAAGAGGGAAAAACGGGAGTAACGGCTGGAACATCTCATATATAATTAGGATATGATGAACTTTCACCATGAAACACTGCAATTGGTAGATATTCTCTTCTTTTCAAGGCACATGTGAACACATCAAAAACTGCCAGAGTCAAATCACTCAAACATTTCTCAATGTATATAGGTCACTATTCCTGACTCTAGACTCTTTATGGTTCAGTCCAACACAGATTCTGTTCATACAACGTTTTCCAAGGTAAAAGCACCTTCTTGTGCACACCGTTTCATCTATCACCCCTCAGACTTGAGCCAAGCAAGACAGGCTTCATTGTCCCCATTTACACATGAGGAAATGGTGGCTCAAATGGTCTTGGCAGACTTGCCAAGGTGGATAAATGAAGAGCCAAGACTTGAATCCAGGTAATCTGACTGGCGTTCTATGTTTTCTAATACTACTTTGCTGCCTCTCTCCTTAGAAAATAGAATTCTTTTCTCTCCTTACCAAATGCTATGCTGTTAGAAAGTACTACTGTTCTAATCAACCTGGTGTTTCCAGCAAACTCAGTGACAAACAGAAAACCATGCAGATTCATGATTGCCAACTTGCCTAGAATCTGACTTATTTGCTTCTTTCTAACAAGATCAAAGAATCTCAATGTTAGCTAAAAACTAAGCAATTTTATACCTGGCGAGGAACATGAGACAAACACTAAAGAAAAACAATTCAAAAATATGTATGTGATGTTTAATTTCAGAATCTTTTCATATATGTGATACGATCCTCGATCATTCCAAGATGCACCAGAGCAGGCATTACTGTCTCCATTTCACAGATGAGGAAACTGATGTGCTGGGACAATGAAGGGGTAAGAGCTCCAGAAAACAGTGATTATAGGATAGAACTCCAGCAGCACTTGTCACCACAAGGATGATAATCCACATTTATTCTTTACAAAGAAGAATACTATGCTCCATGAGAAAAAGACCATAATCCTACAAAATAATGAGAACTCCTGCTACCTGTGTAATTTGTATGTTCAGAGGAAGGATTTAATCTGCTCTACAACAGATATACATAAGCTCTTTAAGTATCACTAATAATGATTCTGCTGAGATTTGGTTTTCTGTATTCTTTCTTATAATAAAAATGAAATGATAAAAATAGAAAAATTACTTTATAAATCATATATAATTTTTAAAGAATTCCTATTAGACTTTACTTAGTGTCAGATCACTGACACCAGGCCATTCCACAGATGATACAATTCAGCATGCAAACTGAGTTAGCAAGTAGGAGTCCTGAGACTCTTCAAAACTGTAGCAGAAGCTTTACAAAGATTCAGTTCCTCACCCTCATATGTAATTTTTTCCTTTCAAGAGGCAAAGAGAAATGAAGAGTGGGGATGAGGGTGGGGATGGGGTGCCACACTTCTGATCTGAAATATAAGCCATGCTGTGAGATGCAAAATATCATATGAACTAAATAGTTTTAAATCAATTTAACAGCTTGAACAGACAGGTTTCTGCTATCAGTATCTAAGACTAATGTATTTAATGAAAAACATTTAATCGTGACAAAGTGTTTTAAAATAAAATATAAAAACTAAGAAATGAATGGTAGTATGTATTATCTAGTAAAATCCTTATACTTTAACAAATATATCCATGAGATATTATAACATTTAAACTAATAGTTATAAAACAGTATGGCTTAGCCTAGTTACTGTTTACATATGAATTTTAGGTGTAGCTGATATATGCTCATGAATTTCTATTTATGAATAAAAATAACTACAAAGTTATATAAAAGCTAGCACTGGCAAATTTCAGATTATCTTAATTTTCCTTTAGATTCTTTTGACAGCATCATGTACAACTTTCATAATTTTTTTCAATTTGATTTCTAATGTTAGTGAATTTTCTATCAAGTATTTAAGACAAACGTCACTATATCCTTATGCATATACTGCTGTTATAATTTTACAATATGTGTCTGTAAAGTTGATGAATCAGAGTAATAATTCCAATCAGATATATTCTTTTTATTTGAAAAAGAAAACAGGAATTGTAATATTTAACAAGATTTTCCTTCAAAATTACTATTTTCATATTTAAAAGGATAATCAGCTTTCTGAAAATTCATGTATGCAGACCGGATGACACAAAGAAGAAAATATCAAGATGATACAGTCTTATAAATGAAATTGCCCAACAGCTCTTAATTTCAAAGTATGCCAAAAATGTAGAAATTTCTTGCAGAGCAATTAGAAGCCTGCTGCACTAAGGAACTCAAAGAAAACGCGTGAAAAAATTTACTAAGGATAATTCTTGGTATTTTATGCTCTGACAGTTTAGACACTGATATCATTTATTTCATCCTTTAGAAATAAAAAATTGAAATAAAACTTTCCCTTCGTGATGCTCTTTATGATTCATCATTATCAATACAAAAATAGCGCCTATCAGTGTTCTCTAGAGATGAGCTCTCTGCGAGCTTAACCAGTCCCGAGTGCTCAGCCCTAAACACATGTACAGAAAAGCACCACTGAATGGACTCATGAGATTTTATATATAAGAATTTGATACACCTAATACTAAATGTAAAAAAATAAATGTAAAAACCATGGTACCCTAAAGGTTGTTGCGTATATAGCATATAACAAAAACATTCCAAGTAAGGTCCCTGCAATGACATTATAGGTTAGGAGCAATTAAAGGATTACTGTATTTATAGAGAAGGCCATGTTGTTTTAAATTTTTATAAATAAGTCATTTCAGAATTAAAACTCTCTAATGAACTATTTATAAACACATATTTATGAAATATACTACATTTGCAGAGGCGTAGTTATCATGCACCAAGTCTTTTAAACACTTCTATGAGATGGTTTGGGAGGTTTTTAGCTTTTTAATGATTGAGTCTCAAAGTAAAAAATGAGCACTGGGTTTCTTAAGAGCATGTACAACTAGGTTACCAGCTGCTTCCTGAGTGATCTTGCCAACTGCCTGAAATAAAGTACCCACCCATGTATACTGAAAGCCTCCTCTGCTCTAAACTCTGAGGATGCAGCAGGGAACGAGGCCAAGGTCCTGACCTCATGAAGCTTTCATATTAGTAGAAAGCTAACAAATACTTAAAGTTTTTACAGTGTAGCTGTCGTTATCTACCACTGGCAGTGGGTTAGCCCATTTAATCATCAGGCTGATACTGTGAGTTCTGAACTTATTTTTTTTTTTATAAAGGAAGAGGTCAAAATACAAATTATATAACTTACTCAGTCAACCCTCTTGAATTTCTGTTTTCTCATTATTTCTATACAAGTAAAATTGTATTCTATAGAAAAACCCTACTTTTACTCTTTTTGCCATCTTAGAAAACAAATGAAAGCCAGCAAGCCATGCTTTACAGAAGACAAAAGACTTGATTAAAAGCCTGGTTATGCAAGAGCGGTCGGCGCTCTCAACCGCTAGGCCATCTCTCCAGCACCCACATGGCGGCTGAGAACGGTCTGAGACTCCAATTCCAGGAGAACTCCAGCTCCAGGGGAATCCGACACCCTCTTCTGACCTCCGCGGCATTGCACGACACAGGTGCGCAGACTTGCATGCAGACAGTACATTCATACACATACAGAAATAAATAAAATTAATAAAAAAAAATTAAAAAAATAAAAGCCTGGTTATGCCACTCTTTGGATATGTAGTCTACTAGAATCTTACTTCATCTCAATGAACTTCGGTGCAGTCCTTTGTGAAGTAGAACAAGTTGCTCCTGGGTATTTGGCTATACCCTAGACAGAGAATAGTAAAAATGGAACAAAAGCAGGGTATGAAGGGAATCTAGGAGACTGCAATGCCAGATTCTTAAGCACAGAGTAAACACTTCAGCAGACTGTTAGCTACTGATGGTGCTTGCCATTTATCCATTTCTTATTATTGAATGAGAATAAATGCAAATATTTATTGGTCACTTGTCAATACTTGCCAGATATTGCCAATATTACACATTATAATTATTTTTAAAACATACTTCAAATTATACAATGATGAAAAATATGTTTTATCTTTATAAAATACAAGGAGAATGTTTTCATTACAAAGTGCTCTTCCATTCTCAGCCTCTTTAAAGTTAAAGCTTCAATATGGGTGGTTTAATTTTTCTGTCTTACAGTGAAAGCCTGAAAGGCTATTAATTGAAACATAAAAACACAGTTTTAAGCAGCTTAGACAAAAGACTGCACTGTGGACGCAACCTCCCTGGAAAATCACATGGCATAAAAAGTAAATAGGCAACTAAAGTAGACTGTATTTGAAAAAAGTATTTCAAGCTTTTGAAGAAATGGGGGAGATAGAAACAAATGCAGGAATGTGAAGAAAGAATCTTAAATAATCCTTCCTTGAAATAAAACACCTTAAAAGTGATGATAACGAGCTCCTGCTGTGGCCTTCCCCTCACAAGGAGCCTCACATGAAGCAAATGCTACTGTCACCAGAGCCCCATTCCCTCTCTGCTCTCAACTGTACATTGCCTGCCTCAATCATTCCTAGGACAAGCTGGAAAAACTGGTAGCATTCCACACTTCGTAAGTAAGCAATCAGAACAAAAAGCTAGCTGCATCATATGTCAAAAATATCTTTCCTATATTTCTAGCACTATTCACAAAAGCAAAGATACAAAATCAACCCAGCATTCCAAAAGCAAATAAATGAATAAAGAAAATGTAGAATGTATACACAATGGAATATTATTCACCAATAGAAAGTAATATCCTGTTGACAATAATAATATTCATTAATAAAAAAAAGTAATATCCTGGCAAGACAGATGAACTTGGAGGTTACTATGTTAAGTGAAATAAGTCAGGCACAGAAAGACAAATGCCACATGTTCTCATCCACATGAGGACTCTAAATGAGATAGAAAGAGAGACTAGGTAATGGTTTCCAGAGCCTCGGAAGTTAAGAGTAGTAAAGGCCAGTGATATGTGGCACATGAGGCAAACAGGGTCAACAATAGCTTATTATATATTACAGACAGCTAGGAAAAGGGACTTTGAATGTTCCTAACACAAACTGTAAATGTCTGAGCTGATCAATATGCTAATTTCCCTTATTTAATCCTTATACATTGTATATATGCATGAAAATATTGTACTCCATAAGGATATACTCTGTGCCAATTAAAAAGTTTTAAAATATGAAATTCCTAAGAAATATGTAGGTACAATTAACACATGCATTTGATTCTGTAAAAAAGTGAAAAAGGTACATACATTTTCATACTATTTGGCTATCACACGGAAAAATTTTTATCTGTCAGTTTGTCTACAATATAGCATAAACTATGACCTACATCATACATAAATGGAATAAAAGCTCTCTTGCAAATTTCCAAGGTTTTACTCTTATCATTTAACATAGATTGTCTAAATTCCTCGATGTCAGATTTACCGGTCTAGCTTGGCAGTCACCTACTTTGAGACTTAACTCCATGTTCTACCATCTACTTACTATTGATTTGAGGAGAATTACCTGTTGATTATTGCTTTCTAATTTTAAAATGGAGACACTGCCATTTGTTTTGACGGTCCCATTATGAGCATTAAATGAGTTGATCTATTCAGAGAGTCACACCTAGTATCTGGTACATAGAAAATGCTCATTGAAACATACCTGTCATGAGCAGCAGCAGCAGCAGCAGCAGCAGCAGTTTCACTGTCTTCCTGACTTTCTAACTACCATCTATTTTATTAAACTACATTGCATTCTATGGGATATCAACAGAAAACTTATCCAAGCATTTATGTATATGATAATGTGTATAACTAACTTTTGTAGAAGAGTCTAATTTAAACTATAAATCTCTTTCACTTCCTTATGGCTATTCATAGACATCAGAACCATAGAGAATCCAGGCTTTTAACCCCCCAAATAGCATTCCTAGAATCAGTTTGTTTATAAATAACTAAAATCTAGTTGGGGAAAAATCTTTGTGAATTACGACAAGTACTAAATCAAGGTAGCCAAATAAAGGATTTTTACACCCACTGGAAAAATATCAAATCATATTGTACTCATGGTTACAATGAATTGATAAATATTGATTATCAAATTTTAAAAAATACATTTTAATCTTGTCCTAAATAAGCCTATAAGAAAATAAAAATACTTTATGCTTAGTTATATAACTATATTTTTAGATATACTGATGGACAATCTAATAAAAGAAGCAATGAATTTTTTTCTTTACAGAGCATAATTTGGTAACCAATAACAAATTACATTATGGCATAGAACACTAAAAAAAAAATCAACAAAGATCACATAAACTAATATTTATTTTGTATAAAATTAAAATTCCACAAGGACATAAACTGAGGGGGGGAGTTTATTTTAAACTTCTATGTATGAAACAAAGTGAGTTTTAAAAGACATTTCTCTTAGACAGTCTGGAAAGCTATTGAATAAAGCTGACCTCCTCCCTTATCAGGCTTCCTGAAATTTATACAGTGCTTACAATTTTTTTCAAATAAAGGCTTTGAGAATTAAAAAGAAAATAAAGCATGTGATTTTTTTTCTTGTCCATTTTAAAAAAATAATTTGAACTTCAATGAAAAAACTGATCATAAAAATTCAATCATGATAGAACCGGATATCTACAACATTTGAAAAGGAATGGCTTTGAAAATAAGCTATAAACTTAATAATTTAAAGCTGTCCAAGGTTTTAGGATTTTATGTTTTGAGCTTTACAAAAAAATTGCCTAGTTTGTCCATCACATTACAATGCTCAATAGAACTAAGTATTAAAAGGGTAAAGTACTCTTTTATGAAAAATACAGTTAAGCTCTAGTTTTCTGAAATTAACTACAAATATTGGGTATATTTTGGAATAAACACTGAAAATTTTCATGTATCTCTTTTCATGCATTTTATGTAAAGTGATTTATTTTAAAAACAACAAAAGTAACAAATACAGATTAGCTCAAATGTCTTTCTGCCCTCCACTGATAGGGAAGTAGTTCTTTTAATATTGTACTTTGATATAAGCACATACTTTACTTTGTAGAAACGTTTTTCTGCATTATTTTAATAGGCTAGTTCTAGGCTTTAAAGAAACACATTTTTATTCTACATGATAAAAAAAATTATTTGCATCTTCTTTAAATTATTCACAACACTTTGAGGCTTTCATTTTCTCCAGTTAGTGTGATTTATTTTCTACATGTCTCAGTAGCAAACAATGTTATTTAGACTCTAACCTGGCATGCTACAACCTCTGGCCCACCCTTGAGCCCCTCCATTGCAAAGGTCTCCAGGTGCAGTTTGGGTAGCTGCAGGGTGAAGTCATTCCTACTTGCTGCAGTCCGTGACAGTGAGATCTGATCTCTGACCTAAAGGGAAAAAAACAGCATCAATGGTAATTCCCCTTCAGACACATTAACTGGGATGAACTGGGTCCCCTTGAGCCCACTGAGTGGACTTGCATTGATCGCTGGACCTGAAATCCATGAATAAATTTAGGACTAATTGATTTTTCGTTGCAAATAAATCTCTAATTCAGAGTGCTGGGGGAGAATGTTAAGAAGAAAAAGCATCCTCCTGCTTGAAATGAAGCAGGCAAGAAGAGCCACTGCAGGTCCTCGGATCAAGAGGTTCTGAATTATTTTCCACAGTTCTACCCTGAAAAGAAAAAAGATTAAAGGGGAAGGGAAGGATAACAAAACCAAAACCAAACAGCAATCCCCCAACTATTATCACCCACTCAAAAATGTATTTAACTGACATTTGGTCACTTACATTATACACAGTAGCTACCAAGTACTAGTTTTTTAAAAGAAAACTTCACTAATATGGACCCTGGAACAAGAACAAGTACACTCAACACAAAAGGATATTTTAAAAAATACAAGTAAGAGGCTTGCTTTACCTTTTTAGTCTTCTTCTAAAAATTAAAGACTTAATTAAACTTGAGTCTTTATAAAATACAAACAAAAAATCCTGGCCAAAAAAACTTCTAAGTAAAAGAACTTGAAATAAAGTCAGTAGCATTTGTACTGTGGTCTAAGTATTCAGAAAGGTAACAATACAAGCACATCCCAGATGGAGTTCTAAGTCAGAGCCATAGGCAGTTGATATCACACTGCCACCTTCTGGATAAATCAGCAAATACACAGCAAACAGAAAGACCCACAAACAGGTATTTGGGGTTTTGATCTCCAAACCTAGTAAAAGCCTTGGGAATTCTATAGTCTAGTTTATGTTTAGGAGAATCAAGTTCTCATTCTCAGTCTTATTCACACAGGCGTTTTCATATAGACGTATCTTCTAACTTATGCTTGGCTAGGCCTTAAATTTTTAGTTCTTTGCTACCAGATATTTGATATTATAAAGCTACCTTACAGGGGTTGGGGAAATGGCTCAGAGGGTAAAGTGCTTGCCGCACAAGTTTGGGTCCACAGCACCCATGTCTAATCCAGACACAATGCTGGGGATGGAAACAAGTGGATGCCTGGAGCTCTCTAGCCAGTCAGTCTAGCCAAACTATGAGCACTAAGTCCAATGAGAAACCCTGGCCCCCAAATAAGGTGGAGAGCAGTAAAGAAAGATACTAATACCAATCTCTCATTTCCATACCCCTGTGCAAACACAGTATTCATCAGCACACACAAACACAAACACATACAAATGCATATAACACACACACACATGCACATGCACACACACTACCTCATAGCCTCAGAGATTTTTGGTTTGGGGTTTATTTTTGTATTTTTGAGACAGGGTCTCCCTGTAGCCCCCAGCTGGTCTGAAACTCACTATGTAGACTAGGCTGGCCTTGAGCTCACAGAGATCTGTTTGTCTCTGCCTCCTAAGTACCAGGATTAAAGGTGTGCACCACCATGCCCAGCAAGATAGATTGAAGTAAATGTCATTAGGAAGCCTGACCAGAGGGCTTTCTCACTTCCTCAGAATAAGTTTTCTGCAGGTTTATGTCTCAACTATAAGGACGTTTTAGACTACTGCACTGGGGATGTGCAGTCAAGACTATCAGAGACTTGCTAAGTACAAACAATTCCACCAAGTTTAGAACTTTACTTTCAACTTAAAAACAAAGGAACTGTTAAAAACAGAGGAATACTTAGGTGACTTCAATATACTTTGAGCCACAAACTTTTATTTTTTATAAAATAATAAAAATTTTAATAATAAATAATAAAAATTTTTAAAATAATACAGAGTTTGAAAGTAGACATGTAGAGTTAAGACAGGTTTCTTTCTTTTGTTCTAATGGTAAGGAACAGTAGAATCTCCTAGAGTTATAGCTCCAAGGCAGTGCACTTGCCGAGCCATGTACAAGGCCCTGGGTTCTATCATGAAAGAAAAAGAAAGGGGGGGAGGAAGGGAGGGAGAGAGGGAGGGAAGGGAGGGAGGGAACAATGAGAGCCTTCCAATTCTAATCATGATATCCTTTTAAACAAAATTCTCAGAGATTCATATGCACATTCAGTTTTGCACAGGGATGGCGTGGAGCTCATTTACTTGCTGTTGGGATAATCTGAGCCACAAACTTTTAAATAGCAACCACAAATGTGTAAAATTATTTCTATTCCTTTTTTTAAATATGGAACGCTTCATGAATTTGCATGTCATCCATGCACAGGGGCCATGCTAATCTTCTCTGTATCATTCCAATTTTAGTATATGTGCTGCCAAAGCGAGCACTCTATTCATTTTTTAATGAAAATGAAATACTTGATTTCCTATAAAATTATTTCACTTAGAAAAAAAAGAATGGCAATTAATATAAAAATGGCATTAATTGCCAAAATAGGCATATTTATATTTCCTGTTTTATCTAAACAACTTCAGCTGTAACATGGTAGTGTATACTTATAATCCTAGCATGAAGAAGGCTGAGCCAAGACAATCAGAAGTTCCACACCAGCCTGGGCTGCACAGCAAGTTGAAGACCAGCCTGGGATACACACTGAGACCCTGAATCAATCAATCAAATAAAAAAGCCTCTTCTCCTTTTTTCTATTCTACTTGGGCAACTTGCAAAACTGTTAAAAATTCTTTATTATTATATAAATGCATCAGAGAGGGAAATAAACACCTTATATACTGTCATACTCTATAGGATTTCCTTAGGCCATCAAACACCCATAAACACACAAAGACATTTTTAATCATACATGTTAATAGATGAGCATAAGAATCCTTGCGTTTCCTAAGTTAGACTCGAGCGTTTCCGTCAACAAGTGAATGTCAAAGAGTGTGCTACAAACATGCTAAGATGTACTATTCTCAGAAATGTGAGCATTACATGCACTTTGGGATCTAATTCAGAATTTATGGTTTATCACTAACAAATATTTTCCAGAGTCTTCTGTCAGGATGAAAATGCTACTAAACTTGCTTAGCATAACAAAATAAACCATAATTTAGAAACATAAATAGTTCAGGTTGCACTTTTTTCTGTTTGGATACTTTCCATCTTGCTTTTTTTGTCACCAATGTGCACTCAGATAAAAGAAAACATTAATGTGGATTAAGGTACAGAGAATTTATCAACATCAAACCACTAGTGTTTTGCCTTCTACCCTTCTGAACCATAGTCAATAGATCTAAATATTTTACTGCACCCTGGCCAATTCATTGTTTGATGTTTTAAAACTCACCCAGAATCAAAGAAAATTTATTAAATTTGAGCCCCCAAATGAGATACTATTAGCTTTGAAAGTCAAGTTTAACTTCGATATTGATGATTCTCTTTTTTCTGTGATAAAATTCACATGGGAAATCCTAGATGTCAAAGTACAAAAGCATATTGCTAATACAGGAAAAGAGGGGGAACCACAAGCAATGTGGCTATAACCCACTGCGCAATTCAAGCACTGGAGGTCCTTTACCCTGATTGGTATTAGGTACTAAACTTCCCCCATGAAACCTGACATGCAGTAAACAGAGAGCCATATTCTATATCCTCTAAATAAAGTTTATGAGCAACACTAAGCTGTGGCACCTGGCATTTAAAACTTTGATTTACTGCCACTTCAATATTTTCAGTGTGATATTAATTTGTCAAATTAAATAATACTTTATATTACATAAAAATCTTCAACATGTAGTCGCTTTCTATTACACTTAACAATGGCTGTCATAATTATCTTACTCAAATAATATGTATATGTTTGCATTTGGCTTTTTGTTTTGCTTTGTTTTTGAGGCGGGGTCTTCTATGTTCCTCAGATTGGCCTTTAACTCCTAAACTCCAGAAAACCTTCTGCTTCGGCCTCCCAAGTATCTGGGACTATTCGTTGAATGTTAGCAGTGCCACTGAGCAACGGTGACCCCAAACAGATAATAGATACAGCACCACAAGTAGCTCCACTAAAATTCTGCAAGATTTTTTTTCTACCTTTAAATTATACAGAAACCTTGAAAGGAGGTGTCTAACATAAATAGCTGTAGGAAGTTTTTAGAACAGCAAGGACAGCAGGATGCACAAGAGCCATGCAAACTCAGCAGACAAAAACCCAGCATAGAATTGTAGAAACAGGCAGCCGGGCCCCAATCTTAGCTAAAGAACTACTGAGCAGCTGATTACTATAGGGTGAAGAAGAGCTGATCTAAAAATCACTCTAAATAGGCTGACTAGACTTCAATGGATGAACTTTCACTGAGGGACGTTAGGGGACACTAACTTGACTAAACATAAATGACAGAATACATGAAATGCAGGGAGGGGGCTATGGGAGGGTGTGGACGGGGAAGGGAGTATAAAGATGATTAAGATGTTATGTGTGAAATGCATGAAATTCAATTCAAAATATTATTTTAAACTCTTGAAAAGGGTTGTCTATGACCGTTTTTCTTAATGGAGTGAAAGCATCAGGCAGAGAGAGTATGAATCACTGACACAAGGATAAGCAGAAAACTATTGAAGGAACAGCCAGGAAGGATTATAAGGGAAAGAGGCTCAAAGGTGACAGGGAGAGGCTGCTCAGTAGAATGCACAGGAAGTTCTGAACTTGCAGATAAACAGAGCAGCAAGAAGAGTCTTACCTGCTGCATGGGATTGCATACAATAGAACAGAAAGGAGGGTTCCACCCAAAGGAAAGAGAAGAGCTTTTCCAAGAGAGATCATTTCTTTAGAAATACTGCCCATCGTTGGACACAAAATTCTTTTCCTTAGAATGAGAATCTAAAGGAAATTCCTGACTGATATGATTTTTTGAAATAACACTAGAATCAGAAAAATATTTTCCACAAAGAGTTGCCTTTTTAAAGTTCATATTTTAATATAAATTGGGATTAAAAATTTCCATGGCCATGGATTAAGTTTTAATTTCAAAAGTGAGTCTTTAGCTGGGTGTGGTAGTGTAGGCTTTTAATCCTAGCACTTGGGAGGCAGAGGCAGGAGGATCTCTGTAAGATTAAGGCCAGCCTGTTCTACATAGTGAGTCCAGGCCAGCTGGGACCCTGTCTCAAAAAGACCAAAACAAACAAACAAAAAGTTGACAGCATGGAATAGCCGAGAAGATAGGCCTGAAGGACAAAAGGAAGCCTGTGCTAGAGTTTCGCGAACTCACCCCCGCCCATCGAGCAAAGAAGGCTAGCTTCCACTTACTAACATGATAATTAGGGACTATGCTAGGAAGGGAAGGGATTGGATTAATTAGGGACTTGTAAATTAAGCCTCCTAAAAGGACCAATTAGGAAGGGACACATACCCCAGTAGGGAAGCCGGCATGGCTTATAAACCTCGGTAAACCTGCAATAAAGTGAGCTTGAGCTGTAACACTCTGACTCGACTCCCTGCCGTGGTTGCTTTCAGTTCAGCAGTGCACTTACTCTACCCAGCCCCACTCCATCGCGGGCCGACAGAGTGAAGATCTTCGGCGGCGAGGAAGCTGGAGAGGGTGGTCTTTGCCTACTACCTCTCTACGACCCCCGCACCTGGCACACCAACGTGGGGCTCGAAGACCCCCCCCAAGACCCTAACGGCTAGCAATACGGCTGGGGCCAATTGGTCTTTCGGGTAAGTGAGTCCCCGCGATGGGAAACGCAACAGGAAAAGATAAGGACCCAGCG
>VZQC01014031.1:345763-431482 GCA_009823505.1 Rhizomys pruinosus | reverse complement strand
TCGTCAATACCTACAAAAGGCAGCATCAGACTCCAAAGACGGGTAAGGGCTTTTTGGGTCGGCCAACCTAAGACAGGGGGATAGCCAAAGCTGCTATCTACTCAAAGACGGGTAAGAGCTGAGCCCAGTAAAAGCACCAACCTAAGACAGGAGCTATGCCAAATAAAACATAAAGGGGGAAATGACGGCATGGAATAACCGAGAAGATAAGCCTGAAGGACAAAAGGAAGCCTGTGCTAGAGTTTCGCGAACTCACCCCCGCCCATCGAGCAAGGAAGGCTAGCTTCCGCTTACTAACATGATAATTAGGGACTATGCTAGGAAGGGAAGGGATTGGATTAATTAGAGACTTGTAAATTAAGCCTCCTAAAAGGACCAATTAGGAAGGGACACATACCCCAGTAGGGAAGCCGGCATGGCTTATAAACCTCGGTAAACCTGCAATAAAGTGAGCTTGAGCTGTAACACTCTGACTCGACTCCCTGCCGTGGTTGCTTTCGGTTCGGCAGCGCACTTACTCTACCCAGCCCCACTCTGTCGTGGGCCAACAGAGTGAAGATCTTCGGCAGCGAGGAAGCTGGAGAGGGTGGTCTTTGCCTACTCCCTCTCTACGACCCCCGCAAAAAGTGGGTAATTAATTCTGCTTAATTCATTAGTCACTCTATAATTAAGGTTCTATAAATACTCTCATTTATAGATATCAGTGATTAAAGCATATAAAATGCTTTCTACTTCAAAATGCTTAATGATTTATTTTAATATTGAAATTTTCATAGATTTTCTCAATATAAATCCCAATTTTATATTTTGTAATACTATAAAGCTATAAAATTTCTTAATACTTTTGAAAGTAGACTGTTTTCTTCTCACCCACTTGTGCCCCTTTCCCAAAGCCCAGGGAACAAATTGCGGAAGAGGAGGCATGGTAGAATGTAAGGGCTATGGAGAGATAGGGGTGAATCATGAAACTACAGCAATATAGTCTGGACTCCTAATTGATCAACATGCCTATGCATACAAGCTTCTCCAACTGGACTATGGGAACTTTGGGTTGTTCAAAATTTGGACATAGATACTTGCAAAATGCACCAATTACCTAACTGTACAGCAAACTGAGTAACACCAATTTTATCTGAAAACAACTGTGTTATTATATTGTAGAATCCCTTAAAACTAAACAAATAATAAAAAAATAAATAAATAAAAAAATAAAAGTGCGAACATGCACACTCACACATACACACAGTTTTAAGGTGGGCTTAAAGAGAAACATAAAACAGTTTTTAAAATTTTTTTTCATTGAAATTGCATCAAAATATTTATGCTGTTAAAGAGGCTTTTAGTAATATTTATTAAAAAATTTTATCTGAGCAAGTGTCTTTTGTTAGAACTCCAAGGCTTATAATCTCCCTTAGAAATCCATTTGTTTTTGCCTCCAAAATGCTAACTCTACTGCGTCAGTCAGTTCTCTGTCCCAGTTATTTTGTTGCTATTGTTGTTCCCTCCAATCTGTATTGTTTCAACATATGCATTTATGTATGTCACACATGTACTAAAATCATGTCATCTGAAAATAAATTGTATGTTATTTCCAAAAAAAATTCTTAATACTTTTTAAAGATTTGTTTTATTTTTTTTTCATTTTTTTAAGATTTGCTTTATTTTTAATTCTATGTATATGTGTATGTGAGTGAGTGAGTGTGTGTGTGTGTGTGTGTGTGTGTGTGTGTGTGTTCATGTGTGCATGAATACAGATACCTGCAGAGACCAGAAGAGGGCATCAGATCCCCTGGAACTGGAGTGAAAGGTGGTTGTGGGCCAGCCAGCATGTGAGTGCTGAGAATTGAAATCAGGTCTTCTTCGAGAGCAGTACACACTCTTCTTAGCTGAGTTACCTCTCCAGCCCCAAATTTCTTAACATTTAGGAATAAAGAAAGTAACTATATTATTTCTGCTCTGAAATTTTAATTTTTAAGGATGTGACAAATGTAGGGTTTTCTCTAGAAGCTCTCCAGCTATGTGTATTTGGTTATATTTGCAGTGCCACACATGAGTTCCTTCCCATTCTGGTAGTTGGTGATTACTCCCAAGATAGAAGTGCCACTACTGTACTGACAGAGTTTGCTATGCCAGTCACTGTTGTAGTTATTAGGTTTTAAAGCTGGGGTTGGACCACTGATTGATTTTCCTCCCTTAGTAGCTTGCAGAATATCCTTTAAGCTCCACAGAGGAGGCTTCAGGTCAGTTCCAGCCCCATTGCTCCGAGCCCTGTGTCATCTGAGTACCCCAACTTGATTTGACAGAACTTAATATACATGACAGAAAGCATAAAATCCTGTGGGTGGGCTATGGGGGAGTGAAGATGGAGGAGAGGGTCTAAATATGTTTTAGATGTGTTATGTGAAATGCACAAAATTCAATAAAATGTATACCTTGAAAAAATAAAAATATTGGGGTTGGAGAGTTGGCTCAGTGATTAAGAGCACTAGTTGCTCTTGCAGAGGATCTGAGTTCAGTACCCAGCACCCAAGCCATCTATAACTCCAGTTCTAGGGGATCCAACACCCTCTTCTGATTCCATGGGCATTTCATGACACTGACATGGGCACATTTACATACATGAAAGCAATACACTTATATATGTAGAAAAAACAATAAAATATTTTTAAAATATCAATCCCTTTAAAAATAATTTTAATTTTTAGAAAGAGAAATTTCCTTTCTCCCTTACTTATTGTCAGCTTTTAAAAAAATATTTTATTTATTATTTTCTTTTATGTGTACAAGTGTATTGCCTGCATGTATGTAAGGGCACCTGTGTCTTGCCATGCCTGAGAAGGTTAGAAGAAGGCCTTGGATCCCCTGGAACTCAAGTTATGGACAGTTGTTGGCTGCCAGGGGGTGCTAGGATTTGAACTCAGGTCTTCTGCAAGAGCAGTCAGTGCTCTTAACCTCTGAGCTATCTCTCCAGCCCCTCGATTGTCGAGTTTTAAGAAGCAAGTATTTCTAATAGATATGTTAAAAGGCACTGGGGTGTAAAAAGAAAAAAAATCGAAACAATGTCATGAAAAAAGTCTAAAAATATAGTTTTTAAAGTAATATAATAATTCATTTCTACTTACATGACTCAATATATATGGATCTAGTCCATTTCTACTTCTCTGATTAACTATTAGATATAAGGTGTCAAAATGTTTTCTAACTTCCTGGACTTCTATCACAATATAAAAAAGTGATTTCTGCTATACATAACAACTATAAGATCAGCCATTTCTAGCAAATTACTTAACTCTTAACACTTGAGCATTTGGGGCTGGAGAGATGGCTTAGCATTTGAGAACACTTGCTACCCTTGCAGAGGACCTAGATCCAATTCCCAGCACCCATTTCTGGCAGCTCATAACCTATAACTCAAGTTTCCAGAGATCCAATGCTCTCTGGCCTCCATGGGCACCTGAACACATGTATGTGATGTACTCATGCAGGCATACACATATATACATAAATAAAAATAATAAATGGAAACTTTAAAAGGTGAGCTCTCATTTTTATCACTTATATCCCTTTGAACTTGAGAGATATTAAGCCATCCCATATTAAAGGAGTTGGAAAAAAAAAGAGAAATATTAAGCCAGAAAAGATTATAAATAAGAGCTAAATGACTTAAGAACACATGTAAGATGTATGTATTGCCTGAATCCTGAATGCCTGGGAAAAGCAACTAATACCAGGATTTTGCAGCATACTTTAAAAACTGCCTACAGCAATGTAGTCTGGACACTCATTTAATCAACTTGATTGAACAAACAACCTGTCACCCCCCACTGGATGGTGGGGCTGTGGGGGTTTGGGCACAAAGCCTGCAGATTGGTTTTGCACGAAGGATGCTTGTACTCATGGATTATCACTTATAGCTAAAAAATGAAAAAAAAACAACTGAGAGAAAGATGCAGGACAGTTATGGCAGAATGCATGATCTGGGAGGGGGTGGGGGGGGGGGGGAAGGGAAAGGGAAATATGCCTGATCTGAATCGGAAAATGATGTATGAAATGCACAAAGCATCAATAAAAATTAAATTAAAAAAAAAAACTGCCTAAAAGTTTACTATTTCAATTTATTATGGCCTCCAATGCTTCACAATAAGCCTTTTACTGTAGGGAAAAAGGAACCCACCTGTGGCTTCCTTTGTGCTAAATTACCTGCTTGTCTGTTTACACTGAAACCTGGCCTAAGGCAGGACTTGTATCTGCATTAGCAAGCCTGTGACACTTGATATCAAAGGCACTCACGAGTTCTTGTGCTCCTGATGCTAGTATTCCCAGTGCTATGGAACTTGAGGCACAGGGTCTGAAACCAGGCCCTGAGATATGATGTCACTCTGGGTATAAAAACAGAATGCTGTGAATAAAAACACGTGTCCTTCTTACCATCCGACAGCGACTACCGGCCATTATTTGCACGTGTAAATCTTAGCCCTTGAGGCTTGTGTAGTTGTTACCAGTGAGTCACCAACTCGGGAAGCTGGTGGGGGCAGGAGAGTTGGATGGGGGTCAAGCAGACCACCAACTCGGGGAGCTGGTGTGGGGCTGGAAGGAGACTCATCAGGCCACCAGCTGTGCAGTGTGGTGAGCGCCTGGATGGGAATTAGACTATAGAACACCCATCAGGCGACAGTCTGGGAATTTGGCTGTAGAATGCCCATCGGGCAGCAGCCTGGCATTAGATTGTAGAGCGCCAAGCAGGAGGCAGTCTGGAGGATCCAGGAGTGCCATTAGGGCACTGCCTGGTGTAGTTGTTAGATTAGATAAGAGGGCAGTGAAAGGTGGTCAGCGTTTGACCCCTCAGTTTAGGACAGCCGCCAGCAGCTGTCTCATATTCTCTTATCCTTGTAATCTACATGGCAGAGAGATGCCCACGTTTTACCACAAACATGCCAATACAAACTCAGACTTGCAATCTTTCTCCCTACCTCCACTCAACGTTCGTGATCCACACCTCTGTTCTCCTGCCTCCCTTCGTCTACTCCTTCCTTTGCACATTCTTCCACTGGCCCTTGGTGCTCTTTCTCTTCTCCTCTACTTTTTATCTTACCCACTCCAGTAGCCTACATACTATTTTTCAAATTATGTACTAGATAGACAGCACTGTACAGGAGCACACTAGCCAAGTACCAAGCTCATCCTCAGCACAGCTCGCCCATTTGCCAAGTTGAGTAGCCAAGATTCACACAGGCCACAAAACCTAAAATCTGATTGTGGTTTGTTTTTGTTTTTTTCAGAAAATGTTGAGCACCACCTACCCTAGAGGTATAAAAGAAAATATTTTCCCCTATAAAATCTTTTTTTTTTTATTTTATGTGTATGCATGTACGGTCTGCATGTAGGTTGGTGCACCCATGTATGTAGTGCAATGCTGCAGAGGTCAGAAGAGGGTGTCAGATTTCCCTGGAACTGGAGTTAAAGACGGTTCTTAGCTGCCCTGTGGGTGCTGGGAATCTAACCTGGGTCCTCTGCAAAAACAGTTGGTGCTCTTAACTGCTGAGCCATCTCTCCAGCCCCTATAAAATCTTTTTGAATGATTATCTTTCACCAAAAAATCTAGAAATGATTTCTGTTGAGTCAGTCTTGGATCATCCACACAAAGTGCCATCTCAAAAGCACCTTATAGCTCACTTTGAAAATAAGTGTGCTACTATCGAATTATTTCCAAACTTTACAGTCAAGTATACAACTTGACTGGGCCTTAGTTTTCTGGAACGATCACTGATCAGCTATTCTAATTTCTAATCACCAGAAAACTTGGTTAAAATGAGTATAGCAGATGTAATGGAGAGCCTTTTGCAAATATGGAGAAGGAATCAACTAGAGTTAACTATTTGCTAGTAGCAAGAAAGGCACTGTGCATATAGAGAATCTGTGTAAGTATCTGATCAGACAAGATTATCATTCTAAATTCATAAATTCTACAACACAGAAGAGTTAAAAATGCATTTAGACAACTCAAAATTCTGATACATGGGGAATGGCAGAAGCAGGGCTCAATGTACATCAGTGCAGTGGAAGTCCTATTTCAAGAACTGCAGTCATATCTAAACTGATAATTCCTTCCTTGAGCCTTTCCACATATAATGACTTCATTATTATAATGAACAGACAACAGTTCTACAGCTGTTTGTAAAAATGCCATTAGTACTTCCAAAATACTACATATCTTCCAAATTACTATCCTTGACTAAGATCTCTACCTTGTGAACTAATGATGGCTACCCCTAATACGAGGATAATGAGTCCAGTGCTTTAGCACCAAATAGAATGCTGCTTAGTATCTACACATGGATGGGAAATAGTTGAAGAAATCACTCAAGATTTCAGTACTTCTTCCATTTTCTTAACTAAAAAAAGTCTCTTTTCCTCCTTACTTTGTCTCTTATCTGGCCACCTTAGTAAAATGTGTTTACATTTCATAAAAATAGTTTTACAGTAAGAGACAAAGAACATGAAATATCTTTAGTCTTGTCAGTGTACCATAGTCATTCTCATTCATCTTCCCATCTTCTTGTGTATGTGTATATACATGTGCATGTGCATGTGCATGTACACACACACACACACACACACACACCATTATCATTCTGAAAGATAAGCTACCTCTGTAGCAATACTTTACATAATGGTCACAATCCCACATGGAAATACCCAAACCATGATGTTCCAGGATATCAACAGCAGTTCCCACTGTGCACCACACCTACTTAGAAGAAAGCCTCAGCAGAAATAGGCACTCCACTGGCACTACAGCAAGCAAAGAATTTCATAATTAGAAAAGTCCAAGTTGAGGAACTGACCTTCTTCTGCTGGAAGGTTACTGAGCTTAGCCTCCGACTCTGGAGCAGAGCCAGGACTTCCGATGACTGCCAGCTGCTGTCACCACAAAAGAAGACAAAACTCAACTCATAGCCCCAGCATGACAGTCACATCCCAGTTGTGGAAAAAACAACAACTGGTCTTTTGAAGTAAACCATCAAGTTAGCCACATCACATTAAAGAGCTGAAAAACAACATTAAAATCAAATTATCATGATGGTAAGAGGGTGATTTAACCATGACTACCTTACAAAGCCACTAGACAGCAAGACAAATCTTTAGGCTACAATATGATGTATCCACAAACAGATAACCATTACCCTTGCCTAAACAAACATAAAAACCCAAACTTGAGAACAGACAAATGTATTTGCACATTGTTAAGGTCTTCTACAAAGAGATAGTTTCTTTCCTATTTTTTTAAAAAAATGAAAATAGACACAATTAGATTTATTTAAACTAAGCACTGCAAAGCATGTATGCATGACACTCTGCTGTGTCTTAGCCTTAGTTGCCAAGGTTTTTAAATCCCTACTGAGCAAGAACTCCATTTCTAGCCTGGCTAGGTCAAAATGACACTGAACATGAGCGATGAAGCTCAAGACAGAGCTGCCATCATCAAGCCAATTGTGCCAACACATGCATGTCTTGAAGAACTGATCTTCAGGAAACAAGTTCAAGATATTGAGGACTAAGGAGGGTTCAAAGATCATAAGTAATAGGTAGACAATCATTGATGGCCACTAATTATTGGATTTTGGAGGCAGCTTATAAAATACAATCTGTTTCATAAGTAAAACTGATTCTATGGTCTTCTTACTCCTTTTAATTCACTGACAGACAAAAAAATCAAAGATAATTATGCATCGAAATATATTCTGGTCAGCCACTTTAATGACAAGATTATATAATCATATTTAAAGATTTAATTATACAATGTCTTCCTCTCTCATGTCCCATTTTATTCCATTTTATTCCACATTACACTGTACTATAGATATAACCATCTTTTTATTTCATAGTAGTCAAACCAGTCATTACCTGTAAATTGATTGCTGTCATGCCTTTATTTCTTAGAAATAGTGTTATCACTGACCTTGGGCATTCTCCATTAGCTTTTGATTAGGCAGAGATGCTATTTTCAGTAATCAAACAAAACAAATAACAGTTTCAACAAGATTTCCAGTTTAATATGGAAATGGCTTTTGTTATGTTTAGAGACTGGATAGGTTTGACTCACTAAGCAGACATCCATTAAGTGCCTACTGGGTGTCAGGCACAGTGATAGATGTTGAGGATGTAAAAGTTGGGAGACAGAACTCCATCCCTCAATGACTTCAAGCTCTACTGGCATAATTCATCTCTCAGAGTGCATTTTTTGGCTTCCCATTTATCTACAGTTGTTTGTTTTCCTGTCAGATGTTATACCACCTCTTTTCTCTGCCAGAGTATTATGGTAATCAATCTCAAATCTTTGTAGCCCTGACTTTTCCCATAAAGTTCAAAAGCATATGTTCTGTTGATTATTCCACATTACATAAAGCTCAGTATTTCAAAAACAAAACATCATTTCCCCCCTTATACCATTTTAATAAATGGCACTTCCTCAAGACACAAGTCAGCATTCTTGGACTTTCTCAGCCTCGTGTGCCATTTCCTCTGACACTATCCACCAGTGATACCTGATCCAAATCTTCAGCAGTGATCGTCTAACCTAATACTACTGCTACCTAATAGAACTCTCTATTACACACACACAGATCTTAAAACCAACTTCATTATACATCAGTATGCATTATCTGCTCTCTATGGCTCAGAGTCAGTGAAGTACCCTGACCACATAAATTCCCTAGCTTAAAGCCAAGTTTATCCCCATTGCCTTTATAATAAGCCCAAGGTTGTATGTAGAGTGAAATGTTTTTTCATGACCCAGTTTCTACTGCCTATTAAATGTATCTCTTATACTATCTTTGAACTTGATATTAAAACTGACAATATCTAGCTGTCTATGCTTCCATGAACCTCATCAAGCTATTATGTATCTAGCTCTCTATGCTCCCATGAACCTGGTCAAGCTATCAAGTATTTCTCATTTCTTCACACTTCAAGGACCCACCAACCAACCCATATATTAATTTTCTTCTAAAGAAACCCTCAATTCACCGCTAGGTTCTCTAAGTCTGCCCCACAGATGAACAACTTTATCTATGTGGATGTACACATATATGGATATGTGTGTCTTACAGATGTGTGTTTATCATGGTATGTTGGGTCTCCTTATTGAGGGATAGATTATGACTGGCATGTAGCTGAACCAAAGTCCAACAGATGGCCTCAACAGCATACCAGAACAAGAATTGGTGAACTTAAATATAGGTCACTTGAAATGACTCATCAGAAGAAGTCTAAACATGAAAAAGAAAGAAGATAAAGGACTTACAGGATGTGTGTGTGTGTGTGTGTGTGTGTGTGTGTGTGTGTTTTGAAGGCATCAAGAGAAAAATGGCTCATCATAAACAAGGGAATCTCCGTTAAGTAAGAAGCACATTTTTTCAGCCCAAATATTGCAGGACAGAAAGAAGAATAATATACTCAAAATGCTGGAAAAAAGGGCCAACCCAGAATGTTATACTTGGCAAAAATATTTGAAAAGCCAGAAGACACACAAACCTCATCACCACTGGATTTGCTTTGCCAGATGTGATAAAAGAAAGTTCTTCAAGTAGAAACAAAGGAATAGTACACAATAGAAAAATCTGATAAGAAAGTATAAAATGGAAAAGAAAATAAATATATAATATAAAATGTTGTCTTTCACTCTAATGTTGGTGGATAAATCACTTTAGATTTGAATATAAAAGTTAAAAGCAAAAATTCTTAAAATAATTATAACAAAGAAATATTACTTTACTCCTATATAGGAGTTAATTATGACAATAGTATAAAATGGAGAAGAGTAAATGTGTATAATTTTTGTATCCAACTAAAATTGTGAATATCACTGCCTTATATAAAAAGTTTATATAAAAGTCTTACGGTAACTACAAACAAATTATATAAATTACCACAGGAAGATAAAATAATCAAAGCACATAAAAACAACAAAAGAACAAAGAAAACAGAAAGAAACTATACAATAAACAAAATAATTAACAAAATGGCAATAATAGATCTTTCCTTATCAATTATGATTTTAAATGCAAATGCATAGAACTTCCCAAACAAAAGTTGCTGAATGGATTAAGAACAAGATACAACCCATACTCTGTACAAGAGATTCACTTTAAATTTAAGCTCATGCACTGGATAAAAGTAATAGAAAAAAGGGCCTGGCGTAGGTGGACACACGCCTTTATCTGCATCTTGGGAGGCAGAGGCAGGCGCTAGATTCTGTGAAGTTCAAGGCCAGCCTGGTCTAACGGGAGTTCCAGGCTAACTGGGGCTACGAGGGAGACCCTGTCCTCAAAAAGACAAAAAAAAAAAAAAAAAAAAAAAGGATGTTATGCAAATGAGAAACAAAAAGTGGGATTAACTGTATTTATATTGTATAAAGTAGGCTTTAAGTCAAACTCTCAAAAGAGAGAGTTGTCCAAGTTTATTATACAGTAAAAGATCCAATACCTCACTTGTAAAATAAATTGACAAAACAATCAGAAAATTAACAGAGAAACAGCAAGCAAGAATAGTACTACAGAAACAAAGGAAATAAACACAGCCTGACCCAACAGGCATGCAGAATATTTCCCCAAACAGCAGAGACACACCTTCTTCTTAACTGTTTTCAGGTCATTTTCTAAGATATATCATACTGGGTCACAAACAAGTCTTATGAAATTTAAAAATAGTAAAATCATGCCAGGCGTCTTTCTCCGAGAAGAAAACAAAGGGAAAATGATGCTAGTGTTACCAAATAACTTCATTGACATGACACCAAAACACAGGCACCAAAAGGGAGAAGACAGATAAGACTATATGAAAGTGCAAAGGCTCTGTGCAGCCAAAGAAATAACCAACAGAATAAAAAAGCAACCTATGACATAGCACCATTTACAATAGTTAAGTTGTGCAAATAACCTAACATACATCAACAGATGAGTAAATAAAGAATATGTTGTATATATAAACAATGCGCTATCATTTGGCCTTTTTTTTTTTTTTTTTTTTTTTGGTTCTTTTCAAGACAGGGTCTCCCTGTTAGCCCCAGCTGTCCTGGAACTACTCTGTAGACCAAGGCGGCCTAGACTCACAAAGATCCGCCTGCCTCTGCCTCCCAAGTGCTAGGATTAAAGGCGTGCGCCACCACGCCCGGCTCATTTGGCCTTTTAAAAAAAAGGCAAATCATTCAATATGTAATAATGTGGATACACCTTGAAGAGACAAGGTGACAAATATGACAGCATCCCACTGGTATGGGGTACCTTAAATGTTTAAACTCATAGACGCCAAGGGTGGATAGTGGTCAATTTGACTGAAGGAGTGAGAAATGGGAAAGTGCCACTCAGTGGGCATATTCAGTTTATGCAAGACGAATCTGGAAGTCAGGATGTCTGCTGAACATCGTGCTTATGGCTAACAATGCTGCACTATACGTTAAAATGTTAGGAGAATAGAGATGTTAACATTCATATCACAATAAAATTACATTTTTATAACAGAGAAGCATATTTTTTAGTCTTTTCAAGACAGGGTCTCCTTGTAACCCCAGCTGTCCTGGAACTCACTCTGTAGACCAGGCTGGCCTTGAACTCACAAAGATCCACCTGCCTCTGCCTCCCAAGTGCTAGGATTAAAGGCGTGCGCCACCTCGCCCAGCGACAGAGAAACTTTTAAAGTCCAAGATAGATGAAAACTGAAAGCATATTGCCACTAAATCTGCCTAATAATAAAATGGTAAAATAAATTTTTCCAATACAATGAAAAAAACTTAGACAATACACATGAAGAAATTTTTGGAAACTTATAAAGATAATTACATTGGTTACACTACATGTTAGTACTAACATATTGATCCTTAGATCTCTATTTTTTCTTATAGACTTAAAAGACACCTACATAACACAATCATTATAAAAGAGTTGGATAGGCACACAATGCACAAAGATATAGTTTATTATAATGACATGAAGGGGAGACTGAACTACATAAAAACAAAGTCCTTAGTACTAGAATCTATCTAATCCCAAAGGTGAGAACCGTACTAGAGGAATATCAAAAGAAGTATATTTGGGGGGGCTGGAGAGATAGCCTAGCGGTTAAGAGCACCAACTGCTCTTGCAGAGGACCGGGTTTGATCCCCAGCACCCACATGGTGGCTGAGAACCATCTGTAACTCCAGTTCCAGGAGAACTCTAGTTCCAGGGGAAACCGACGCCCTCTTCTGACCTCCACAGCATTGCACGACACGGGTGCACAAACCTACATGCAGACAGTACATTCATATACATAAATAAATAAAAAAAATTTTAAAAAGAAGTATATTTGGGAAGAAGGAAAATTTCATAAGACCTTCATTAGTATAATATATCAGGTAAATGGATGGAACTAGAAGACATTGTACTAAGTGAAGTAACACAGTCCCCCCCCAAAAAAAACTGACAGATGGTATCCCTCAACTGTAGATGCTAGCACCACATACCTAGTAGTAAGACAAACTGAGCAATGTATACATTTTTTTCTTTTACCCTAAAACAACTGTACCATTATAATGTGAATACCTTAATGAGATCTAGAATTAACCTACCACTTATTTTGAGACTTTGTAATTGTGGTATATGGGGGGAGGGTATGTATGCATATTTTAGAGTAATATAAAATTAAATGGGGAAAATGTGAATTCCAAAAATGGTTACCCTCATTTGTGGATGCTAACACTAAATCCCCAGTTGAAAGGCAAGCTGAACAACATTATTGTTATATTTTTTTTATGTGTATGAATGTATGTCTGCATGCAGGTTTGTGCACCCATGTCATCCAATGTCGTGGAGGTCAGAAGAGGGCATCGAATTCCCCGGAACTGGAGTCAAAGACGGTTCTCAGCCACCATAAGGGTGCTGGGAATCGAACCCAGGTCCTCTGCAAGAGCAGTTGGCGCTCTTAACCTCTAGGCCATCTCTCCAGCCCCCTATATTTCTTTTTACCTGAAAGAAACTGTGCTGTTACAATGTGAATCTCTTAAGCGGCTCTAGAATTATTTTCAGACTCTGTAATTACTGCATATAGGTGGGAGGTGCATATTCATATCTTATAGTAATATAAAATTAAAGGGGAAAATGTGAATGCTTAAACATATTTTGGGATTAACATACAGTTTATTCTTGGAGGTCACAATTTTGATACATATGTGATGGTTATATAGGCATATGTTGGAGCAATACAAAGGGGAGGGAACAACAACAACATAAAGACTGGGTCAAAGAACTGACTGATACAGTCAAATTCTGCCCCAAACAACAAGCCTCTTCAGTGAAAAACATTGGAAAGACTGAGAGAAAGATGCAAGACATGTATGGCAGAAGGCATGATCTGGGGTGAGGCAGGGTTGGGGGAATGTGTCTAAATTGGACTGAAAGATAATATATGAAATAGACAAATTATCAATAAAAGTATTTACAAAAATAAATAAATAAAAAGCTACCTAAAACATAATTAAATTTTACTTAAAATGATAATAACCTTTTTTTTTTCTTTTTGAAACAGGATCTCCCTGTAGCCCCTGCTGTCCTGGAACTTACACTGTAGACCAGGCTGGCCTTGAATTCACAAAGATCCACCTGCCTCTGCCTCCCAAGTGCTAGGATTAAACCTTAACAGTGAATTTCTGGAAGGTTGACAGAAGGCATAGAGCTTTTCCTATTATTTTTATTTATTCTTTGAAAATTTCATATGTGCCTACGATGTATCTTCAGACTGTCCTATCATATTACAATTGAATACTACACATCAGAACATAAAACTGCTTTCTTTGGAATGTGGAGGCTTCATCTGTACTGTACATAAATTCTGTTTTGCCTTATATTCTTGCTTTAGAATAAATCTTATTATGTGTATTTAATGTGTACAATATGGTGTTATGTGGTATAGACAACAAAAGCTCTCTCAAGTAAATATATATATATATATATATATATATATATATATAGTACCAGGAGGAAGGAAAATGCAAATTCGATAAATTCTCTGTCATCAAAAGACTGGCAGACCAACAACAAGCAACTGAAGAAGGAATACAAGGAGAACTTCCCACTCACAATAGCCTCAAAAACAATAAAATACCTAGGAACAAACCTAACCAAAGACACCAAAGATCTCTACAAGAAAAATTTTAAACCCCTGAAGAAGGAAATTGAAGAAGACATCAGAAGGTGGAAAAACCTCCCATGCTCATGGATTGGGAAAATAAATATAGTAAAAATGTCCATTCTACCTAAACTCTTGTACAGATTTAATGCAATCCCAATTAAAATCCCCAAGAGTTTCTTCACATGCTTGGGGAAAAAAAAAGTCCTTAATTTCATTTGGAAAAACAAAAGACCCTGAATAGCCAAAGCAACCCTGAGTGAAAAGAGCAATAAAGTCAACTCCAGATGGATCAAAAACCTCAATGTGAAACCCCAAACTCTGAGGGCGATAGAAGAACAATTTGGCAGCAGACTATAAGACATAGGCATAGGAAAAGACTTTCTAAATCAGACAGCAGCTGCACAAGAAGCAAGGTCATGATTTCCATATTTGAATATCATCCCAGAATCAATGAAGCAAAACTTGACAACACTGAAGGAAGAAGGGGCACAACAATGATAGTTGGAGATGCTAACATCTTTCATTAATGGACAGGACAACTCTACAAAATATAATAAAGGATTTAGAGAGGTTGGGCAACACTATAAATCAACAAGACATAACATGGAAATTCTACCTAACAACAGCAGAATATATTCTTTTTAAACATACATTTAACATTTACCAAAATACACAATATTCCATATAATACAAGAATCTAATAAAATATTTAAAATTTAAAATTCAAGAGTACATCTATTCAAACATTACAGAACTAAATCAGAATTCAACAGCAAAAAGATATCTGGAAAATTCATATATATTTGGAAATTATATAACATGAATAACTAAAGAATAAATGATAGAAAAATTAAAACACTTTTATATAGATGCATACACAAAAAAAATCAGAACTTAAGGGATGGAATAAAAGCAGTGCTTAGCTATCATTTTAAATATACAGATTTAATGCAATCCCAATTAAAATCCCCAAGACTTTCTTTGCATGCTTGGAAAAAAAATCCTTAAATTCATAGGGACAAACAAAAGACCCCAAATAGCCAAAGCAACCCTGAGTGAAAAGAATAATACAGGGGGGATCTCTACACCAGACTTTAAACTATACTACAGGGCTATAGTCATAAAAACAGCCTGGTACTGGCACAAAAACAGACCCATAGACCAATGGAACAAAACTGAAGATACAAACTTGAGCACTGTGGTGGTTTGAATGAGAGTGTCCCCCCCAAAGGCTTTACGTATTCAGACATTTTGTCTCCAGTTGGTGGCACTGTTCTTGGAGGTCTTAGAAGGTGTGGCTGTGCTTGAGGAAGTATGTTATCGGGGTCAGGCTTAGTGAGTTTAACAAGCCTTGCAGTCTCCAGCCTCTCTCATCTCTCCATCAATCTCTTCACTCAATCCACAAATCAAAAAATACATCTCAAAACAAAACAAAAAACACCCCCTCAAACTCAATCATCTCAAACTCTCGTTCATCTCTACTCTCTGCTTCCTGTGCTCATTGCGAATGTGACCCTCGGCTTGCTGCTCCAGCCCTGGCCACCATGCTTCCAATGCTCTTTCCTCCAGATGGACTCTGATTCCCTGGAACTGTCAACTGTAAGCTCAAATAAACCCTTCCTTTATAAAGTTCCCTTGGTCATGGTGGTTTTTAATCACAGCACAACAGAAAAGTGACTATACAAAGCACATACAATTTCAGCCACCTCATTATTTGACAAAGGGACCAAAAAAAATTCAATGGAAGAAAGACAGGCATCTTCAGCAAATGGTGTTGGGCAAACTGATCACCACTTGTAGAAGAATAAAATAAAACCCCTACCTCTCACCCTGTACAAAAACAACTCCAAATGGATCAAAGACCTCAATGTGAAAAAACCAAAACTCTGAAGGTGATAGGAGAAAAAGTTGGCAGCAACCTACAAGACATAGGTGTAGGAAAAGACTTTCTAAATCAGACAGCAGCTGCATAGGAAACAAGGTTGAAAATTGACAAGTGGGACCTTATAAAACTTAAAAGCTTCTGCACAGCAAAAGAAATAATCAGGGAAGTGAAGAGAAAACCCACAGAGGTGGGAGGAAATCTTCATTGCTGATACACTTACAGAGCACTATACTTCAGAATATATAAACTACTCAAAAAACAAACAAGCAAGAAAACAAATGACCTGCTTAGCTTGCCATAATAATTAGTACTAGACGTAAAATGCCTGATAATCCAATTGCTTGTGCTTTGATTAGTATGACTAAAAAGGTATCACTGGAAAAGCCTGTCAACCCATGAAGGAAACAACCTGAACAACTAAAAGAGTCCAAAATGACCAACTCCAAAGAAAGTAGACTGTTTTCTCTCACCCACCGTGCACCCTTTCCAAAGACCCAGGAACAAATTCGGAGAGAGAGGGCGTGGTAGACATTGTAAGGGCTGTGGCAGAAGATAGGGGTGAATTCGTGAGACACAGCATATAGTCTGGACTCCTAATTGATCAACATGCCTGTGCATACAAAGCTTCTCCAACTGGACTATGGGAACCTTGGGTTGTTCAAAATTTGGACATAGATACTTGAAAATGCACCAATTACCTAATTGTATGGCAAACTGAGTAACATCAATGTTATCTGCAAACAACTGTGTTATTATATTGTAGAATCCCTTAAAAATAAACAATAACAAAAAAGAAAAGAAAAAGATGAAAAACATGTTGGGCAGAATGCATGAGCTCGGTGGGTGGGGGCAACGGGTCTAGATTTGATTTGTAATGTATTTTGTATGAAATTCAAACAGAGCTTCAATAAAACATTGGCTTTGAAAAAATATTTTTAAAAAAGGACGCACTGACTCACATCACCCCATGGCCAAAAAGAGCGCTGCAGCCTAGACATTCCAGTGGGTAGAGACTGGCGCAAGCTCAACAAATTTCCCCAAGTGGCCGCCGGGGGGATGCCACGCGGTTAAGCAGCACCGACCGCTCTTACGAAGGGCCCGGCTTTCCCAGCAACCCACATCGGCGGCCCAGAACCATCTGAAACTCCAATTCCAGGAGAACTCCAGTTCCAGGGGAATCCGAGAGCCCTCTTCTTACCTCCGCGGCATTGCACGACACGGGTGCACAGACTGCATAGCAGACAGTACATTCATACACTACAGAAATAAATAAAAATTAATAAAAAAAAAGTGTTCAACAACACCTAATATTTAAGGAAATGCAAATAAAACTACTTTAATATATCATCATCACTCCAATAAGCTGGCTAGGATCAGGAAAAACAAATGATACCAAAGTGCTGGAGAGGTTGTGGGGAAAGGGAAGCCTCATCCACTAGCTGGTGAAGAATGCAACAATCATACAACCCATTATGGAAACAGTACAGGAAGAACACTTAAAAGACTCAGAAGTAGCCTAACCACCCGAATCCAGCCATAAACCGATATGGGTCTAATACACACACAAAGAATAGCATCCATACCCAGAAAGATCAGGATACACCATGTTTATTGCAGCTCTTTTCACAATAGCAAAGAGCTGGAACAAACCCAAGTGCCCTTCAACCAATGAGGGGGTGAAAAAATGTGGTACGTCTACACAATGGAGTTCTATGCAGTGGTAAAGAAAGAAGACATCATGAAATTTGCAGGTAAATGGATAGAAGTAGAAGATATCATGTTAAGTGAAGTAACAGAGTCCCAGAAAAACAAAAGACAAATGGTATCCCTCATCTGTGGATGCTAGCACCAAGTACCTAGTTCTAAGGCAAATCAGACAATATTAATGCTATATTCCTAACGATCTGAACACAACCATCCTCTTATATTATGAATCCCTAGACAAGTCCTAGAAATACCCTACAATTTATTTTCACACTATGGATTTTTGGTATATGATGGTGGACATGTATACATATAACATGAAGTTAAAATGGAAAAAGGTGAATCAAGAAATATGATATGGAAATAACACACAGCTTGTTTTCCAGAAGATACAATTTTAGTATAGGTGTGATATATCAGGCTGATGTATCAGCCTTTCTGGGTGCTTAATGACCATTCTTAATACCCATATCAATTTGGCCAAAGGACCTAAGGGATAACTTTGTTCCTTGCCCTCAGAGGTCAACTAAGTCTCAGGGGACTATGCATGGGGGCATCTCCTGAAATGTCCTGCAAATGTGAGTCACCAGTCATCCTGCGCAGGGAGGTCTTGGAGATCCAATAATGGGACATCAGCCAGTGTCTACCCTATAAAGAGGAAAGTCTGCTCATGCTTCAAAAAGAGAAGCCTGGTCTAGCAAGACCTAACTATGTCCTCGAGTGGATGGAACTGGTGGTTGAAAAACCAAAAGAAGCCAGGGACTCCCCCCCCCACAAAAAAAAACCCCAAGTGGCCCTTGAGGACCAGATCCTCAACTGACCTTGAGAAAACTAAAACCTTGGTTAATCTGGGCTGACTGTGTGGCCTTAAGCATTCAAAAGGAAAGTATAACCAGAAATAAATAATCAATAAGGTCTGAGAAATTGTATTTCAGATATAAAACTTGAGAATCCTTCAAACCTTCAATGCCAGATGGGGACTACTGAGATATCCAGCTTGTAGACTGAGCAGCTACTATGATTTCAGCCTCCTCAGAGTGTAGACTGCCATTGTTTGACTACCCATGCTATGTCATGGAGGCCAGTGCAGGAAGATCAAGACAGGACACACACTTGCTGGACCTCATTTGGGTGACCATGGCAGGGAGGGACCCCAGTGTGGAGCACAGGGGCAGGAGTGATGGTTGTTTGGGTTGCCAAGGAGGAACCTTCAAGCACTTCCTTGGGGAAAAGAAGACATCTTTTTGGTAAAAGAAAAAAAAGATTATATTTAACAGTTAAAAATATTTTGGGGCTGTAGAGATGGCCTATCGGTTAAGAGTGCCGACTGCTCTTGCAAAGGACCTGGGCTCGATCCCCAGCACCCACATGGCGGCTGAAAACCATCTTTAACTCCAGTTCCAGGGGAATCTGACGCCCTCTTCTGACCTCCATGGCATTGCACAACACAGGTGCACCAACCTACATGCAGACAGCACACTCATACACATAAAAAATTAAAAAATAATAATAATAAAGCCATTTCTTTATAAAAAAAAAACCTGCAAATGCCTATATTAAAAAAGCAGAAAGCTTGGGCTGGACAGATGGCTCAGCAGTTAAGAGCACTGACTGCTCTTGCAAAGGAGCTGGGTTCGAATCCTAGCACCCACATGTCAGTTAACAACCATCTGTAACTCTAGTTCAAGGGGATCCAACACCTTTTTCTGGCCTCTACAGACACTGCATGAGACGGGTACATTTACATATGTGAATACTCTCCTACACATAAAATAAGTATAATAAATAAAATATTTTAAAAAGCAGAAAGTTCGTCACTGGATGCTCTTGCAGAGGACTCAGTTTCAGCTCCCAGAACCCATGAGGGGGCTAGCAACCATCCCTAACTCCAGTTCCAGAGATTCCAATATCCTCTTGGGCCTCCATATGCATTGCACGCATGTACATGCGGGCAAAACGCTCATACAAATAAAATAAAAATTAAAAAATCAGAACATAGTGGAACAGGGGGAAGAGAGAATACCAGTGCATTCCTCAACTCTCACCAGGGAAGCTCCCATAGACAACAGAGTATCATGCCCACAGAAGACCACAACTGGCTAAGTTTTAGCGAATAAATGACTGCAGAGTGTGTGTCTCTGGATAGGACTCCCACCACTCAGGGACCACTGTGAAAGAGGGGGTGGAAAGATGGTAAGAGCCAGGGTTGGTCCATGGACATAGGGAAGCAGAGGCTTTCAGACCACTGGAAGCTGGCACATGTGAGCTAGTGGCAATGGTGGCATCGTGCATAAGGCCCATGCCAACTCAATCAGTCAAGGGCCCAGAGTCAAGTGAGGGAAATGGGTTGTGGGTGAACCCTAGCCTGGAAATTGCTAGAGGCTGATTACTGCTGAGTGAAGGAGAGTAAGCCTTATAATCACTAGAGAGGCTGACAGGATTCTAGTGGATGAATCTACACCAAAGAACATCTGGGTACAAAAGTTTGACTGGATAGGACTTAACATGTATGGCAGAATGCACGTGGTCTATGGAAGGGAGGGGAATGGATAGGGAAGTGTGTCTAAATTTAATTAAGAACTGTTGTACAAAAGCTCAATAAAAAATTAAGAAAGAAAAAAGAAATAGACTACAGCATAAAGCCAACAGGTAAGATGTCACCGAATAGGAGAATATGGTATTTTATACTTTGTACTATTTGAAATTTATTTAAAATAATCTTCTACATTTATTTCTGAATGAATAAAATATTTCAAAATAGAAAAAAGTTTTTAAAAAAGCAAGCTCCTAAATCAAGATCTTAATCTTCCATCCTAGACAAGTAGAAAGATGATAGAAACGCAAATCCAAAGCAAATGGAGGGTCGAATTAATGCTTAGACAAGAGATAAGTGAAAAGAGACAATAGGAAGACCATATAGGAAATCAAGATCCTGGGAGAAAAATAAACTTTAGACTGATGAGGAAAGAAATGTGACTGAGTTACTAAAATCAGGAATAGAAATGGACAAATCACTACCAATGTTACAAAAAATTAACAACTCTGAGAATAAACAATTAAGTCAACAAATTAAATAACTTGACTTAAAAAGCCAAATTCTTTTTTTTTTTTTTTTTTTTGGTCTTTTGAAACAGGGTCTCCCTGTAGCCCCAGCTATCCTGGGACTCACTCTGTAGACCAGGCTGGCCTTGAACTCACAAAGATTCACCTGCCTCTGCCTCCCGAGTGCTAGGATTAAAGGCGTGCACCACCACGCCCAGCAAAAAGCCAAATTCTTTAAAAACCAAAATGGCCAAAATCAATTCATAAAGAAACATAAATTTTGAATAAAATTTTGAAAAATGAACTAGCATAGAGGCCAAGTTCAGGGGCCAGCGACAGAGTCTCAAGGAGGCAGGAGATTAAAGACGTGTGGAGCTGCTGGCAATGAGACACATGGGCCACTGGGCAGGCAGCTGCTCAGTACGATCATGAGGCTTGGTCACAGAGACTTTTTATAGGAAATCACACAAAGTGGCTTCTTGCCAAAACTGGTTACATAACAGTTAACACCACTGTTTACTTTTCGAGTCCCTAGTCAGCCATTTTGTGCTGACTCATATCTAGGGTTAACTATCTTGATCCATGCTGAAAATCAGTATCAACACCATGTTGTCTAAACATAAACAGGCTAAACATAAACTGCCTTGATTCCCTTCAATGAATAAAACAGATTCCAAAAAGCCAAATGTCTAGAACCAGAAAGTTTAATTGGGGAAGCCTATCAAAAGTTTAGAGAATTAACACCAATCAAATTATTTACAAAATTTGAACGGAAAAAAATAGCTTACCGTATGAGATCAATATTACTCTGATCCTAGCCTGACATTTGTTAAAGAAAACTATAGGCCAGTGTACATTGTGTACATTATGGATTTACACATAAAAACCTTAAAAAGTACTAACAAAATGAACTCCACTACAGATTGAAAGTAACATATATTAAAGAGAATTTATCCCAGAAATACACATACATACACACACACACCCTAATTCAACAAAGAACATGATGTCAATAAACAAAAATCAGTTTTATTTCTGTATATCAGAAACTGAGAATCAAAAATGAATTTAAGAGAGTCCCTGCCTCCTGATCGTCCTGCCTGAGTCCTGCAGTCTGCCCTCATAAGTCAGACCCTGCCCACTGTAGTTTGATTCCCCTGCACCCTCACCAGGTACATAAGGTACATCCTCTCTCCCCTTGTTCTCACCATTGTAGCCTTGGGCCCAGGCCTGCTCCTGCCCTTCCTTCCTGAGACCTCTGGGCTAGTCTTCTAACCCAGACCCAACCCGCTGTATCTGCTCCCCCTATACCTGGACTAGCTACATTCTCCTGATTCAGGGCCCACGCCTACTCTGCCTAGGTAATTAGACTCTCTCCACACTGTTTCCACTCCTGACCTTGGCCATAGGTCCTGTTCTGATCTTCCTGTCTGAGACCTCCTAACTAGTCTGCCAGAACACAGCCACTGGATCTATGTAGTCTTGAATTGGGCCTAGATCCCTCCCCCATGCTGGAGAGCTCTTCACCGATCAACTTGGAACCATCCTGTCCCACCAATAAAAAATCAAAAATGAAAACCTGAAGCACAGACCAACTAATTATCCATACTTGACCAGAAAGCAACCAAGGTAGACCAAGTATAGAAACATATACAACAAACTCATAGCCAACATCATTCTAAAAGGGAGAAAAACTTGAACCATTCCCATTAAAATCAGGAATTAGATAGGACTGACCATTATCCCCACACTTTTTCAATACAGGGCTTAAAACTCTAGCTAAAAGCAATAAGACAAGAGAAGGAAATTAAAGGGGTACTAATTGGAAAAGAAGAGTCAAATTATCCCTGCCTGCATATTATATGATATTATACCAAAAATTTCACCAGAAAACTTCTAGGAATGTTCGACACTTTCAGCAAAGTGGCAGGTTACAAAATCAATTTATAAAAATCAGCAGCATTTCTATATACCAGTAACAAGTAATCACAAAAAGAGTTCATGGAAATACTCCAATGCACAAGAGCTTAAAAATATCTCAGAATAAATTAAATTAAAAAAATAAAATAATAAAATAAAATAATCTCAGAATAAACCTAACCAAAGATATTAAAGATCGCTACAATGAAAATATTAAATCTTTAAAGAAAAAGATTGAGCAAGACACATGGAGAGGGGAAGACCTCCTGTGCTCATACACTAGGAAAATTAACATTGTGAACATGACCATCCTGCCAAAAGCAATCTACAGATTCCATGCAGTGCCAATCAAAGTCCCCATGAAAGTCTTCACAAAATTAGGGAAAAAAATCCAGAAATTCATATGGAATGACAAAAGATTCCAAATAACTAAAGCAATCCTGAGCACAAAGATCAATGCCAGAGGGAGATCACCACACCACACTTCAAATCTATGTTACAAAACTATAGTCATAAAAACATCATGGTACTAGCACAAAAACAGACATGTAGATCAATGGAACAAAACAGAAGAATCAACATGAGTACATGCAATTTCAACCACCTAATATTTGACAAGGGTGGAAAGAACACACACCCTGAACAAAAGTCAACTCCAAATGGATCAAAAAGCTCACTGTGAAACCTGAAAGTCTGAAACTGTTAAAAGAAAACATACATAATATCCTACAGAAATATGTGCAAGAAAGGACTTTCTAAACTAGACACCAGTTAGTTGCTCAGGAATTAAGGTCAACAATTGACAAGTAGGACCTCATTAAACTAAGCTTCTATACAGCAAGGGAAACAATCAATAGAATGAAGAGTGTGAGAAAAATCTTTACCAAATTATACATCTGACAGAGGACTAATATCCAAAATACACAAAGAATCAAGAAAACAAATGGCCCATTAAAAGATGGGTTATGGCTGGGCATGCTGGCACATGCCTGTAATCCCAGCACTTAGGAGGCAGAGGTAGATAGATCTCTGTGAGGTCAAGGCCAGCCTGGTCTACATAGTGAGCTCCAGGCCACTGGGACTAAAAGGAGACCCTGTCTCAAAAAAAAACAAACAAAAAATAAAAAAATGTAGATGTGTCTTGACTTTCACTGTAGTGTATATCATAGCTTCGCATATTTCTAAAATCTAATTCATATGTCATGTGATCTTCCCATTTGAGTGGTACAGTTCAGTGGTTTTTAATATCATCACTAAATTGTGCATTTTGCCACAGTCAGCCCTGGGACATTTTTATTACTCCAAAAAGAAACCTTATACCTCTTCGCCACCACCCCTCAACTCCCCGTACATGTAGTATTGGGCTACCACTAATCTACTTTCTGTGTATATAAATTATATTTTATGAATATATGTTGAATGTTGTATGCAAACAAAATCATACAATGTATTGCCTATTATGGTGAGATTCTTAGGATGTTTTCAGTATTCTTTTTTGTTGCCAAATAATAGTCTATATATTACAGATACTCAACATTTTATTCATTAGGTCATTGACATTTGGGGCCTTTAGACTAAGTTTACATAGACATAGAGATGTTTTTATTTTTTCTTGCATTTATATGTAGGAACAAAAGTACTGAGTTATTTGTTAACTATGTTTCAGCTGTTGAAGAACTGCCAGGCTGTTTTCTAAACTGGCACCTTTTTACATTCCCACCGGCAGTGTATGAGGCTTCTAATTTTTCCATGACTTCACTACCACTTGTTATAACATCATATCCATCCTAGTTGTGCAAAGAAAAGTGTCATTATGGTTTTGATTTGTATTTCCCTAGTAGTATCTGCAGCTTTCCTAATATGTTTATTGGCCCTGTGTCTCTTCAGATCCTTTGCCTGTTTTAAATTATCTTTTTCTTTGTTGATTTTAATTGTTCTTTACTATTCTAGGTGAAAGTACCTTACCAGATACATAATTTGTAGGGTTTTTTTCTCCCATTCTGTTGGTTGTCATTTCATTTTCTTGATGTTATCATTCAAGGCACAAAATTTTTTTTTTTGATTTCTGGTTCACCTGTTTTGTTGCTTTCAGAAGCATATTTTATATATCATAAATGCTAGTTATATTTTCTAAATACTCTTGAAAGCACAGTAAACAGTACCACTGTTTAATGAAAATCCACTGACATTACTAATGAGTTTGAAGTGATAATTCTGCTCTTCTCCTTTATCCTGTGGCCATATATCTTTTTTGGAGGGACTGAAGAGAGGAAATAAAAATAGAAACCAAGAAATGACAACTTCAAATATGACATTCTAATTGGATTTTTAAATTTTATTTATTTTTTATGTGTATGAATGTACTGTCTGCATGCAGGTTTGTGCACCCGTGTCGTGCAATGCCGCGGAGGTCAGAAGAGGGTGTCGGATTCCCCTGGAACTGGAGTTCTCTTGGAATTGGAGTTACAGACGGTTCTCAGCCGCCATGTGGGTGCTGGGGATCGAACCCAGGTCCTCTGCAAGAGCAGTTGGTGCTCTTAACCACTAGGCCATCTCTCCAGCCCCACTAATTGGATTTTTTAAGAGAATTTATGATCTCAGTGCGGCTGTAATATATTACTTATAAACTACTATATTTGGAACGTTCAGGTTTTTTATTTATTTTTTTATTTAATCGGTAAGTACACTTAGGCAACAAACATGAGGAGTGTCCATATCAGCCCAGTTACATCTGCGTTCAGTTTTCTGTACAACCATGAGTCCCCAAGCCCAGTTGAAGGGGTTTGCTTACACACACACAAATAAAATCCAGTCTGGTTTTGCTGTAATCTCACATTCATCACCCCTCCTTGACCCTTACAATCTGGCGTGCCAACCTCTTCAGTGAGAGTTCCTGGGCTTTGGAGGGGAGGGTGAAAGAGAATGAGAAGATCAAGCTTTTTGTTCTCCTCCTCCTCTTCCCCCCCCCCTCCTCCCCCCCTTCTTTCCTCTCTTCCCTTTCTGAGGTGACACANAGATCTTAATCTTCCATCCTAGACAAGTAGAAAGATGATAGAAACGCAAATCCAAAGCAAATGGAGGGTTGGACTATGGTAATTAATGCTTCGACAAGAAGATGAATGAATGAAAAAAGAAGACATAGGACGACCATGAGGAAATCAAAGATGATCTGGGGAAAGAAAAATAAACTTTAGACTGATGAGGAAAGAAATGTGACTGAGTTACTAAAATCAGGAATAGGAACTGGGACAAAATAAACTTAACCAATGTTACCAAAACTAACAACTCTTTGAGAATAAACAATTAATTCACAAAATTAAAATAACTTGACTTAAAAAGACAAATTTTTTTTTTTTTTTTTTTTTTTTTTTTTTGGTCTTTGAAACAGTGTCTCCCTGTGCCCCAGCTGACCTGGGCACTCACTATGTAGACGGCTGGCCTTGAACTCACAAAGATTCCTGCCTTGCCTCCCGAGAGTGCTTAGGGATTAAAGGCGTGCACCACCACGCCCCCCCGCCAAAACCCAACTTCTTTAAAAAACCAAAAATCCAAATCATTCATAAAGACAGAAACTATAAATTTTGAATAAAATTTGAAATAATGAACTAGCATAGAGGCCAAGTTCAGGGGCCAGTGACAGAGTCTCAAGGAGGCAGGAGATTAAAGACGTGTGGAGCTGCTGGCAATGAGACACATGGGCCACTGGGCAGGCAGCTGCTCAGTACGATCATGAGGCTTGGTCACAGAAACTTTTTAAGGAAATCACACAAAGTAGCTTCTTACCCAAAAACTGGTTACATAACAGTTAACACCACTGTTTACTTTTCGAGTCCCTAGTCAGCCATTTTGTGCTGACTCATATCTAGGGTTAGCTATCTTGATCCATGCTGAAAATCAGTATCAACACCATGTTGTCTAAACATAAACAGGCTAAACATAAACTGCCTTGATTCCCTTCAATGAATAAAACAGATTCCAAAAAGCCAAATGTCTAGAACCAGAAAGTTTAATTGGGGAAGCCTATCAAAAGGTTAGAGAAGTAACACCAATCCAAATATTACCAAATTTGAAACGGAACAAAATAGTTTACGTACTGAGATCAATATTACTTGATCCTAGCCTTGCATTTGTTAAAAGACAATCTAGGCCAGTGTACATTGTGTACATTATGGATTTACACATAAAAACCTTAAACTATACTAAACAAAATGAAACTCACTACAGATTGAAATTAAAAATATATTAAGAGAATTTATCCCAGACAATACACATACATACACACACACACCCTAATTCAACAAAGAACATGATGTCAATAAACAAAAATCAGTTTTATTTCTGTATATCAGAAACTGAGAATCAAAAATGAATTTAAGAGAGTCCCTGCCTCCTGATCATCCTGCCTGAGACCTGCAGACTATCCTGGTAAGTCAGACCCTGCCCACTGTAGTTTGATTCCCCTGCACCCTCACCAGGTACATAAGGTACATCCTCTCTCCCCTTGTTCTCACCATTGTAGCCTTGGGCCCAGGCCTGCTCCTGCCCTTCCTTCCTGAGACCTCTGGGCTAGTCTTCTAACCCAGACCCAAGCCGCTGTATCTGCTCCCCCTATACCTGGACTAGCTACATTCTCCTGATTCAGGGCCCACGCCTACTCTGCCTAGGTAATTAGACTCTCTCCACACTGTTTCCACCCCTGACCTTGGCCATAGGTCCTGTTCTGATCTTCCTGTCTGAGACCTCCTAACTAGTCTGCCAGAACACAGCCACTGGATCTATGTAGTCTTGAATTGGGCCTAGATCCCTCCCCCATGCTGGAGAGCTCTTCACCGATCAACTTGGAAACAACCATCCGTCCCACCACTAAAAAATCAAAAAATGAAAACCTGAAACACCCAGACCAACTAATTATCCATACTTGACCAGAAAGCAACCAAGGTAGACCAAGTATAGAAACATATACAACAAACTCATAGCCACATTCCTCTAAAAGGAGGAATAAACTTGAACCATTCCATTAAAGATTCAGGAAATTAGCTAGGACTGACCCATATCCCCACCACTTTTCAATACAGCTCCAGGGCTTAAAACTCTAGCTAAAAGCAATAAGGACAAGAGAAGGAAAATTAAAGGAGTACTTATTGGAAAATAGGAAGTTAAGCTATCTCTATTTGCTGACAATATGTTTGTTTACTTAATGGATGCTTAAAACTCCATGAGAAAACTTTTAGAAACTATTAAGAGTTTCATTAATGTGGCAGGTTACAAAATCAATTTCTAAAAGTCAGCAGCATTCATCCTACCAGTAACAAGTAATTCACAAAAATGAGTTCATGGAAACACTCCAATGCACAAGAGCTTAAAAATATCTCCAGAATAACATTAAATTAAAAAAATCAAAATCATAAAATAAAATAATCTAAAATAACCTAACCACAGATATTAAAGATCGCTACAATGAAAATATAAATCTTTAAAGAAACGATTGCCAAGACACATGGAGAGGGGAAGACCTCCTGTGCTCATACACTAGGAAAATTAACCCAATATTGTGAACATGACCATCCTGCCAAAAGCAATTCACAGATTCCATGCAGTGCCAATCAAAGTCCCCATGAAAGTCTTCACAAAATTAGAAAAAACATCCAGGAAATCATCAGACAATTTTCAATGGAATGACACAAGATTCCCACATAACTAAAGCAATCCTGAGCACAAAGATCAATGCCAGAGGGAGATCACCACACCACACTTCAAATCTATGTTACAAAACTATAGTCATAAAAACATCATGGTACTAGACAAAAACAGAACATGTAGATAAATGGAACAAAACAGAAGAATCAACATGAGTACATGCAATTTCAACCACCTCCTATTTGACAAGGGTTGGAAAGAAACACACACCCTGAACAAAAGTCCATATCCAAATGGATCAAAGAACTCACTGTGAAACCTGAAAGTCTGAAAAATGTTTATTTAAAAGAAAACCATACATAATATCCTACAGAAATATGTGCAAGAAAGGACTTTCTAAACTAGACACCAGTTAGTTGCTCAGGAATTAATGGTCAACAATTGACACGTAGGACCTCATTAAAACTAAGCTTCTATACAGCAAGGGAAACAATCAATAGAATGAAGAGTGTGAGAAAAATCTTTACCAATTATACACTCTTGCAGAGGACTACATATCCAAAATACACCAAAGATCAAAGAAAACAAAATGGCCCATTAAAAGATGGGTTATGGCTGGGCATGCTGGCACACGGCCTGTATCCCAGCACTTCGGAGGCAGAGAGGTAGATAGATCTCTGTGAGTCAAGGCCCGCCTGGTTTCTACATAGTGAGCTCAGCCATGGTGACTAAAGGAGACCCTGTCTCAAAAAAAAAACAAAAAAAAAAAAAAAAACAAAAAAAGGGATTGGACTATGAAATGAACAGGAAGCTGAGTAATCAAAAGAAGAAATAAAAATGCCTTTAATCCTAGCACTTGGGAGGCAGAGGCAGGCAGATCTTTGTGAGTTCAAGGCCAGCCTGGTCTACAGAGTGAGTTCCAGGACAGCTGGGGCTGCAGGGAAACCCTGTCTCGAAAAGACCAAAAAAAATGGCTAAGAAGCGGGGCGGGAGGGATGCCTCAGTTGTTAAAAGCACTGACTGCTCTTGCAGAGGACCAGGGTTTGATTCCCAGCACCCACATGACAGCTAAGAACCATGTTTAAACCAGGCGTAGTGGCACACACCTTTAATCCTAGCACTTGGGAGGCAGAGGAAGGTGGATCTTTGTGAGTTCAAGGCCAGCCTGGTCTACAGAGTGAGTTCCAAGCCAGTTGAGACTATAGGGAGACCCTGTCTCAAAAACAAACAAACAAACAAAGTCAAAAAGACAAAAAAAATGGCTAAGAAGCACTTTTAAAATGTTCAGCATCTTTAGTAATTACTAAGAAATGCAGTAGTGGCACTTTTGTATTTAGGATAATCAGCAGCTATCTTAAAAGACTTAAAGGCCACTCAATGGGAGGGAATGCAAAACATAGCAAATAGACATCGATAGGGAGGTCAAAGACTCTAGAGAAAACTATGTCTATCACATCCCTAGATAAGTGTAATTCCTTACTGCATGCTAAATATGTAGTATCCTTGTATCTACAGACAAGTATACTGGTCATCACTCATCAAAGATGCTTCTTTTTGCAACAGATGGAAGCTATTACAGAGTTCCACAACGTGATCAAATACCTAAGTGTCTGTGAAATGCCCAACCCTAAGTGATACATCTACAATGGAAACTTTATACCTAAGTCTCAGAGAACATGGTATAACAGAATGGGTAACTCTCATGAGCAGAAGTTTCATTCTGAAACAGAGGGAATTAACACAGAAGACCAAAACTGGCCACAGTACAGAGAATAAGAGACTGCAGAGTGGGTGTCAGTGGGTAAGATATTATACCTCTGTATCCCAGGGCTCGAGGACCATTGAGGAAGGGGGGGGTGGAAAGAATGTAACTGCCAGGGGTGGGGAATGACAACAAGGAAATGGTTTTCTAGGCAGCTGGGAACTTGTTCTTGTTCACAGCAATGGTGACAGAATGCACAAGACCCATGCAAAATCAATCAAAGAAAAACTAGTAGAGAACTGGGAAAATGGATAGGTGGTGCCAACCTTCACTAAGGAACTATTGGCACCTGATCAGAGCTAGGTGAGGGAGAGGTGGTCTTCTTTAAGTGAGAGATGAATAGAATAGGCTGAACAGGCTTCACTGAATAAACTCACACCAAGGGGCCACTGGGTAGACAAACTTGACTTGGTAGGCTATGACAGAATGCAAGGAATCTAGTCAGAGGGCTATGTGGGGGGAGGGCAGATAGGGGAAGAAGGTTCTAAATATAATTAAGATGTATTTTGTGAAATGCACAAAAATTCAGTAAAAATATATATTAAAAACAAAAACTTATATGGAAAAATGATTTAAGAACAAATTCCATTCACAATAGTACCACAAGAATAAAATATACTTAGAATAAATTTAGTAAGGCATAAACTTGTAGATAGAAACCATAACTTGTAAGAAATTAAAGAGCAGACAGCAGCTGTACAAGAATTAAGGTCAACAATTGACAAATGGGACCTCATCAAACTCAAAAGCTTCTGTACATCAAAAGAAACAATCAAGGAAGTGAAGAGAAATCCCACAGAGTGGGAGGAAACCTTCACAGTAGAAACATCTGACAAAGCATTGATTTCCAGAATATATAAATTACTCAAAAAACAATGAAGAAAGAAAATAAATGACCCACTCAATAGATGGAGCAAAGACCTGAACAGAGACTTCACAAGTGAGGAATTAGAGATGGCTGAGAAACATCTTAAGGAGTGTTCAACATCACTAATCATTAAGGAAATGCAAATCAAAACCACTTTAAGATATCATCTTAAAGTGGGCTTTCCTACATCAATTAGCAGTCAAGACAATCCCACATAGACATGCCTACAGGACAAAATGACCTGGGTAATCCCTCAGTTGAAATCCCCTTCTGACTCTAGGACACAAAACCAACATTAAAAATCAGTAGCTTTGGGGCTGAAGAGATGGCTCAGCAGTTAAGAGCACGGACTGCCCTTGCAGAGGACCTGGCAGCTAAGAACTCTCTTGGGCTGGGCGTGGTGGCACACACCTTTAATCCCAGCACTCAGGAGGCAGAGGCAGGTGGATCTCTGTGAATTCAAGGCCAGCCTGGTCTACATAGGGAGTTCCAAGACAGCTGGAGCTACAGGGAGACCCTGTCTCAAAAAAATAAAAATAAAAAATCAGTAGCTTTTCTATATGCCAACTAAAAAAAAAAAAAAAAAGATGAGAAATAAATAAATCAGAAAATAATGCCATTAATGACCTTGAAGAGAGAGGGATTAAACCAAATCAAGAAAATGAAAGATCTATCCAATGAAAATTTTAAAACCTTGAAAAAGGAAATTGAAGCCACTATAAGTTGAACAAGGGGGTGAGAGGCACAGAGTCAAGACACAGACCCTGGGAATGGAGTGAACGCAGAGGGCAAGCTGTCGCCAGCTCTTTTATTGGGGCAGGGTTAAGGGTTTATGTACTGTTCACGTTCCCGCTCTCCTCTTGTCGCCTTTGTGATTGGCCCAGGTCTACAACTCAGCTTCTTGTATGGTCTCACCTGCCTAGGGCAGGTTAGGTTGATGAGGGACAAGCTCTGCGCATGCATAATTCTCAGCATACTGGCTACTATACAGATGTAGAAACAATCACTTTCTAAGCAGAATACCAATAGCTTGAGACATAAAGCAAGAATTGACAAATAAAATTAAAAAGTTTATGCATGGCAATACAAACAGCTGAGTCAGAAGACATACTACAAAATGGAGTAAAATCTCTGCCAGCTATTCATCTGACAAGGGACTATAATCCAGAATATATAAAGAAAGCAAAAACTTAAACACCGAAAAAAACAAATACTCTAATCAATAAGTGGGCAAGTAATTGAACTGGCAGTTCTTGCCAGAAATACAAATGGCCAATAAATACATGGAAAAATAGTCAATGTCTTTGGCTATAAAGGAAATGGAAATTAAAATTATGCTGAGATTCTATCTCATTCCAGTCAAAATGGCTATCATCAAGAAAATACCATAGAATGGTGATAATGGAGGGTCTGGAGGAAGGGACTGTTGTAGGAATGTACATTGCTCCAGGCACTATGGAAATGGGATGTACAATATAATGGAATAATATTCACCCACAGAAAGGGATGAAGTAGCAATGCATGCCCAAAATGGATGAATTTTGAGTGAATAATGCTAAATAAAAGCCAGACAAATACAAATGCCATATATAATATGGTTGTATTTATTTGAGCTATTCCAAATATGAAAATTAAAGAGATAAAAAAAGATCAGTGTTTGTCAGAAGAGAGATAAAGAATTCATAAGAAAGAATTGCAGCCAGGCGTGGCGGCGCATGCCTTTAACCCTAGCACGTGGGAGGCAGAGGCAGGTGGATCTTTGTGAGTTCAAGGCCAGCCTGGTCTACAGAGCGAGTTCCAGGATAACTGGGGCTACAGGGAGACCCTGTCTCAAAAACACACACACACACAAAAAAGAGACTTGCTTAGTAAATATAGGTTTAATTCCCGGTGATTTAAACATTCTAGAATTAGATAATTGTGACCATTGTACAACACTGTGAATCTATCAAAAGCATTGAATTATGCATTTTAAGCTTTTTTATTATGTATGTCTCTGTGTGTGTGTGTGTGTGTGTGTGTGTGTGTGTGTGTGCATGCGTACACATGCATACAGGTACCAGTGATGTTGGATCCCCTGGAGCTGGAGTTGTGAGCTGCCTGATATGGGTGCTAGGAACTAAACTCTGATCCTCTGGAAGACCAGCAACCACTCTTAACCACAGAAACCTCTGCAACCCCTGAATTAGGAATTTTGTTTGTTTTTTTGCTCATTTAGACAAGGTCTCCCTGTAGCCCCAGCTGACCTGTAACTTTCTATGTACACCAAGCTGGACTTGATCTCCCAGAGATCTCCCTGCCTCTGCTTCTCCCTGTCTCACCCTAAAGGGGTGTGCTATCATGCGCACCCCATACCATGCATTTTTAAATGGTTAAAATGACTAACTTCTTGCAAAAGAAAAGCTCAAGAGTTACAGATTTTCCAAAAAGTAAAAACTAAAATTCAGCTAAGAATTTAATTTAACAGAGGACTTTTTTGTTGTTTTGTTCTTCTTTTTCTAAAACCATAAGCCTAAAGTTTGACAACTAGGAAGAATATGAAAGGCCAAGCATGATGGCACATGCTTTACTTCCAGCCTCCCTAAATTTGTGAGTTTGAGGCCAGGGTTACATAGTGAGACACTGTCTTATAAAACCAAAACTAAGGGGCTGGAGAGATGGCCTAGCGGTTAAGAGCGCCGACCGCTCTTGCAGAGGACCCGGGTTCGATCCCCAGCACCCACATGGCGGCCGAGAGCCGTCTGAAACTCCAGTTCCAGGAGAGCTCCAGTTCCAGGGGAATCCGAGACCCTCTTCTGACCTCCGCGGCATTGCACGACACGGGTGCACAAACCTGCATGCAGACAGTACATTGATATACATACCGAAATAAATAAAAAAAAAAAACCAAAACTAAAACAAAACTAAACTAAAATTAAAGAAAATCAATAAAAAATTTTAATTTCTGGCCTTCATTTCCAAAAATTAATTTCTTTTTTAAGCTTTTTTTTTAATGTGTATGAGTGTACTGTCTGCATGTAGGTTTGTGCACCCGTGTCGTGCAATGCCATGGAGGTCAGAAGAGGGCAAGGCGTTGGATTCCCCTGGAACTGGAGTTAAAGATGGTTCTTAGCCTCCATGTGGGTGCTGGGAATCAAACCCCGGTCCTCAGCAAGAGCAATTGGTGCTCTTAACCACTGAGCCATCTCTCCAGTCCCCAAAATTAATTTCTCCACAAGATAACTTGAGAGACAGAGGCAAGAGAAGGATGAGTTTGAGGCTATCCTGGGCTATATAGTGAGACCCAGGTCAGGCTTGGCTACATAGCAAGACCCTGTTTGTTTATATTTTTTAATTGTATCAATCAAAACTATTCTTCGACAAAATTAGTTATCACTGCTATTTACTTAAGACTGGGTCCAAGATAATCCTCTCTAGACACTAATGCAATGATAATCAATTTCCTTTTATAAAGCAATGCAGTATTTGCACATAAATTACATTCTCTCATATATTTTGTATTATTTTGTTGTTGCTGCTGGGGATGGAACCCAAGCTTCAGGAATGCTAGCAGACCCTCTACCATTGAATTATTATGTCAGTTTCTCCTGTATACTTTAACCATCTCTAGATTATATATATCCAAAACAATAAATACTATGGAAGTAGCATTATAGTTATCATACCTTCTTTTTTTATTTTAATTTTATTTATTTCTGTATGTGTATGAATGTACTGTCTGCATGCAAGTTTGTGCACCTGTGTCGTGCAATGCCGCGGAGGTCAGAAGAGGGTGTCGGACTCCCCTGGAACTGGAGTTCTCCTGGAATTGGAGTTTCAGACGGTTCTCGGCCGCTATGTGGGTGCTGGGGATCAAACCTGGGTCCTCTGCAAGAGCGGTCGGCGCTCTTAACCACTAGGCCATCTCTCCAGCCCTATCATACCTTCTTAATTTGGGAATAATGATAGGAAAAGTCTTTACATGTCTGGCAAAGACTTTTGCAATCAAGATCTCTGTGGGGCTGGGAAGATAGCTGTCAGTAAAGTGCATGCTATACAACAAGAGTATGGACCTGAGTTCATATCCCCACATCCACATAGGAAGCCAGGTGTTATGGTGTGCATCTGTAAACCCAACACTGGGAAAGCAGAGACAGACAGATCCCTGGAGCTCAGAGACCAGCCAGCTAAGACGAATCACTGAGCTTCAGGTTCAGTGTGAAAAAAGAAGGCAAGCAACTGAGGAAGACATCTGACATCAAACTTTGGCCTTCACACACATGCAGGCACACAAGTACACACATATATCCACACATGCAAACACAATCACACATACATACACACACACATACATACACACGATCTGTGCTTAGTTAAACCCACAGATGTAAAACTGATAGGTGTCAAGAAATAACTATATGCTTTTCTCTCTTTTCTCATTAAAAATTATTTATTATGTGAGTGTTTATATCCAGGATCTGTGTGCTTGCATGGTCTGTGTGTGTGAGTTTGGGCATAAAGCCACAGTATCTGTGTGGAGGTCATAGAACAACTTTTCAAAAGTTGATTCTCTCCTTCAGCTATGAAGTTCAGAAATCAAACTCAGGCTGCCAGGCTTGAGAAGCAGCACTTTATCCACATTCAGCCATCTTTCTGGCCATGTACATGCTTTTAAATAAAAACGAATAATTTTCCCTATTAAAAATTAGTCACAAGACGGACTTAAAGAATACTAGCTTTTTGGGAAAGATGTATTGAGACCGCACTTTCAAGTGTACAGTTGGTCTCTGGAATACCAGAGAGTGTTAGCAAAGGCCACTAAACCAATAAAGCAAATATAGGTCTCCTTGAATCAAGCAAGACTCCTCTGTCGACACCAGCTACACCTCACCTGCCTGGAAATACTGTGCAGCAGTGGCAGCCATATGTCTGTATATCCCAAGTCTAATTAGCTATTAGCTCTCTCCTTAGAGGAATAATTCACGGCTGATGCCACAAGCTTACATCCTCTAGTGGTTAGGAGATGTTATAAGCCACAATAAGACCCTGGCATATTTTACAGAAAAACTATAATTCATGGATTAACATACCATCCAAACATCTGTGTCTATACCAAAGTAACCTACCATAACAATTAGTACTTTTTAAAAACCTATATATCTAATTGCTTATGCTTCATTAGTAGGATTGAAAGGTTATTCCTGGACAAACTGTCAGCCCATGAAAGGAAACAGACAGAATTGACCAGAGTCCAAAATGACAGCTCCAGAGAAAGTAGACTGTTTTGCTTCTCATCCACCTGTGCCCCTTTTCTAAGCCTAGGGAACAATCTGCAGAAGAGGGGGTGTGGTAGATTGTAAGGGCTGCAATTGGGGTGAAGGATGAAACTACAGCAATATAGACTGGACACTCATTTGATCAATTTGATTGAACCTACAAGCCCCACCCCCAGCTGAATGGTGGGACCCTTGGGCTGTGTGGGTTTGGGCACAACTGCTTGCAAATTGGTTTTACACGAAGGATGCTTGTACTCATAAATTATTACCTATTGTTAAAAAATGAAAAAAATAAAGAAGTAATTGAAGAAAAAAGAATACTAGCTACTCAATTGCTTAGTATAATATAGTTTTTAAGATTTGAAAAGTTGGCCAGGAATAGTGGCACATGCCTTTAATCCCAGCACTTAGGAGGCAGAGGCAGGCAATCTCTGTGAGATCTAGGCAAGCCTGGCCTAGATAGGCAGTAACAAGCTAGCTGGGGCTATAGGAAAAACCTGTTTCAAAATAAATAAGCAAACAAACAAATAAATAAATAAATAAGCTATTCCACTATGCTATGCAAAATACACTCTTGAGTGTTTCTCAATCATTTTTTCTCATTCCATAAGAGACTAGACCCTCTTTTATACTCTTCTTTGTTTCTCTAAGATAACAAAATGAGGGAAAGTCCAAAGAGGCCAGAAAAATGCACCTGCATACTCTGGCATATGGACAGGCTTCCATCCCTGGGAGCTTCAGAGAACTCTTCATCACTCAATCGTTCTCACCCACACTTCATAGAAAAGGTAACAAGCCCTATCAACAGCCTTTCCTAAGTTTTTACTTCAAGCTTGAAAAGTAATTAATAGTTTAAAAACTACTACAAACATTTCCCAAAACATAAATCAAAATAATTATCTACTACATATACAGTAGAGAACCGTAAAGCAGGGGTAAACCTACAGTAGCTAGAGGCCAGAGTTTGGCAGACAACTTTCTTTCCATAGGACACACACACACACACACACACACAAAAAAAAAAAAAAAAACTAAAGAACAGTATGATTGTAATCATCCTGATATAATTAGTCTTCATTATATTCAAAATACATATGAACCATTCTCATAATGAAAGAGGGTACAATATTTATACTTCATATTTATGATGGCCTTTTCATGCCATCTAAGTCAATTGCCCAAGTCAGATCCTATCAAACAGTTTTTTCTTCCATTGGGAAGACAATCAAATTTGAAGTCAATGTTAATTGTATACAAAGGTATGCTACATACATGACTTTTCTATCCTGATTCATCAGCTATAAAAAATGACCAAAGGGGAATAAATGACCAAGGATGTACCTTACTGAAAATTTAAATTTCATATTTTAGCATATGTAGATCTAGTGTTAGTATATTTAGGTAAGTTTATTTAGGTATACTTACCAAAATGGGGAAGGAAAGAAATTAAACTTTTAAAGAAAACTAAATGAAGATTTCATACTACTAGATATTTTCAAAATGTTTTTAGTGATTTCAAAATGTCAGTAATTTTGAAAACTTAGAAAGAATATGATGACTTGCTATTTTAATACTTAAAAGTATTAAACTTTTATTAATTTAAACTTTTAAAAGTATTAAATATTAGTTCACTATTATTAATATTACTTTAAAAGGATTAGGTTTATGGTATTAAAACTGTTCTCAATTTGAGTCATTCATAAATTCCAATAGCTTAAAAGTAATAGATACCTCCATTTCCAAAAATTATTAGACAATAAAATAAATATGTAAATAACAAGCTGGTAAGGATGGCTCATCAGATAAGGTGCTTCTTGCCAAGCCTTACACCTGAGTTCAATCCCCAGAGCCTACACAGGAGAGAAATGACTCCCGCAAGTTGCTTTCTAGCCTCCACAAGTGCCTTCCCCTCCCACACAATAAATGAGAATAAATAAATGGAAAAAAATTCTTAAATGATGAACATATCTTTGACTACAGAATAGATCGCTAACATAATATATAGTTAACAGCTTTTCTCTCTGATAATACCTTTATGCTGCTAATTGCTACAAATTAAGTTACAGTTTAAAATACAAAAATAATTAAATTTGAAAATAATTTAGTAAATATATTCTCATTTTAAGAACATATCCATAGAAGTAAGAAGCTTCATTTGAATAATTTGACTGTCTAGCTGAGGTATATGAATATCGTTAAAATATATCTCTCTATATATGGTCATTTAATAGTAGTCAAATATTTTATCATTATGAGACAAGTGAGAATGTTAGTAACCTCTGGACCATTTGATAAAGACCACAAATAACTGAAGGGCAATTAGACCAGTCTAGAAGAACTATAATTTTTCATAGTTTTATCAATTACCTAAAGTGAGTTCAAAATATATAGATCACAGTCATTTCAAAGTACATTTTTACTAATTTATTTTTAAAGATAGTCCAAAAAAACTTCATTGTAATTAATATAAATAATGACCAGAAGTATCATAGCTCAAACTGGGTAATTTTTGAGAAAATTTGTAATACCTTATGTAGCATATTTTCTACTGTTCTCATGTGATTAGCAACACATTCTTTGTCTCTAGAAGAAAGAGAAGATTAGGAGTTAGTAATAGCAAAGCCTTCTTATAGTTGTTTTTACATTTCAATATAAAGTTACTATTATTGAAAGATAAAGAGTTGGCTATCATTGTTTTCCCTTTAAAAGTATAGAACTGAGGCTGGGGAGATGGCTCAGGGAATGAAGTGTACAAGTGTGAAGACAAGAGTCCAGATCCCCAGCACCCACAGAGAAAGCTGGGCCCTATGACATACAGCCTATAATCCCATGCTCAGCAAACAGGCAGGACCAGATCACGAGGGCAAGCTAACCAGCTAGAGAAGCCACAACTGAAACACTGCAGGGTCGACAAGAGACCCTGGCTCAGCAAATAAAAACAGTGACCAAGTTAGACACTTGGCATCAATCTATGGCCATCACAACAAGGAACACACTTGGCATCAATCTACGGCCATCACAACAAGGAAGACACTTGGCATCAATCTAGGGCCATCACAAGCACCTCCACATGCATATATGAATATGCATAAGCACATCATACGCGTACAAAGGAAAAGAAGAAAACTTAACCATAGCACTGGTGTATTTTCACACATAACTCTTTTTCTCTTTTTTTTTTCTTCTTTCTCTTTTTTTTTTTTTTTTTTTTTTTTTGGGGTTGGGAGGAAACCCCCCACCCCCAAAGGGTATGAGGCCCCAGCTGAACTGGAACTCACTCAGGTTGGCCTCCATCTCACAGAGTTCAATCTACATCTATCTGCTTCCCCAGTGCTGGGATTAAAGGTGTGTGCTACCACACCTGGCTACACTTAACTCATATTCAATTATGCTACCTATTCTAAACTGGAAGAAAGGGATTATAAATTAAAGGAATGAAAAAGAAGAAAGAAGCCATTTCTATGAATCATGATTTAAAATGTTCTGGGGAAAAAGTAAAACATTCTTTAAAGCATAAATTTGGCAAAACATTGTAAGTGGTAATAGAGTGTGAAGCAACATTTTCCTTTCTCCATAGTCCTTTTCTGCTGCCATAATCATAAAGAAAAGAAACCCTCTGTGGCCTGTCTAGGAATACGCAGCTACTATTTTTTCCTATTAGCTTTGTATATTGAATTTAGCTTTCATAATGAAATAAAAACATTGAATGAAAGTGCTAAAGACTAAATTGTAATAGTAAATTATAAACTGAAAACTGTATATCATGTATTAACACCCCAAATTTTCAATTAGTCTTTAGTTTTGTAAGATCCTATGTGAATGGATACAGACCATAGACACACTGAAGTCCAGAGTCAACAGTTGTAAGAACACAGTGTGAGTCTGGAGGCTTTATAAGCCTGTTTTCATTCATCTCAGAATCTCATGAGCCGTGACACTTACTGGTAAATACCCAGCCTACATTTCTTTATTTGATGTGATGAAACTGAGAAAATGGCAGCAAAAGCTGATTTGATCAAATTTACAGTTTTAGAAATTAACAATAACATATGTTTAATATGGATATGCAATGCTGTAGAGCTGTAATATTTCCAAAAACTACTAGTGGATATTGAAACGTCAATATTTGAACTCTGTATCATTTCATCTTCTCTTTATGCTTAAGCAATATCATTAGCACAGAGGCAATACTTACAGCTCTCCTATAAGAGGGTAGATGTTCTGTTCTGTGATTTACTGGCTGTACTCCATAGTTTAGAGACTATATTCATAGTTCCTAGTTAATATCTAATAAGAGTCTGACTCAAAAATTTTTAATTGGTATACATAGTTTTGCATGTACAGGAACTTAAAATTTGAAAATCAAATGCTGAATTTATTAAATCAGGCATTTAATTCTTTATATACTTCCTATAAATTATGCTGTTGAACAAAAGATATCTTAAGATGGTTCATAAACTTGTTATGGGAAACAAATGAAAATGTCCAAGAGAACTGTTCAATTTGAATTTCACAGAGCACATCAACTTGGCTCCATGGTAAAAGAAAAGCACTCCCAGCACATTTACACACCTGTCTACTTGAAAACTGGTTTTTTCTTTCTACAAAATATTTACTGTATTATAACAGAGATATAGAAGCCTAAATGAATTCCCCATGAGCAGTGTGTTTTAGGTGAACTTTAAAATGCTATGATGCACATGTTATTGTATACCAACATTCCCCTATGAAATATTACTTGCAATATCAGTATAATCTACACAAAGCAAAATTTGGAGGAGTGAAGCAGGTAATAAGGTATATATGACAGAAGACATTATGCAAAACTTTTAAATAAATCATTTAATGTTACACATTAATAAAAACATGCTTCACACATGTAACACTAACACTGAACCTCAGACATGCATAATTAGAAGTCACATAGAAGCTTATGCTTTTCTGGGCTTCTCAATAAAATATATATTTTAGTACGTTAAGAATTTCTTTTTTTGAGGATATAGCAGAGAATTTCAAAGAAAGACAGCTGTACTTTTGTTTTCTAACATTGTATTATCCAGGGCTAAAACCCAGAGCATGAAAGTAAGAATTGATCTTTTGTCTGTTTTAAGTGATCTCCCCGCGGTCCAAATGCTCACTTGGCTGCCATGCGGAGGGCACTCTCCGCATCGTGGATGTTCTCCTCTAGTCGACGCTTGTCCTGCTCCAGCTGGGTAAGATGTCTATTGAGCTGACGCAGAGATTGATCTTTTCTTCTCAGCTCCATCTTTGCCTCGGAGAGACTCTGCAAGCAGACAGAAAACAGAGTTACTTGTCAGCCCTGATAATTAACTTCAATTTATGCCATAGGCTATTAAACAAAGAAGAATACAGACTGACTGAGAAGTAGACTTAGGTCATTACACATTACAGTTTAACAAATTTTCTGCAAAATTCTACATACTTGGTAATTAGAAATGAGAACTATAGTGTTTTGAAAATTATTTTGGCCATAAAATACAATGATATTTTATTGTTTAAAGTACTATAAGACAAACCTTTTTTTTTTAGCAAAACAAAAAACCTTCTTACTATAGAAACCTCAAGTTGTATTTACTTTTAATGATGAAAACTAAGATTTTTAGAGGCCAAAATGCATGCAATTTAGATTCTATTTAACTCTAGATAAAACTGAATAACTACCATGTGTGCAAATTGAGTGTACAATTGAGAAGAAAGGATCGGGGGTACCTAAAGAAGATAGCAAACTCGCTCCTCTTCTTATGACTCTGTGATAGGCTGCTATACACACCAGGAGACAAATGTGACTGGAAATACTTTTGACTTTCTTCCAAACAATAACTTTTGTAACAAGGATAGCAGCATAAGTGTGATCAGTATATTTCACTAATAGAGACATTCCTGATGTCTGCATTTAGAATGATTTAGGGTTTATAAATATTTTTCTAACCACAGAGGTATACAATCTGTGAAATGATATTTCCTTGAAATCTCAACATAGCACAAAGATTCTAATATGCAACTATACATGTATTTTGAAGGGCCAAGGGGGAAGGTGTGAAAATCAGAACCAATTCAAAGGAGTATTTTCTAAACCAGTTTAAAACTCTAGGTTATAAAATAGTATAGGAATCAGAGGACCCCTGAACAACAAAATTCTGTTCATTCCTTGTCCTATAAAATATCTAAAATAACCTTGTCAATTTAATTTCCTGAACAGTGAACCAAACAACTGATGACATACATATAGTGTTTTATTCTGTATACTGAGAGCTAAGCCAGACATTGATATCTACAATTGCATTTCATAGTCCCTATCAAGAGTAAGCAATATGCTACTGTCTCATATTTAAAACTCTTCTCTCACTGTATTCACAATGTAGTATAAAACCAAAGCTACAAACATGAGCTAAAGCAACTCACTCTAAATGATAGTTAATTGAAAGAACTCATCAGTCAAATCAGGTATTTTTAAATGGGGCAAATTTTTTAATTCAATATTCATTTTAAAATGCTCAAATTACTGCTACATATATAGGAATCAAAATTTAATAAAACAGCAATGATTATTAGCTACTTGAATTTATTTTAAGTTTTTAATATTAATAGGGTCTTTTAAGAACATTCAAAGGTTAATCAAAGGGTACATAATCAGCAGGCAGGAGTAAGAGGTTCCAGTGTGCTATTTATTGTACAGTATGGTTACTACAAATAAAGGTAATATACTATATGTTTTTAAAGGCCAGAAAATGAATTTGAATGTTTATTTCTATAAAGAAATAAATATTTGATAAGTAGATATTTTTATTTGATTTAAACACTGCATAATATAAATGCATATGTATTGAAACATCACATGGTACATTATAAGCTATACTTTGTAATATAAATGCATATGTATTGAAACATCACATGGTACATTATAAGCTATACTTTGTAATTCTTTTTGGTCTTTTCCAGACAGGGTCTCCTTGCAGACCTGGTGGTCCTAGAACTCAGTCTGTAGACCAGGCTGGCCTTGAACTCACAAAGATCCGCCTCCCTCTGCCTCCTGAGTGCTAGAATTAAAGGCGTGTGTCACCATGCCCGCCATTATACTTTGTATTTTTAATGTTAAAAATTAATTTATCTTAAATACTTGAAGAATATTTTACCAAGGAAAGTCACTTATTCAAAGAGCCTTTAAAGACAAGAAAGAATGGATTTTTTAAAAAATATTCTAACTCTAATTTTGTGCTAATGTTTAGATTTTTTAATATTTTATTAATTTTATTTTACATGTATGACTGTATCACCTTCATGTATGTAAGTCCGCCCATGTCATGCATTGGAGCCCCTGGAACTGGAGTTAGGGACAGTTGTTAGTCACCATGTAGGTACTGGGAATGAACTAAACCCAGGTCCTCTGCAAGAGTAGCCAGTGTTCTTAACCACTGAGCTATCTCTCCAGCCCCATGTTCACGTACTTAAAGGCATTGAAGTAGCATGAGGTTCATTGTTTAAAAATAAAAACTATTTGAAAATTAAATTCAGTATGTCTAGTATCTCTTGGGCAATCCAAAGGCATGCAGATAAAATTAATGATCTGCCACCAGTTATGCATAAATCTTGAATTTCTATTCCAGCAAAATGATAACTGTGTACTAAAACATTAAAATGTTCTTGTTTAGTAACTCTTATGACTAGAGTGCCTATTTGTGAGGGGCTACCCAGGTTTTAATATATTGTTTCCAGCCTGGTCCAAATCGAAAGGGTCCATAGCTTCACTGCCTCATTATCAAACCACACTTACCCTTTCAGCCATCTATATTATATGTTCAAAGAAGATACACCCCAGCAGTAGAGCTTCCATATATTCAACTCTTGCTTCCATTCTTTTATTTTCCACTATGGAAGCAATGACAGGCCATTGGATCCCTCTATAATTTATACTATATCTCAATGGCATGGAAAGGAACACAAAGTTATACAGATCCTTGAATGTGAAAGTGAAAAGCTAATGTAGTTTTTTTTAATATAGCATCATTTTTTAATCTTTATGCATAGAACTCTCATTTTAAAGAGTTGACGGACATCACCAAGGAATCTATAAACATCAATGAGCCCCAAAGTCCATGAGATGTGTTCAAAACACTAAGTTATATGTAGTTCAGAAAAATGTCTTCTCCTTAATATTTATCTTTCTAATAAAAAATAAAAAATGTGGAGCTTCAATTAAAGAAAACTAATTTTTATATATACCATATGCTTACATATATATCTCTATCACATGTAGAATATACACTATACATATAAAATTCTAAGTTGTGCTTTTCTTTTCTGTTGTTCAGATTCAGCTAATTAAAACCCACGATAAACTTTATGGACTCTAATATTTCCAACTGAATGACTGAAACCAAGAGGGTGCGCCTCGAGGCAGCGAGGCAGCGATGATAAGCAGCAGGTTAGCCCTAATTTCTCAACCAGGGTAGATTGTGAAAGTGTGATGTTCTGATAGCCGAGAAACTGTTCAGGAGAGAATAGGATAAATCAAGTTTAATAACTCTGCTCCTAATTGTTCCCCCAATGCTCAACTCTAATTACTTGGAGAACTCTCCTGACTGTCACCTGATATTAAGTTGTTGGAGGCTGAGCCTGGAACAGCGAGATAATCAATAAACATTTAGTGGGGAGAAGAATGAAGATCCTGTTAAGCAGTGGGAACCTGCAGCACCCAAAGCCCTTCTGCTCATGAGAAAACCTGTGGGACAGCCATAGTGATTGCAAAGCAATAATCCAAAGCACTGTTTTTAGGCCTGGAGGCCTTTAGGCAACAGTACATTTGAGGAAAAAAGGTTAACACGGTCACCCTAATTACAGCCCACTTTCACATACTTCATATATAAGCGAAGACAAGCCAATTAGGTAGAAAGGAAGATAAGGGAAGTTTTATTTGTATACTAATTAAACCCCTGATGAAATTAAAGAAAAAACATACAGCTCTGTAATTGTGTCTGAGAAAGGTCACTTCAGGTTCAGTTATCAGAACAGCACAGCCTTGAGATATTTCACTTAATCCACAATACAGCCCTCATTTTGTACTCAGGTCTTAATATTTACAAAAAAAAAAAAAAGAAAGAAAGAAAGAAAGAAAACTCAAAGCCTGATACTGAATTTATCTTAAAACAGTGTGATGAACAATTTGAGCTGTTAGAAAGTTAATGCTACATATAATAAGAAGAATCATATTTTTAAAGGTAGAAGAAATAACATTCTGCCTACCCAAGAACCCATATATCAATGTTTACATCAAAGATTCTGCTTTTCATTTTAAATATAAAATGCTTGAAAGCAAAATTTTAATTATCTCCCATCTATCATATACCTTTATGGAATTTGTTTCCAGAAAATATTACTGTTTACCTTCATGTCTACCTCCATGATCCAACAGGAAAACAAGCGAATAATTTCAGCATTTACTCTTATAAAAGGTACTTACATCTGATTATTTTCCTACACTGATCATGAAAAGTTATTCACTAGTAATAAGAACTAGCAAGCCAGTAAATAAAAATAAAATAGGCAAGTATAAGAAAAGCTTAGAGAAAATGTTAAGTTGGTGAACATAAATGTCCCTTTTTTTTTTTTTTTTTTTTGGGTCTTTTCGAGACAGGTCTCCCTGTAGTTCCAGCTATCCTGGAACTCACTCTGTAGACCAGGCTGGCCTTGAACTCACAAAGATCTGCCTGCCCCTGCCTCCCAAGTGCTAGGATTAAAGGCGTGCACCACCACGCCCAGCTTAAATGTCCCATTTTAAACATTTTTCCTTATAGTTTCTGAAGTTTCTATGTGTTACTACTGAACAAGAACACAACTTCTTTCTAAGTCATTTATAATTTTGTATTTCTAAAGCATTAATTGTTAAGGCTAATAATTCCTTTAATTATTAGTATAAATTGAAATGCTGTTACTTCTCACCCATAAAACATTTTGTGTAGTGGGAAAAGAGTTTAATAACAACAGATTTACTGAGCTATAATTCACATACTTCTTTGTATAATTTAAAAGGTTCAGTAACCATCACCCATAGAGGTCTTTTTTGAAATTCTTCCTTCAAAAAAAAATTCTCACAAAACAATTGCCTACCTAAATATATTATGTCTAATTATTTCATCAAGCTCTAACTTAAAACTATATAAGATATATAAGGTTTGTAATTTGGGTAATTATTTTTAAATATTTTAAAATTAAAAAACTGAATTTCCTGAATTAAATTAATTGATTAATAGTTGTAAATAGAAACGTTAAAGTTGTCTAAAACAATATGAACATCTCTCCAATTAATATTTCTCCATGTCAAGGGACTCACCTTGCAGTTCTTTCTCCTAAGGGTATAGTCTAGTGGTTCAGACCATTAGGCCACTAGGAAGGCTGAGCCCCAGGAGATAGCACTGTTATGGATTTTCTTTCGTCTAATGGGAAATATCTATAGATCCACATTCCTGCAGACTAAAAGCTAATGGCTATTCAATTTGGTATAAAAAGTTAGTCATACAAAATGAAAGGCAAGACAATAACACAAGTGTTATAAAGAACCTTTAAGCCATGTGTCCAAGGTCAGAGAAAATATAACTTTTTAAAAGTTTCAAATGATCACAGTAGTAAAATGACTTATTGTTATATCCATAGATTAATGCATCTCTCAACTCTCACCAGAGAAACAACTTCTTGCATCAGATGGCGATTAACATGGAGACACAACCAGTCAATGTACAGAGTTATAAGACAGAGGAGTTCTGAGCCCTAAATGGGACACCTTCATCACATTCTCTCCTCCCAAGGCTAGGGGATAATTTGCAGAAGAGAGGGCAGAAAGATTTGAGAGTCTAAGGTAGTGAATGACAAGGAAAGTGTTTTCCAGACAGCAGAGTAGTTGCATGTGGGAAGATCTAGTTTGAATCAGGGGCTAGTTCTCAGCTAGCATCCCTCAAGGCACAATGTGGGAGTCATGGGATTCCTCTGACCCCACCCTAAGAGGGAGCAACTTGGCCCAGGCACATGACACTAGGTGAAGCAGCAATATACAGTGGCAAGAAACTGGGAGGTCTGTGGTTGGCTCTGGGAGGTGATGTCATTTTGCTTATAAAAGTGATTTGCAACAGGCAATAAATCAAATTCTCCATTACCATCATTACACAGAATTCCTGGTCTGTTGTTTTGCACATAAACAGACCAAAGCAGGCCTGGATTTCTAGTGTTGGTAGCTAGTGGGTTAGACAGGGGTCTATCAGACCACCAACCTGGTAAGCTAGCATGGAGTTAGATGGAGACCAATCAAGTCACTAACCTGTGGAGTGAATTGTGAATAGGTGTAGGCTGAAGATAGGCCAGCAGCCAGCAACTTGAAATTCCTGTCCAGAGACCAGCAGTCTTTGGGCTGGTGGGAAAGCACAGCCAGATGGGAGCATTCTGCTTCCCAGGCTAAGGACCTGGGTTGGAAGTACCTCACAGGTTGGGTTATGAAAGTAATCTGCGCTGAGGGGTCAGTTCCCCACAGTGACCAAAGGCAACCACTGTGCTCCCCTTCCTTTATCAGGACTGCACTGTACCTGCTTGTAGCAAGAGAAGCTTCCTACACTTGCTCATACAAATTTACAGCGATTGTGGCAGCATTAACAAAGACTATGCAAGCTCAGGCCAGGAAAACATCCCATCATGGAGGGAAGGAGGTGGACAAGAAGCTCCAACCCTAGTTGAAGAACTGTTGACAACTGATGGCTGCTAGGAGAGGGAAAGTCAGTTTTCCTTAAATATGTGATACCAGCAAACTGACCAGGCTCCAGAGAATAGACCCAAACCCAAGAGCATTTGGGGAACACAAATTAGACATGCTAGGTCTTTAAAAAGAAAATATTAATATGTATGATGAAATACATAAACAAGGTCCAGTAGGGGTGGGAGGGGCATGGATAGGGATGGGGTCTAAATTTGATTAAGAAGTGTCCTATGGAATGCACAAAAGCTCAATAAAAAAAAATTTAAAGAATAATAATAGAGGACATGAAGTTGGGGGTTGTCTGTAAAGTGGGTGTGGAGATGGGGGAGGAGATCTGAATATGATCAAAATACACTATATCAAATTCTCAATCTATAAAAATAAGTTTACGTGAAATATATGCTGATTATTGGTATCATATTCTCACATATACAGTGCTGAGATGGTGCTCTGTAGCAGAGAACTTACCTAGCAAGCACATTGCACTGGGTTTGATCCCCAGCATTGCAAAAGTAATGATAAAAGTGTAACAATAATACAATAGATTACTGCTATCTAACTGTAACTTCTAGATAAACATTCCTAGCTTGTAGTAAGTTGAGGAAAACATTTTAGGGCTAAAAAAGGAAATAATGTTATCATTAGCCTATTAGACTCTGACAACTAAGGAGTTATATTAAACGAGAATTAACTGAGTAGGTGCTGGGAGATCAAACTGCAGGTTGCCAAAGAATGTATAAAGTTAAGGGGCTGGAGAGATGGCTCACCAGTTAAGAGCACCGACTGCTCTTGTAGAGGACCCAGGTTCAGTTTCCAGCACCCACATGGCAGTTAAAAACCATCTGTAACTCCAGTTCCAGGGGATCCAACACCTTCTTCTGACCTCCATGGGAATTGCATAACAGGAGTACACCTACCTACATGCAGGCATTACACTCACACACAATAATAATAATAATAATAATAATAATAATAATACAAAAAAGATCATATAAAGTTAAAGTGATACATTACCAAATTCACTACAGGGTTGGTAAACAGTGACAAAACTAAAACAACTATATTTTATAATTAAGATCAATAATCTGTGAGATAAGCAATTAGGTAATTTATAACAAATAGGCAATAAATAGATCTGTTGGTATGTGGTATAATTAATATAAAACTGCATTTCAATCTTTATATCTCTATTTTTTTATTTATTTATTTTTTATGTGTATGAATGAACTGTCTGCATGTAGGTTTGTGCACTCGTGTCGTGCAGTGCCATGGAGGTCAGGAGAGGGTGTCAGATTCCCCTGGAACTGGAGTTCTCCTGGAATTGGAGTTACAGACGGTTCTTAGCCGCCATGTGGGTGCTGGGGATAGAACCCGGGTCCTCTGCAAGAGCAGTCAGCACTCTTAACCGTTAGGCCATCTCTCTAGCCCTATATCTCTATTTTTTATAGTGAGTTAAGAGTTATGAATTTGGGGGATGGAGAGATGGCTCAGTGGTTAAGATAATTGGGGTTCAATTCCCAGCACCTACATGGTGGCTAACAACTGTCCAACTCGAGTTCCACGGTATCTTACACCCTCCTCAGTCCACCACGTCCATTGCACGACACAGGTGTACCTACTACATGCAGGCAATACACTCATATGTATAAAATAAAATTCTTAAAAAGAGTTATGCAATTTTAAGTTAGCTTCCTTTAGGGAGATTATCTGCTATTTTCTAGTAATAAGATTACATGGAAGATAGGAAACATTTATGAACTGAAGCTAAAGATCCAATAACTTGTCCATTTTCAGTCTGGAAAAAATGGCAATGGTAGTTGGAACTCACATGTTTAGTGAGAAAATAAATGTCAAAATATCCTACAGCCAGAGGGGACTAAATAAATTTTAATTTAGTAAACATATTAATATAATAGTTATGCTTCTAAATCTCATGTCATTACGGTCTTATTAAAGGCAACTCTCTTTTGAATCTTTTAAGAAGTCCACACCCAAGCCGGGCGTGCACCACCACGCCTTTAATTCTAGCACTTGGGAGGCAGAGGCAGATGGATCTTTGTGAGTTCAAGGCCAGCCTGGTCTACAGAGTGGGTTCCAGGACAGCTGGGACTACAGGGAAACCCTGTCTCGAAAAGACCAAAAAAAAAGAAGTCCACACCCAAGCTCAAGTACTTTCTTTAAGTGCCTCTTTCTTTTGCCCCCTTACTTAAATCAATCTGTTTAAAGTGTATTTTAATAAATTCCAGTCGTTTCATTAAAGAAAACAATAGCTGAGTAAAGTCGATTATTTAAGAGACCATGCCCTTGAAGGGGACACTGGAACCCCAGTCTCTTCATCTTGTTCTTTACTCCTCAGCAACCATAAGGTTAAAAGGATTCTTTCACCACACATTCCTGTTAAGGTGTACTGCACCACCACAGACCCAAAGTTGCAGGGTCAAATGACCATGGACAGAAACCTCTGAAACTGTAAGACAAAGAAGCTTTCTTCCTTTAAAGATGAGATATATTATGACAGTACTAGAAAACTAATATGGCACCCCATTGTAACATAAAATTTCATATAACTGAAGACACACTGGGATGTGCTAGGTTTTTACATCTTCAAAGAGGAATGGATTTCTCTGTGTCTGTTACAAAAATAGATTACTTTCCCTTTAGATCTTGAAATTTGGCAACCTAGCATAATGTAAACTTTTAAATTATTTATAATGGAAACTCCACACTATCACAACAATAAAACAAGACATCAAGCTCTGTAACACAGCAACTGTGGCTATATTCCTCTGCTAAGGAGATCTAGCTACTAAGGAAAAAGATACTTATTGTCTAAATTATTCAAAATGTCACCCTTAAGTAACTTTTACTGTACAGACTAGCTTACAGTGTTATAGCAATAGAAGGAACAAAAGAATTAGCACCCAAATTTATTCATCAAAGATATAAAAAGAAAATTGTATTAGACTTAAGAATTTAATTATATTTATTCAAACAGGGAAAAGGGAGAGAAGATAAGGAAAGAAAAATAAATAGAAAGAGATACCTACAACTGAAATCATACGTTCTAGGGCCATTCATCATAAATACTTTCCTGCAGCAAGCAAGGATGAAGTAATACAAGCAAACGCAGAGCAACAAGATAACCTGTTGTTTATCTGACAGTTCTCATTTCCCAAAGAGTTGTGATGCTGCAAGAAGGAAATGAAAGAGACTGTGGTTCTCGTGCGCATACAAAAAAACATGGAGTTGGAGAGATGATTAGTGGATGAGAGTACTGGCTGCTCTTGGAGGAGGGCCAGGCTTGAATCCCAGCATCCACATGGTGGCTAACAATCACCCATAACTCCAGTTCAAAGGGAAACCCTTCTGACCTCCATGGGTACCACATGACAAAGTTGCACGTACATACATGCAGGTATAACACAGCGGCCTTGAACGCACAGAGATGGCCTGCCTCTGCCTCCCCAAGTGCTAGGATCAAAGGTTGCATCAAACAACCGGGCCCCTTCCTCCACCACATTTTTTATTTGTGTTTTGTTGTTTCAACACTACATCAAATAAGCATTATTCGTCTCTTTCCTATTTTCTCACCCACTTTAGAGTTAGAACACGATTCCCTATTTCCAATGCCCCCTAAGTCCCTTGCATCTTTTTCTCCATCGTTTTAAAAGTTTTTCTCTGCTGAAGTTTATTGCTTTGGGCAGAAGATTTAACTTTCCAGCTCAGCAGTCAGGTCTTTTGGACCTAGTCCTTTATGTTGTTGTTGTTCCCCCCCATTTGTATTGCTCCAAAATATGCTTAGATATACATCACATATATATCAAAAATATGACCTCTGAAAAGAAACTGTATGTTAATTAATTCCACAATATGTTTAGGAATATACATTTTCCCCACCTTTAATTTTTATATACTCTAATAAAATATATAATACCCTCCAATCCTATACCACAATAACAAAGTCTGAAAAGTAAGTGGTAAGTTAATTCTAGAAGAGCCCAGTAAAGGGATTCACATTATAAAACAGCATAGTTGCGTTCACAGATAAAAAAAATAAATATAATATTATAAATGTTGATCAGCTTGTTGCTGTTTTAATTTTTTTTTAATTGTTGTTGTTTTGTTTTTGTTTTTGTGGTAATTTTCCAGTCAGGGTCCTCCCGGTAGCCCCAGCTTGCCTGTCCTGGAACTCCTATCTGTAGATCAGGCTGCCTTGAACTCAAGAAGATCTGCCTGCCGTCTGCCTCCCAAAATCGCTAAAAGTTAAAGGCATCACCGCAAAAAACAAACCCCAATGCCTGGTCCAGCTTGCTGTTTTTTTAAAAAATAAAAAAAAAAAAAAAAAAAAATATATATAATATTATATATATATATGTGTGTGTGTTGTGTGGTGTGTGTGTGTTTATATATANGCACCCATGCGTGCAATTGCCGTGGAGGTCAGAAAGAGGCTGTCAGATCTTCCCTGGAACTGGCTACAGTTCTCCTTGGAAATTGGAGTTTCGCTAACAGTGTCTCACCAGCCTGCCACGATGGTGTGCTTGGAGGGACTCTAACCCCGCAGGTACCTCTGCAAGAAAGCAGTCGGCCGCTCTAACTCGCTGAGCGCCATCTCTCCAGCCCATAGTTTGTAGAATTTCATATAATAATGAGTAGAAACCAAATCTATAGCTAGCATGCTACATTATGGAAAATTAACATTAAGTATCCAATCTATTTGAGTAATAGAGAAATAAAATTTGATATATACTCTTTAGCTTATCAGGAAATCTGACCATTTTGAAAAGCCCTTTAAGATTTAGTATATCACTGAATTTTTTTTCTCAAAGATGAAGTCATATTAAGCATTATTTAAGTTCTAACAAACATTTAGACGAGGGCTTGGAGAGGGTAGTGCAGAGGTTAAAAACACCGACTGCTCTTGCAGAGTACCCAGGTTTGATTCCCAGCACCCACATGGCAGCTAACAACTGTCCATAATTCCAGTTCCAGGGCATCCGACGCCCTCTTCTGACCTCCATGGGCATTTAATGACATGGGTGCACCAACCTACATGCAGGAAATATATCCATACACATAAAATAAAGCAAACAAGAGTTTTACCTTTTTTTTTTTTTTTTTTTGGTTATTTTTTGAGACAGCGTTTCCCTTTTTAGTACCCAGGTGTCCTGGAGGCCTTAACTTTTCTGTAGACCAGGCTGGCCTGGAACCACAGAGATCCACACACCCCTGCTCCTTGTAGTGCTGGGCAATTAAAGGCGTGCAGCGGTTTTTTTTCTTTAAGATTTAGATGAGCTGTTGTAATAGGTTCAAAATAATCTCTGGTGTTTACTATAATTTGGAGTTACAAGTTTGCATGTATGATCCCAAGAGAGATCGAAGAATCCTACTTCATAGGCTGGAACCTGTCAGTAGCTTTCTGTGCCTTCTTGTGACAATAACTGGTACATTTAGTCACTGAACAGAATCTTATACAAAAACTCATAGAAAGCACTAACAGAAATTCTGGCTGAAAGGATGAGGGTTGGGCATCCAAGTATCAATCTCAAAGTCTGCCCACCCCATATCCCTTTGTAGCTCTATGAATTACATATTTTCAGATAAACATAAAAACAAAACTCATATGCAACAGAATCCTTAATAATTGTTTAGGGAATCTTAATATTAAGTAATAAATCTTGGTAACTGAGGTTGTTGGTAGAAAAAAGGTTAAGTTATTTCATTATGGGTATCTATCCCTTTCAGTCCACCCAGTTCACCAAACTGTTTATACTGCTTTTATTATTTTTAAAATATTACTTTTGGAGAGGCAAAATTCAAATTCAAAACACCAGTTTTCTTCTATATTGGAATAAATGGGTATTTCTTTGGCTAGACACTAAATGAATAGATTAGTTTGTGTTGATTGGCCATAATGAATTGAAAAATGAAACTTTTATTTCCACCAAATTTTTTTTTTTTTTTTGAGACAGGGGGCTCCCTTTAGTCTCAGCTTGACCGGAACTCACTATTGTAGATCAGGCTGCCTTGAACTGCACAGAAGATTGCCTGCCTCTGCCTCCCAAAGTGCTAGGATCAAAGGTTGCATAACACCGCCAAAAAAAACTCTCCACCACATTTTTTTTTATTTGTGTTTTGTTGTTTAACACTATAATAGCATATGCTCTATTTTCTCAGCCCACTTTAATAGACACGATTCCCTATTTCCAATGCCCCCTAAGTCCCTTGCATGCTTTTTCTCATCGTTTTAAAACAAACCTACATGCAGACAATACATTCATACACATAAATAAAGAAATTTAAAAAATTAAAAAAAAAACTATTTGAATTATATGAGTGCCATGAGCCCTGAATCAATGCATATATATATATATATATATATATATATATATGATGAAAACAGTACACTACATTAGAAACACACAGATGTAGCTGAACAATTGACCTCAATGATTGCTCTCTAAGGGGAACTATCTTGTTGGGTCTCTACTGTTTTGCATTATGTGATAACATTATTTTTTAGCAACTTTGAGTGAAATGTCCAATCATTTTTAATCCCTCTTTACTTCTAATTACAGAAAGGGAACTGGAGGGTTAACTCAATACAGTATGTTTAATATGCACGAGGCCCTGGATTCAATTTTCAGCAACAAAAAAAAAGGGAGGGAGGGAGGGAGGGAGGGAAGAAGGAAGGAAGGGAAGGAGAGAGAGAGAAGAGAGAAAAAAAGGAAAGACAATATTAGTTTCAACAACAGTGAATAAGTTAAGCAGTGTACCAGGAAAACGATGCCTAAGCCTCATTGCAATTTCTTGAGAAATTGTGCTTAGGAAAAGCATATATTTTAGCATAGAGTAATAGTTGAAAAAATTGTATGTGTGTGTGTGTATATGTGTGTGTGTGTGTATGTGTGTTTAATCATTCTAGGTATGTACTCTAACAGTATAACAAAACATTTGGGCTTGCTTCAGATTGGATTTGTGTGTGCACACACATGTATATATACATGCTATACATAATTAATAAACATAACTATACATAGTAACCAGCTCCATTTGAATCATAAAGCATTCACAAGAAAACAGCATGTTTCACATTTCTGATCCCTCCCTATCAACCCATTCACCTGAAGAAAACACAGCCTTCTAAATGAGCAAGATCCCCATCTAGTGGTAACTCCCTGAAATGTCAGCAATATGGCTTCTGGAGCCCAGAAAATACTCAAGGTGGCTAATCTTGAATGCCCTAGTGCCCCAATTTACTTAAAAACAAAAGGCACAACATAGAATAATAATCTTTAATACTAAGAAAAACAAGATAAAAAGTATAAGCTGGGGGAAGGGAAAGGGGAATATGCATGAACTGAATTGAAAAATGATGTCTGAAATACACAAACATCAATAAAAGCACACACAAAAATAAAATAAAAAGTATCAGCATGACCTATGGCTTCCTGAGATACTGTTTACAACCTTATTAAAAACCTGATGATGGAACTAGAAGCTGTTATGCTAAGTGAACTAACACAGTCCCAGAAAGACAAATGACATATAGTGTCCCTCATTTGCAGATCCTAGCACCAAATTCTTCTATGTAAGTCAAGCCTGATGCTAGTATAGATATAACTTGAAGTTTGGGTCTCTATTTTCCCAAGTTCTAAGATTCATGAAAAAGAATCAATCTCTTCTTTGAAAGTACATTAAAACATACCTTAACTTGCTATGAAACCTGGGAATGTAAATATTTCTTTCTGCCTGCATGCAAAATTTCTATTAAAATATGAATCCCAAATGTGTTTTGGAATTAACCTACAGCTTATTTTCAGACTCTGTCATTTTTTAATATATGTGGAGTGCATATATGCTTATTTTGGAGTAATATAAAATTAAAGGGAACAACAACAGAAATATAAGTGTAATAACTAAACTGAACTGTTATACTCCTCAAACTAAAAATATGTAATTATATCTTAGAACATAAATTTGAAATTCTATGTCTACTATAATTTCTGAACATTGACTACTGGCAAAACTATATTACCATGCTTTAACAATAATGTGAAATTTGTCAATGTTACTACAATGTGAATTTGCTATTCACTCTCAAAATTCTCCAACCTATACAAAGGCTTTCAAAGTAACCACGTTACTTGTTAAAGACAGTGATGTTAATAAGATGTTTCAAAACGAATAAATTAATTAATAAATTAAATAAAAATTTTTAAAAACCTGATGAAAAGAACCAGATATTAAAATGTAGTCATACCAAATTTGGTCAGTATGTCTAACTGGGAAACACATTCTTTCTCTTTTTTTTTTTTTTGTAACACCATCAACTGTTTAAAGCTGCTCAGTTAAGGGTGAACCTACCATATTTTAAATATTTAATTAACTCATTTATTTACTAATGGTTTGTTTTTGTTTATTGTTTTTTTTTTTTTTTTTTTTTTTTTTTTTTTAAAAAAGAAAATAGATGATTTTCAAAGGCATATAAATTTAAAAGTAAATTGCAAAGTGTGAAAGAATGTCAGGTTCACCTTGTAGTATATTGGGTTACAAACTACTCCAAAGTGTTGGTGCTATTTAGAAAGACCTAAAACAGACGTGGCTCCACATACTAAACGCATTCTCCTGAAATAATGAATGGGTCAGGAAGAAATAAATAAAGAAATCAACCAAGAAAGGCATCGCCTGGAACTGATTACAATTGACAACCTAGAATGAACCTCATCTAACTATCGAGCAACTAGCCATGTATGGGGACACTTAGCCAAAGCCAAGTCCTAATGAAGCCGGATAGTGTCTAGTGCATGACTAAGGAGATCCCAGTAGGTGATTACATGAGCCAGTGGTTGTGAGGCCCGCACTTTGACAAGTTTAATCTTTAAAAAAGCCTATATCGGGGTAGTACATATCACTTTAAAAGAGAGTATAAGCTTAAAACGAATCTGCAAACACCAACCAAGGTATGCCCACGCAGCCCTTACTGCTACGATAGTTGGTGAGTGGTCTCGACATATATGCGCATATGAGTAAAGTGTCTACGATTGCTTTTGCGAGCTAATTACGTCCCGAAATTTTATATAGTGTTAAAGGATAAACTGGATAATTTTATGGCGCTGGTAATATACCTTTGTCTATCTGATACACTGCAGCTTATTTTAAAACGATTATGTGCCTTTAGTCTTTTTATTTAATAATTGACAAAAGTTTGATTAGTTAATGGTACATAATCGTAAACTTATGTTAATGTGGTAAGATAGGCATACTCCTGCTACATGCTGCATCAGGCAAGACAGGAAGAAATGAACGAAAATCAGAGCGTAGAGAAGCTACAGTATGGGACTTTTGTATAGCAAAGAAAAACCGGACATTGAGAATAACATCCAATTACTCCAAAACAAATCTGTTACCTGAAGTCTACATTCCGATTGCAATTTAGGTGCGTGGTGTTCTGTTGAGGAAAAAAACAGATGTAGACGAGACCTACAGCCCAGTTAAACCCAAAAAGAAAGAGGAATCTCAGACTCTAGGCCAAATTAGACACATTTTATATGAAATCTCTCCTGTGAGCATGTAGCAATAATTGCGCAAGAAATTAATCTGCACAAACTATGACAATTGAGAAAGAAGAATCCAAGACTCATAAATACTGTACGTGGTAGTACTATTCCAGAACATAGTCCCACCTTCATATCTCAAGTTGAAAACCCATAGAAGAGAATGGTTGATTAATATCGCAAATCCTGGAGAAGTCAACAACCAATAAGCTCACAAACCAATGACAAGAGATTTGACGGAGCAGCTATATATTATTAGTACCGATATTATAATTCAATGAAGACGAGATTACGACGGAGATTAAATAAGGAATCAGCCTCCCTGTATTAGTACAAGACGGTAACTCTAAAGAACACGAAGCAAGACTAGGTTATTGACTAATTGTATAGCTATAATACTACAATTCTGATTGAATTTGCTTCTAAGCGAATCTTGAGCAGAGTTCAAAGATAGTAAACAAATCGAGACGCTGCGCACACTAGGGGAGGAGGCTGAAATCCGGGAACTGCTCAGAATCTGCACAAGTGCTGGATGATTACAGTTAGTAACCCAAATACTGAGTGAAACTGAGGCCCAAGGAATTCCAGGAGGAGATCTGACTGGTAACATCAGTCAACGACCTCACATGGCTAATCAGCAACGTCGTACAGCAGCGCAAGAGGCAGAACTCTATCCACTTTATATTCGTGTGTCCGAGTAGAGTAGAGCCCGCAAGTCTCTCTCTTGCTACTCAGGAATAGAATAAGGAACCAGCTTCCACTTGCCAGTGGCCCGTTAATTACACTGCACTGCCAGCAGAACGGTCTACGGCTCAAATTACTTTATATGGGTAGAGAGTATGGGCCATCTGTCGGAAAGGTTCATAAGGTAGGCTATCCAATCCACAGGATGAATCGGCTTCTGAATATAACTAACTTATTATGATATTCTTAAGTCAACAGTCAAGTTATGAACACTACACTCAAACAGATTATTCCATCCTAATCAGTGAAGTCTATCCATCCCTTGTCAACTTGAACCCAATANGGGGGGGGGGGATAGTTTTCCCTAAGGGTGTGGCTCCTGGTAGGCCAGCCATGCTCCAGTAGATAACCATATCCCTCCAAGTATGTGGACAGAACAAAGTGGAGTAGATGCATTATTAAATTTTTAAAAAAGAGGACACAAAATAGGGGGTAGTGAGGTGAGGATGGATCTGAGAAGAGTTAAGGGAAGGATTTGGAGGTGAATATGATCAAAATACAGTCTGTGAAATTCTCAAATAATTAATTAAAATATACAAAAAGATTCACTATTTTACAAAAAAAAACAATTATAATAAATCATTTGAGACTTAAGTCAGCATAAAGAAATAAAATCAAACTCGCACCTTACACAAAAAATTGAATATCCATACTACAAGTTAAAGTACATTTATCTGCCACCTATAATTTATAAAAACCATATTTTTCTAAATCTTTCCTTAACTCATATTTAATATATGCACAATTTAAATTAATTTTCACTCATAAAATTTTTTAAAGAAAACATGAGATTTTTTCTTTGCTTTCTTAAAATTATGAGTATAAAGCATATCATGTTTTTAAATATACACATGATATGCACATTACCAACATGCATGTTGATACATTAACTGCATGCATTTAGAATGAGAGGTATACTTCAAAATCATAGCAGCATCCCTCTGTATTAGTTACTTTTCTTATGCTGTGATAAAAACACTGACCAAAGCAACTTATCAAGGGAAGAGTTTTTTTGGTTTATGATTTCAGAGAGATTAGAGCCCATAATGACCTGGGAGTCAAGGCAGCAGAGATGGCCAGGGCAGAAAGTTGACTGACCACAACTTCAAGGAGGGAGCACAGAAAGAGACAGGAATTCTGGCTAGCATTAAGAACTCTCAAAGCCCACCCCTACTGATGTGCTTCCTCTAAAAAGCCCACACCTCCTAAAACCTCCCAAACAGCACCACAAACTGGGGACAAAATGTCCAAGTACTTGCAGCCTATGGAGGACATTTTCATTCAAACCACCGCATCTTCTTTTCTGTTAATACTTTCAATGTGATATGTGTAAATTTTATGTAATCAAAACTAAATTATACATAATTTTCCCGTTACCACAAACATTTTAATTCATGTACGGAACGTTATAACAACAGTAAAAAAATTATTTTTTTAAATATGGTCTACTAAACAATAGTTTAGTAAGCAGTTATATAGCTTTTGGCCAAACTGTTGTTAAATGCATGCACACACACACACACACACACACACACACACACACATATATAATATGCAGTCAAACTTAATTACTATCATTTATCCAGTTATTTGGGGGAATATTTCAATTATGTTTCCCTTCCAGTGAATATATAGTAAGGGCTTAAGTATTCCTTAAGCTTGATAGTCATATTATAATACATATTTATTTGAATCAGTATTTTGTCAAACTTCATCCTCACTTGAATCTGACTGTTGTTAGTAAGACCTTTAGCAATGATGTACTTTAAAAGCTTATATCCTCATTGTTTATTATTATTATTTTCTAAATCCTACAGGGACTCAATAGTCTTTGGTAAAAAAAACTTAAATCAGGAGGAAAAAATGAATTCTATTTCCATCACATAAGCACTCAATAACTTGGATCTATTTAATACTCTGACTTTACTCCTGAATAAGATAAAGCTACTATAAAGGTGTTTCTTCTTTCATGTATCATAGCAGTATTCCTTGCTGCTTCTAGTAACAATAATTTTTTTTTTTTGAGATGGGATCTCCCTATAGCCCCAGCTGGCCTGAAACTTACTGTGTAGACCAGGCTGGACTTGAACTCACAGAGATCTGCCTACCTCTGTCTCCCAAATGCTGGGATTAAAGGCGTGAGCCACCACGCCCGGCTTAAAGAAAGTTCTTAGCTGCAATGTGTGTGATGGGAATCGAACCTGGGTCCTCTACAAAAGCAGTCAGTGCTCTTAACTGCTGAGCCATCTTTCCAGCCCCCATCAACAATGATCCTTATGAAGTAATTATACTTCTCTGGCTATACTTTATCAACTGGACAGAATTTTGCCACCAAAATATACTGACAAATAATTTTCAGCATTTACAGTTTTAGGTATTCCAATTTTATTAAAGTTAATTATTACATTATTTTTTTTAAAGAGATAATTCCTACCAGTGTTCAAAGCATTTTGGGGGCTGGAGAGATAGCCTGGCGGTTAAGAGCACCGACTGCTCTTGCAGAGGACCCGGGTTCGATCCCCAACACCCACATGTCGGCTTAAGAACCGTCTGTAACTCCAATTCCAGGAGAACTCCAGTTCCAGGGGAAACCAAGACCCTCTTCTGACCTCCGCGGCATTGCACGACACGATGCACAGACCTATATGCAGACAGTACATTCATACACAAACAAAAATAAATAAAATTTTAAAAAATATTTTTAAAAAATTAAAAGTCATATTCACTCCATGACTACATAATTTTTAAAATACTAAAATATCAATTTGTTAAAATTAGTAAATAACCGATGTTTTCTGAAAGAGTATGATAAAGTGGTGACTTATGAGTGCAATATTGCTAAACAAAATTTGAGTATGTTAATTAAGCAATTCCTATTAAAGGGAAAGTATAATTATCTATAGTACACAATTCTTCAACATGGAGTAAAATTACTTCTAAAATTAATTAAACATTGTCATTTAATTATGTTAGAATTATGAACATATAACTGGAGAATTATGTCAAGTCTGAAATATTCAAATGTATACTCATTTCATTAAAAATAAGATGTTCTAAAATTGCTGTAACGGACTACACTTAAATTAAATAGTCCTGAAACAAAACCATCACTGGATCTGGACATGGTAGATAATACCTATCTATAATACTAGCATTAGGAGCTGGAGAGATGGCCTAGCGGTTGAGAGCGCTGATCGCTCTTACAGAGGACCCGGGTTCGATCCCCAGCACCCACATGGCGGCTGAGAACCGTCTGAAACTCCAACTCCAGGAGAACTCCAGTTCCAGGGGAATCCGACACCCTCTTCTGAACTCCGCGGCATTGCACGACACGGGTGCACAAACCTACATGCAGACAGTACACTCATACACATACAAAAATAAATAAAATTAAATTAAAAATTAAAAAAAAATACTAGCATTAAGGAGGTAGAAAGAAAAGGATCTCAAGTTCAAGGTCAGTGTGACTACATAGTAAATACCAGACAAGCCTGGTCCTTTTATTTTTTTTTAAAAAAAAAAAAGGCTTTATTTAAAAAAAAAATCACTGAGTCTCAAATTAATGAACACTAAGACCATCGTATTCAGATTCTGATTAAATATTGATTAGCCCTTTAAATTACAATGTACTGTTTTCTCATTTTAAACTGGGCCAATCAAAACAAAATGTTTTCATAATTAACAGTAGAATATTTATAATTAAACCACATAATTTGGGTCGTTTTATAGTTTATATTTTGGACTCCATTTGTTTGTTTGAAACAGGGTCTTCCTGTAGCACCAGTTGGCCTAGAACTCACTGAGTAGACCAAGCTGTCCTCCATCTCACAGAGATCCACCTGGCTCTGTCTCCTCAGTGCTGGGATTAAAGGCATGTGCTACCACATCAGACACTGAATTATATTTTATAGTGCATTCAAAAGAAATAATTTTTCTAACAAAGAAAAACAGTACTATATTCTTCCTCAATAAACATCTCTGAGTTCAGTTACTTGCTCCACCAATCATTAGCTCTGCAACTAAACTCTCTATTAACTTGGTTCCCTCATTTAAATTACAGATAATACTATTTGTCCCAAAATTATTTCAAATATTAGATGAAACATTATCTGAAAATTACTTAGCATTATGCTTGGAAATCTAGGGGCTGTAGAGATGGCTCAGTGGTTAAGAGCACTGGCTGCTCTTGAAGAGGGCCTGGGCTCGGTTCTCAGTTCTCAGCACCCACATGGTATCTAACAACTGTTCATAAATCCAGTTCCAGGGGATCTGATGCCCTCTTCTGATCTCCACAAGCCCTGCATGACACAGGTGCATTTACACACATGCAGGTAGTACAGTCATATACATAAAAAATATATAATAATTAATTTTTTTTGTCTTTTTGAGACAAGGTCTCCCTATACCCTCAACTGGCCTGGAACTCACTCTGAAGACCAGGCTGGCCTTGAACTCACAGAGATCTGCCTGCTGAGTGCTAGGATTAAAAATTCTTCCAATTCAAGTGATATGTGTATATACATATAATTATGTATACAAATATGTATATATACTGTAGCAATAAAAGTTGGAGAGAACAACAACAAAAGAACTGGAAAAAAAAACTCTGGAAAGACTCAGATGCAGGACATGTATGGCAGACTGCAGGGACTTGGGTGGGGTGGGGGACATGGAAAGGGAAGCAACTCTAGATTTGACTGAGAAACGATGTATGACCTATGGAAAAAGTTTAATAACAATTAAAAAAATTGAAAAAATAAAAAAGGCGCGAGCCACCACACGTGGCTTAAAGATGGTTCTTAGCCACCATGTGGGTGTTGGAAATCAAACCCAGGTCCTCTGGAAGAGCAGTCAGCACTCTTAACCACTGAGGCATCTCTCCAGCCCAATTAAATATTTTTTAAAAAGAAAACAAATCTGTTGAACCCATGTCAACAGAATTTACATGGCCTCTGAATCTTAGACCTGAAAGCTGTAAGTTTACCAAGAGCCCCTCCTCAGTAATCCAAGATAAATAATATTATCCATTCATATTACATAAAGTACTTTAGTAGATCAGTAATTTGATTAATCAGAGGAAATTATTTTAGAAAGGCAAAAAAATCAAATTTAATGTCATAGATTTTTTTTAATCACAGTAAGTTACATTAATATTATTTGCAGAAATTCCAAGCCCTTTACATACAGTTGAAGACTCTGGTGCCCAGATTAACATGTAAAATTCTAATGAAAATGTAACTTCACTAAAATATGGCTGGCATTAAAATCAAACACCAGCCACAGCTGAGTCAGAGAAAACTAAAGGGACTGTCCTGTGTACTGCCAGGAGGTAGACTCCACACACCAGTGTTGACGCATTGCTCTATTCCATTTCACAATCAAAAGTTTAAAAAGTAAAACTATTTCTAGACCTAAACTTCAGTGAAAAAGAAATGAAGATTATGGGGAAATCTGATTAAGATGAAATGCAAAGACACCCTAAGGAAAAGTCCTTGTAAGTACTATTTCTTTACAAAAAGCAAGGCAAACAAATGAGGCTTAGGCAGGGGACAAAAAGAAATCAAAGCCAAAATGCCCAAGTACCCTCTAACTATAAAGCAGTTTAATATTGCAACAAAAACAAAGAAAGAAAGAAACTCGAAAAGTCATATACATTGATATTCAAGCTACCAGGAAAATATTATTTCAAACATTTTAAAAAACAGTTTTGTAGGCTTATTGATTGCTTTTGCACATTTCAAGGTAAAATGGTTACTTTGTAGTCGATTCAATAATATAACAAAGATCTCTCAGGAATCAGGATTTTATAAGAAGTTTGTCTATTTCTGAAAGAAAACCAGAAGACAAGGTAAAATCTAACTAGAATACATTGGGTGCAGGTATATGTGTTTAACATGCAATCTACTTATAAAAGAATCCCATTTTTCTTCTAAAGTGTTAAGTCAATAAATCTTTTTTCTGAACTATAAATTCCAAGGTCATGGACAAAGATGTTTATTAGTATAATTACAATGTAGAAATAATACCATTAAGCCTCCAGCTCCAGGTTTCATAAGTTAATGGAAATAGAAGATTAAGAATGTCAGGTCTTTTAATTCTCGAACACTAAAATTTTCCTAGTGTAGCTCTCCTAATCGTGATCCTTAAGTTTTGTTTCCATTTGGCCTTCAAAGTTGCTAAAAAGTACTTGCCAAATATAGTTTTGTGTTGTAAAAAAATAAGAAATTTTTCCTTTCTCTTCTGTTTAAAAGTATATCAAATCATTCTATTAAAGTGTTATCTAAAAAAAATAATAAAGTGTTATCTAATAGGTAAGCTGTAATTTTATAAAATATTTTTTAATCTTTAAATTTAAAAGTATTAAGATACAGCCTAACATGGGGGAGGGGTGGGGGAGGACAGCAAAATTGCCAAATATGCAAAAAGAATATAAAAAGCAATTATTTAACAGGATCTCTATGCTCAGTTTCTAAATACTTAAGATTCTATACAAATTCTTGGAATCTGAACTCTGTCTTGTATAACTACAAACATGTACAATATCAACAGATACTTGATTGGCTTCCCATAGTCAATAACTTCACTTCTTATCTCTAATCATGAGCAGAGAATCAATACTTGAAAAAAAAAAAGTAGAAATTGTGGTCAAAGACTGGGTGCACTATTGCACCTAAAAGAACTGCATTAGGTGGGAATACATAATTCTCAATGTCTGATCTTCCTTTTATGAGAACTTTACTACCACTAGAACTTTCTAAAATGTCAGACAGCTGTTAGGTTTTTTTGTTAGGAAAGAATTCTCTTGTTTAGCACACTTTCCTTTTAATAAATANGTCTGTGCACCCGTGTCGTGCAATGCCGCGGAGGTCAGAAGAGGGTCTCGGATTCCCCTGGAACTGGAGTTCTCCTGGAATTGGAGTTTCAGACGGCTCTCGGCCGCCATGTGGGTGCTGGGGATCGAACCCGGGTCCTCTGTAAGAGCGGTCGGCGCTCTTAACCGCTAGGCCATCTCTCCAGCCCCATATCTTGTATCTTTTTCTGAGTCTTTTTAAAGTTTCTGAATGCAGAAGATTATTGTTTGGGGGAGAAATTTACTCTTCCAGTCGGTTCTTTGGCCCAGTTATTTTGTTGTTTGCTCCAATTTGTATTGCTTCAGCATATGCATATATATATATATGTCACACCTATACTAAAATTATGTCATCTGAAAATAAACTGTATGCTATTTCCAAATCATATTTCAGGATTCACATTTTCACTTTTAATTTTATATTACTCTAAAATATGCATACATACCCTCCACCCATATACCAAAATTACGAAGTCTGAAAATAAGTGACATGTTAATTCTAGAGCCCCTTAAGGGATTCACAATTGCTTTCAGATAAAAAGCACTACAACATTAATGTTGCTCAGTTTGCCTTAAAACTAGTACTTGGTGCTAGCATCCACAGATGAGGGATACCACTCTTTGTTTTTCTGAGACTGTGTTACTTCACTTAATATAATATCATCTACTTCCATCCATTTGCCTGCAAAGTTCATAATGCCATCTTTCTATACCACTGCATACAATTCCATTGTGTTAGATATACCACATTTTCTCAATCCACTCATTGGTTAAGGGGTACTTGAGTTGGTTCCAGCTCTTTGCTTCAGTGAAAAGAGCTGCAATAAACATGACTGTGCATGTATCTCTGTGGTAGGATCAATCTTGTGGGTATTTAACCAAGAGTGGTAAGACTGGGATGGGTGGTAGGCTCATTTTGAGTCTTTTAAGGATTCTCCAGACTGCTTTCCATAGTTGTTCTACAAGTTTACATTCCCACAAGCAGTGGATAAGTGTTACCCTTTCCCCATAACCTCTCCAGCATTTGGTATCATTTCTTTTCTTTATCCTAGCCAAGCTTATTGGAGTGAGATGATATCATAAAGTGGTTTTAATTTGCATTTCCTTAATTATTAGCAATGTTGAACACTTTTTAAGATGTTTCTCATCCACCTCTATTTCCTCACTTGTGAAGTCTCTGTTCAGCTCTTTATCTTTTGAGTGAGTAATTTGTTTTCTTCTTTGTTTTTTGAGTACTTTATATATCCTGGAAGTTAACGTTCTGTCAGATATATCAATGGTGAAAGTTTTCTCCCGCTCTGTGGGTTTTCTCTTTACTTCTCTGCTTGTTTCTTTCACTGTACAGAAGCTTCTGAGTTTAATGAGGTCCCACTCGTCAAGTGTCAACCTTCTATTTCCTGCACAGCTGCTGTCTGATTTAGGAAGTCTTTTCCTACACCTATGTCTTATGGGTTGCTGCCAACCTTTTCTTCTATCACCTTCAGAGTTTCCGGTTCCACGTTGAGATCTTTGATTCATTTGGAGTTGATTTTTTTAATTAGTTTTTTATTGATGCTTTGTGCATTTCATACATTTTTCCCAATTCAGTTCAGGCTTATTTCCCTTTCCCTCCCCCCCCACCCCCACCCCATCCCAGATCATGCATTCTGCCATAACTGTCCTGCATCTTTCTCTCAGTTTTTTTTTTTTTTTTTTCATTTTTAGCTATAAGTGATAATCCATGAGTACAAGCATCCTTCATGCAAAACCTATCTGCAGGCTGTTGTGCCCAAACACCTACAGCCCCACCATCCAGTGGGGGGTGACAGGTTGTTTGTTCAATCAAGTTGATCAAATGAGTGTCCAGACTACATTGCTGTAGTTTCACCATTCACCCCAATCGCAGCCCTTACATTCTACCACGCCCCCTCTTCCGCAGGTTGTTCCCTAGGCTTAGAAAAGGGGCACAGGTGGATGAGAGGTAAAACAGTCCACTCTCTCTGGAGCTGTTGATTTTTGTACAGAGCAAGTGGTAGGGGTTTAACTTTATTCTTCTACAAGTGGTGATCCGGTTTTGCCAACACCATTTGCTGAAGATGCTGTCTTTCCTCCATTGAGTCTTTTTGGCCCTCTTGTCACATACAAGGTGCTGAAATTGTATGTGCTCAGGTTTGGATCTTCAATTTTGTTCCATTGGTCTACAGGTCTGTTTATGTGCCAGTACCAGCTGTTTTTTTGACTATAGCCCTGTAGTATAGTTTGAAGTCTGGTATAGAGATCCCCCTGTATTGCTCTTTCACTCAGGGTCGCTTTGGCTATTCATGGTCTTTTGTTCTTCCATATGAAATTAAAGATTTTTTTTTCCAAGCCTGTGAGAAAATTCTTGGAGATTTTGATTGGGATTGCATTGAATCTGTATATCAATTTGGGTAGAATTTACATTTTTACTATATTAATTTTTTCCAATCCATGAGCATGGGAGATCTTTCCATCTTCTGATGTCTCCTTCAATCTCCTTCTTCAGGGGTTTAAAATTTTTGTTGTAGAGATCTTTGGTGTCTTTGGTTAGGTTTGATCCTAGGTATTATATTGTTTTTGAGGCTATTGTGAGTGGGAATGTCTCCTTATATTCCTTCTTCAGTTGCTTGTTGTCGGTATAAAGACTACTGATTTTTCTAGGTTTATTTTGTATCCTGCCACTTTCCTGAAACTCTTAATCATTTCTAGGTGATTTCTGGTGGAGTTTTTAGCATCCCTTAGGTAAACTATCATATTGTTTGCAAAAAGAGATAGCCTGATTTCCTCTTTTCCAATTAGTACTCCTTTAATTTCCTTTTCTTGCCTTATTGTCCTAGCAAGCATTTCAAGAACTATATTGAAAAGGAGTGGCAATAGGAGATAGCCTTGCCAAGTTCCTGCCTTTAAGGGGAATGATTCTAACTTTTTTCCATTTAGGATGATGTTGGCTGTGGGTTTCCTGTATATGACTTTGATTGCCTTGAGGAATGATCCCTCCAATACAATTCCTTCTAGGACTTTAAGCATGAAGGGATGCTAAATTTTGCCAAAGGCTTTTTCTGCATCAATTGAGATGATGGTGTATTTTTTGTCTTTTAGTCCATTTATGTGTGCTATGAAATTTATTGACTTATACATGTTGAACCATCCCTGCATCTCTGGCATGAACCCAACTTGGTCATGGTGGATGATCTTTTTGATGTGGGTCTACATCCAGTTTGCAAGTATTTTGTTAAGAATTTTTGTGCCTATGTTCATTAATGACATGGGTCTATAGTTTTCTTTTTTGGTTGTATTTTTGCCTGGTTTGGGTGTTAGAGTGATGCTGGCTTCATAGAAGGAATTTGGGAGATTTCCCTGTTTGTATACTTCTGAACAGTTTGAGTAGTCATGGTTGTAAGTCCTCTTTACTGAAAAGATCCCACACTGAAATGAAAAAAGGAAACTGACCAGTGAAGCAAAGAGCTACAAGAAAAGAATGACAAGCTCCGGGATAGAGAGATGGCCTACTGGTTAAGAGCGCCGACTGCTCTTGCAGAGGACCAGGGTTCAATCCCCAGCACCCACATGGTGGCTGAGAACCATCTTTAACTCCAATTCCAGAAGAACTCCAGTTCCAGGGGAATCCAAAACCTTCTTCCGGCCTCTGCAGCATTACACGACACGGATGCACAGACCTGCATGCAGACAGTACATTCATACACATAGAGAACAATAAATTTAAAAAAAAAGAATGACAAGCTCCAAAAGGAAGTGGAAATGCTAAAGAAATCACAGTATGAGATGAAAAAGGAAAGTGAACACTCATCTAATCAGCAGGAAAGGATGGGAGAAATCCTCGGTAACACATTGGATGAAGCAGAAAATAGAATATCAACACTGGAAGATAACATGGAAGAACTACAAGGCTCGAGAAAAAGAGTATGAAAATTAAAAAAAAAAATACAAGAGTGGAAAATCAGGATATGTGGGACACTATGAAAAGACCAAATCTCTTTTCATAGGGACAGAGGAAGGAGAAGAATCCCAAGGGCAACAGTATTGATCAGATCTTCAACAGAATAATAGAAGAAAATTTCCCCAAACTGAAAAATGAAAAACCCATACAAATACAAGCAGCACATAGAACACCAAATAGACAAGATCAGAAAAAAAAATTCCCCATGCCACATCATAGTTAAAATGCTACATACCCAAAACAAAGACAAAATACTGAAGGCCAAAAGAGAAAAACAACAAGTTACATATAAAGGGAAACCTGGGCTGGAGAAATGGCTTAGCAGTTAAGAGCATCTACTGCTCTTGCAGAGGACCCAGGTTTGATTCCCAGCACCCATGTGGCAGCTAAGAACCGTCTTTAATTCCAGTTCCAGGGGAATCCGACACCCTCTCCGACCTCCACAGCATTGCACAACATGGGTGCACCTACCTACATGCAGACAATACACTCATAAACATAAAAATAAAATAAAGCAAAATAAAAAATAAAGGGAAACCCATCAGAATTATACTACCTTTTCAGTGCAAAAAATGAAAGCCAGAACATGGAACAGTATTAAATGACTATAGATGCCAACCCAGATTACTATACTCAGCAAAAATAGTTGAAGGTTATAGTTGAAGGAGAAAGAAAAATATTTCGTGACATAAACAAGATGGAAGAATTCATGTCCAGAAAACCAACCCTTCAGAAAATACTCAAAGAAATTCAAAGGTCAGAGGACAAGAGCACTACCCAAAGTGGCTAGAGAGAGTAATTAATAACAGTATAAGTGCAGAAATACAAACCTAGACCAAGAATACAAACAGAAAATAAGGTGAAAGTAAACAACACACATCTTTCAATAATAACCTTAAATGTTAATGGTCTAAACTCCCCAATCAAAAGACATACTGGAGAATGGATCAGGAAACTGAATCCATCTATATGCTGTCTACAAGAACCCATCTCACCCTCGAGGATAAGCACCAACTTAAGGTGAAAGGATGAAAAAAATACTCCAAACAAATAGTGCCAAAGAGAAACAGGAGTTCTATTCTAATACCAGACAAAATAGACCTCAAAGTAAAAATAATCAGAAGAAACAAAGAGGGCCATTCCATTCTTATCAAAGGAACAATTAACAACGAAGATTTCACAGTCATGAATATATATGCACCAAACTCTGGTGCACTGAACTTTATAAGCACAATTCCGCAGGACCCCAAGACACAGATTAATCCCAGCACACTAATAATAGAGGGCTTCAGTACCCCACTGAGCCCTTTGGACAGGTCCACCAGACATCTACCAAATATTCCACCCAAACACCAGAGAACACACTTTCTACTCAGCAACCCATGGAACATTCTCCAAAACTGACCACATACTGGGACACAAACAAATACAAAAATATTTAAATAATTTCATGCATTCTATCAGACTACAGTGCAATAAAGCTCAATATCAACACCAGGATAAGCCCTACTATCTACAAGAACTCATGGAGACTAAACAACACAATCCTGAATAATGAATCAGTCAAGGAAGAAATAAAAACATTCCTGGAACTAAATGAAAATGACAATACAATAGAACAAAACCTATGGAGTATTTTAAAAGCAGTCCTAAGAAGGAAATTTATAGCCCTGGGTGCCTACATTAAAAAAAAATAAAGATTACAAATAAATTAACTAAAACTGCAGATAAAAACACTTAGAGACAACAAATTAACCCTAAATGCAACAGACAGGAAGAAATAAAAATCAGAGCAGAAATCAATGAAATAGAAACAAAGAAAACAATACAAAGAATCAATGAATCCAAAAGTTATTTCTTTGAAAGGATAAACAAGAGAGACAGACCTCTGTTAAAAAAAAGAAAGAAAGAGAAACTCCAAATCAATAGAATTGGTGATGAAATAGGAAACATCAAAAGAGACAATGAAAAGATACAGACAATCATATGGGAATACTTCAGAAACTTATACTCTACTAAATTTGAAAACCTAAGATAAATGGATGAATATCTGAAATCCTGGAAATCAACAAAGCTTAACCAAGAAAAGACTGACAGCTTAAACAGACACATATTTGAAAAAATTGAAAATGTAATAAAAAACCTCCCAACTAAAAAAAGCCCAGGCCCAGATGACTTTACAGCAGAATTCTATAGAACATCCCAGATTCTTTATTGGAAATTATGTTGCCTATCTGATAGGTTGATGTGAATAATGGAAAAAATACATATAAACTCAATAAATAATGCTTTCCTTTGACAGTCATGTGAAATCTGATCTATACTACCATAATACTCCTTGCAGAGCCTGGACTGTACATATCAGTGTACAGTTCCCACTTTCTTCCACATGTCAATCAAGAGGGAAAAAAATCTCCTTTGTAACTAGAAATCCATAAACCCTAGTAATCAATATAGAGTTTTATATTATGTGTTTTAGAAAAAGGGAAATATCATAGAGGAAAGACTTTTAAAATTTAACCCCCTGACAAGCTACAGTTCTATTTAATTATTTTTACTTATTTTTATTTTATGAGTATAGTGTATTTGCCTGCATGAATGTAAGTGCAGCTGTGTCATGCAATGGCCACAAAGGTCAGAAGGGGATGCTGGATCCTCTGGAACTTTAATCCTAATCTGTCATGGCATCCAACAGGAAAGAAAATGATCAACTATATGTATTTATAAATACCTCAAAAGAAAGAGAACTCAGCGAACTTGTTTATTGTTAAACACAAAACAGTGAATAGAAAAATACTTGGGCCATGCGTGGTGGTGCATATTTTTAACCCAGCACTCAGGATGCAGAAGCAGGCAGATCTCTGTGAGTTCAAGGCCAGCCTGGTCTACAGAGTGAGTTCCAGGCCAGCTGTAGCTATAGGGAGACCCTGCCCCCCCTAAAAAAAGAAAACTACATGGGCATTTGGGACACAAGTTTGGCTCTAGGAGAGTGCAGGTGGAGAGGGATCTAAATATAAAAATATATTCTATGAAATTTATAAAAATTCAACTTAAAAAATGCTATAAAAGAAGAACAGGAAGTTAAAATAATTCCTTAGAAATGAAAAGATACAGCACAACACCAGCATGTGCCCAGCTCATGGCATGAGCAGACTTCACCTGTGTCCTGCACAATAACAGCCTGCAAAAGACCAGGTAAGCACTGCGCATCTGGGTGCTTTGGGCACCCCTGTGCCCCGTGGAGGCTTGGTATAGCCCAGGACCTTCCAACCTTCGGGTCCCAGCATGCAAGGTGGGCGGAGTCAGATGCACACACAGCACAACACCAGCCTGCGCCCAGCTAGTGGCATAAGCAGACTTCACCAGTGTCCTGCACAACAGCCTGCAAAAGACCAGAAGATTCCTATGATGAGATCTCCCTGGAAGGAAACCAAGACATGGACATATCCAAAGAAATTAGAGAACTAAGGGAAGAGAATGAAAAACTCAAGAAATACCAAGAGGGTGATAATGACAAACGTTGGAAAGAACTAAGGGGAGACATTGAAAAACTCTAGAAGGACCTAGAGGGAAATAATGACAAATGTTGAAAAGAACTAAAGGGAGAAAATGACAAACTCCAGAAGGAAGTGGAAATGCTGAAAAGATCCCAGGCTGAAATGAAAAAAGAAAATGACCAACAAACAAAGGAGCTACAAGATAAGAATGGCAGGCTCCAGAAGGAAGTGGAAATACTAAAGAAATCACAGGATGAAACGAAAAACAAAATTGAACATTCATCCAATCAGGAAAGGATGGGGAAAACCCTCAGAAGCAGAATGGAAGAAGTAGAAAAAAGAATATCAGACCTGCAGGATAACGTGGACCAACTAGAATGCTCAAGTAAAGATTACAAAAAAAATTTAAAAACACATGAGTGGAACAACCAGGAAATGTGGGACACTATGAAAAGACCAAACCTCTGCATCATAGGGATAAAGGAAGGAGAAGAATCCCAGGACAACAGTATTGATCAGATCTTCAACAGAATAACAAAAGAAAATTTCCCCAAACTGAAAAAAGACAAACCCATACAAATACAAGAAGAACATACAACACCAAATAGACAGGACCAGAAAAGAAATTCCCCATGCCATATAATTGTTAAAACACTAGATGCTCAAAACAAAGACAAAATACTGAAAGCCACAAGAGAAAAACAAGTTACATATAAGGAGAAACCCACCAGAATCACAGCTGATTTCTCAGTGCGAAATATGAAATCTAGAAGAATGTGGGCCAAAGTATTCCCAGTACTAAATGATTTTAGATGCCAACCCAGACTACTATACCCAGCAAAAATATCAATTATAGTTGCAGGAGAAAGAAGAATCTTCCACGACATGAACAAGATGAAAGAATACATGTCTAAGAAGCCAACACTTCGGAAAATCCTCAAAGCAATCCAAAGAACAGAGGAAAGGAGCAACTATCCCTAAGCAATAAGAGAGAGAAAGCAACAAAAGCATTAACAGAGTAAATACAAACGTAGACCAAGAATGAAAACAAAAAATAGGGTAAAAGGAAACAACACAGATCTCTCAATAATAACCTTAAATACTAATGGTCTAAACTCACCAATCAAAAGGAATAGACTGGGAGAATGCATTAGGAAACTGAATCCTTTCTATATGCTATCTACAAGAAACCCATCTCACCCTCAAAGACAGACACCAGAATAAGTACAACTAGCTACAAGAACACATGGAGAACAACACAATCCTGAATAATGAATGGATCAGGCAAGAAATAAAGAGTGAAATAAAAGTATTCATGTAACTGAATGAAAAAATACAATACAACACAACAAAACCTGTGGGATACTTTAAAAGCGGTCTTGAGGGGGAAATTTATACCCCTAGGTACCTACATCAAAAAACAGAAAGGGAACAAATAAACAATCTAACACTGCAGCTAAAAACACTTGAGAGACAACAACAAATGAAGCCTAAATGCAACAGACAAGAAGAAATAACAAAAATCAGAGCAGAAATCAATGAAATAGAAACAAAGAAACACAAGAAATAAATCAATGAATCAAAAGCTAGTTCTTTTAAAAGATAAACAAATGACAAACCTCTAGCCCAGTTTAAAAAAAAAAAAAAGGTAAAGAGAGAAATGGAACGATAATTAATTACAAAACTTCCCAACTATAAAATCCCAGGCCCAAGCTCAGGCCGGATTGTTTTCACTAATTCTATAAACAAGCCCCTCTATTAAAGAAGGTCTACAACCATGCACCAAAACTGTTAGATGATAAAACAGTGGAAATTCTCCCAAATTCCTTCTATGAAGCCAGCATCACTCTAATACCCAAACCGGGCAAAGATACAAGCAAAAAAGAAAGCTATAGACCCATCTCACTAATGAACATAGATGCAAAAATTCTCAACAAAATACTTGCAAATCATATACAGACCCACATCAAAAAGATCATCCATTATGATCAAGTTGGATTCATACCAGAGATTCAGGGATGGTTCAACATATGTAAATCAATAAATATCATAAAACACATAATAAATGGATTGAAAGACAAAAACCACACAATCATCTCAATTGATGCAGAAAAAGCCTTTGACAAGATCCAGCATCCCTTCATGTTTAAAGTCCTCAAGGGAATAGGACTGAAAGGAACATTCCTCAACATGATCAAAGCCATATATAGCAAACCCACTGCTAACATCATCCTAAACGGAGAAAAAATTGGAACCATTTCCCTTAAAGGTGGGAACCCAGCAAGGCTGCCCCCTATCGCCACTCCTCTTCAACATAGTGCTTGAAACACTTACTAGGGCAAGAAGACAAGAGAAGGAAATTAAAGGAGTACTAATCAGAAAAGACGTTAAGCTATCCCTTTTTGCAGATGATATGATAATTTACCTAAGGGTTGCTAAAAATTCCACCAGAAAATTTCTAGAAATGATTAAGAGTTTTGGTAAAGTGACAGGCTACAAAATTAACCTAGAAAAATCAGTAGCATTTTTTACACCAACAATAAACAAGTGGAGAAGGAATATAAGAAGCCCTTACCACTCACAATAGCCTCAAAAATAATAAGATACCTGGGAACAAACCTAACCAAAGATACCAAAAACCTCTACAACAAAAATTTTAAACCCCTGAAGAAGGACATTGAAAATGACATCAAAAGATAGAAAGACCTCCCATGCTCATGGATTGGGAAAATTATTATAGTAAAAATGTCCATTTTACCCAAATTGATATGCAGATTCAATGCAATCCCAATCAAAATCTCTATGAGCTTCTTCACAGACTAGGAAAAAATTTGCGTGTCATCCTTGCGCAGGGGCCATGCTAATCTTCTCTGTATCGTTCCAATTTTAGGAAAAAAAAATCCTTAAATTCACATGGAAAAACAAAAGACCCCGAATAGCTAAATCAACCCTGAGTGAAAATGCAATACAGGGGGAGTGGGGATTGTTCTACCAGACTTCAAGCTATTTTAAGGGCCATAGTCATAAAGACAGACCCATTGACCAAGGCAACAAAATCGAGAATCCAAACTTGAGCTCATACAATTTCAACCACCTTATATGTGACAATGGGGCAAAAAGGCCTCAATGGAGGAAGGATAGCATCTTCAGCAAATAGTGCTGGCAAAATTGGATCACTATTTGTAGAAGAACAAAATTAAACCCCTACCTCTCACCCTGTACAAAAATAAACTCCAAGTGGATCAAAGACCTTTACGTGAAGCCTGAAACCCTGAAGGTGATAGAAGAAAAAGTTTGCAACAACCTACAAGACATAGGTGTAGGAAAAGACTTTCCAAATCAGACAGCAGCTGTGCAGGAAATAAGGTCAACAGTTGACAAATAGGACCTCATCAAACTCAAAAGCTTCTGTACAGCAAAAGAAACAATCAATGAAGTGAAGAGAAAACCCACAGAGTGGGAGGAAATCTTCACCAGTGTTATGTCTGACAGAGCATTAACATCCAGAATCTTTAAACTACTCCAAAAAACAAAGAAGGAAGAAAACAATTGACTGACTCAAAAGACAGAGTAAAGAACTGAACAGAGACTTCACCATTAAGGAAGTCAAGATGGCAGAGAAACATCTTAAAAAGTGTTCACCATTGTTAATAATTAAGGAAATGCACATTAAAGCCACTCTCAGATACCATCTCACTCTGATAAGACTGACTAAGATCAAGAAAACAAAAGACACCAAATGCTGGAGAGGTTGTGGGCAAAGGGGAACACTCATCCACTGCTGGTGGGAATGTATACTTGCACAACCACTGTGGAAAGCAGTGCGAAGAACCCTTAAATGACTCAAAATGAGCCTACCACCTGACCCAGCCATACCACTCCTGGGTACATACCCACAAGACTCATCCTACTGCAAAGATACATGCACAACTATGCTTACTGCAGCTCTTTTCAAAATAGCAAATAGTTTAAACCAACCCTAATGCTCCTCAACTGACAAGTGGATAACAGAAATGTGGTACATCTACCACAGGAGAGTTCTAAAGGAGTTCTACGCAGTGGTAAAGAAAGATGACATCATGAGATTTGCAGGTAAATGGATGAAACTCAAACCCATTATTGCTAAGTGAAGTAACACAGTCCCAAAAACACAAACATGGAATGGTTTCCCTCATTTGTGGATCCTAGTACCAAATCCCCCAATTCAAAGAAAAACTGAGCAATATTATTGTTATATTTCTTTCTATTTGAAAGCAACTGTGATGTTATAATATCAGGCCAGCCTGTTCTACAGCTAGGGCTACAGGGAGACCCTGTCTTGAAAAGACCAAAATAAATAAATAAATAAATAAATAAATAAAGTCAATATCTTAATGAGCCATAGAATTAACTTACCACATACTTTCAGGCATGGCAATTAATGTATATGGGCGGAAGGTATATACTCATATTTTAGAGTAATATAAAATTAAAAGAAAAATGTGAACACCTAAACATAAAAAAAGTGACTTCTGGATGTTGAACCTTTGTCAGATGGGTCATTGGTGAAGAGTTCCACTCTAAAATTGATTTGGAATTAACCTAGAGTTTATTTTCAGAGTTGGTAATTTTGGTATATGTATGGAGTGTGTGTGTGTGTGTGTGTGTGTGTGTGTGTGTGTGTGTCTGCATATTTTGGAGTAATACAAAATTAAAGGGAACAACAACGACAAAAAAGACTTGTTCAAAGAAGTAACCAAAACTGTAAACTTCTGTATCAAAAAAGTTAAAAACATCTGAAAAAAAGATGCAAGACGAGACTTAACATGTATGGCAGAATGCATGAATTCTGGATAGGGGGTTATGGATGGGAGGACAGGTCTAAATTTGATTAAGAAATGTTGTATGAAATGTACAAAATCTCAATAAAAATTAAGAAAAAAAAACTCCTGCAGTAAATGAGTTTTTTGGCCCACTGGTGCTGACTCCCAGCTCTCTCTTTGATCTGTTGGGTTTACTCCATCCCTGCTCCTGCCTTCAGTCCTGGTTGCAACTCTACAGCCAAGCATGGATCCACACTAAAGGCTGCTGGGCTGGTGACCAGAGAGGGCAGGAACCTCACGACATTGAGGAAGCCCACATAGGAGGGATCCAGATGCCCTCCTATGACCTCTGTAGGCACTGCATGATGAGGGTACACTAACATACATGCAGTCAACACACTCATACATGTAAAATATAAATAACAAATAAAATATTTTTAAAAGAATTCTATTTATTAGTAGACACTATCATTCAAACCTGAAAATCCAAGAGAAAATGAACTATTCCAACAGCAAGCTGGCCTAAGTTCTCAAATCCATATAATTGACTGACTCTTAATAGTAATTTGAGCTATGCTGAACTCCTGGCCACTTAAAGTCTGTAACATCAAAGAAACAGTGCATTTACAAGGGACTATGCTAATGAAAATACTATGATAAATTTAGACAACTATGATAGAAATCAACCAGTTTCCTGAATAAAATTTGTTCTGGTCAGCTATTTACTAAAAAGCATATCTTAATTATAGAAAAAGAAAAATTCTGTGCAAATCACAATTTAAATCTAAACCTTAGCTAAAAGACAGGATTGGAAAAACAGATGAGACCATGTGAATCAAAGCACTTCCCATGACCTGATAGCAGCACTTTATTAACTGTTGGACATAACCTAAGGGTAAATAGCCACTGAAAACATGGATATGCCTGGCTGGAGACATGATGGCTCATCACTTAAGAGCACACACTGCTCTTACAGAGGACAGGGGTTCTGTTCCCAGTACCCACATGGAAGTACACAACTGCCTATAATTCCACTTCTAGGGGATCCTCTTCTGATCACCACAGGCACCAAGCACTCACATGGTGCACAAAAGTGCATGCAAACAAAATAAATATATATAAAAAAGGAAAATGGGACACGCAAATGTCAAAGACCATACTCAAAACACATCAGAGAATGTTTCTAACAACATAATTCTAATTCATATATACAAAAGAACAAGTATCTCATGGTGTTCCATTTAATAATGTGTTAAGCTTAATAACAAGTTATATAAAGTTCAGAGAATAGTTTTTTGTTCTATATAGGCTGATTAATTATGAATATGCTTAAGAGCTTATAGCTTCTCAGCCTTTTGGTTAAGATCAAGTGATTAAGAGGTTTGACAGAGGAACTCATTCATTGCTATTAAGTTTTCTTTATGTGGGCAATTCTTGACAGGTAACAAATGTAATATTAATATTTCATGTCTAGAAATGTCTGGAGTTTTTTGTTTTGTTTTGTTTTGTTTTGGTATTTTTGAAACAGGGTCTCCCTGTAGACCCACCTGGCCTGGAACTCGCTTTGTAGACCAGGCTGGCCTTGTACTCACAGAGATCTGCCTACCTCTGACTCCCGAGTGCTGGGATCATGCCCAGACATAGAAATATCTGTTTTAGCCTTCAAACATGACATATTTCAGCCTAATAAAGAAAAAAAATCATAAGCTAAAGACGCTAAAACCTATGATATATGTGGCATGCATATATGCATATTTTGGAGTGATGCATGTTGGAAGGAATAACAACAACAACTTTTCCATGCTTCATGGATTGGAAATAAATATAGAAAAAATGTCCATCCTACCCAAACTGAGTGTACAGATTTAAGCGATCCAATCAGAATCCCCAAGCGTTTCTTCACAGGCATGAAAAAAATCCTCAATTTCATTTGGAAAAACAAAAGACCCCGAATAGCCAAAGCAACCCTGAGTGAAAAGAGCAATACAGGGGGATCGCTATACCAGACATCAAACTATACTATAGGGCTATAGTCATAAAGACAGCCGGTACTGGCACAAAAACAGACCAGATTGACCAATGGAATAAAACTGAAGATCCAAACCGAGCTCATAATTTCACACCACCTCATATTTGACAAGGGGCCAAGAAGACACAATGGAAGAAAGACGCATCTTCAGCAAAGTGGTGCTGGCAAACAGGATCACCACTTGTAGAAGAATGAAATTAAACCCCTACCTCTCACCTGTACAAAGGTCAACTCCAGATGGACCAAAGACCTCAACGTGAAACCCCAAACCTGGAGGTGATAGAAGAGAAGCTTGGCAGCAGACTACAAGACAATGGTGTAGGAAAAGATCCTAAATCAGACAGCAGCTGCACAAGAAAAATAAGATCGACAATGACAAATGGGACGTCATTAAACTCAAAAGCTTCTGTACATCAAAGGAAGCAAATAGGAAGTGAGTAAAGAGACCCACAGAGTGGGAGGAAACCTTCACGCAGATACATCTGACAAAGCATTAATTTTCCAGAGTATACAAGCTACTCAAAAACAAAGAAGAAAGAAAACAAATGAATCATTCAAAGATGGAGCAAAGATCTGATAGGACTTCACGAGGAGGAGTTAGAGATGGCCGAGAAACATCTAAAATGTTGTTCACATCTCTGCATAATTAAGGAAATGCAAATTAAAAACCACTCTGAATAATCACCTTACTCCAATAAGAAGACTGGCTAGGAACAGGAAACATAATATACCAAGTGCTGGAGAGGTTGTGGGGAAAGGGGAACACTCATCCATTGCTGGTGGGAATGTAAACTTGTACGAACTATGGAAAGCAGTGTGGGAGAAACCTTAAAACTCAAAATGAGCCTTCCATTTGACCCAGTTACACTCCTGGGTATATACTATACCCACAAGACACAACTACTACTGCAAAGATACATGCACTATGTTTATTGCAGCCTGTTCAAATAGCAAAAGCTGGAACCAGCCCAGGTGCCCTTCAACGCAACGAGTGGATAGAGAACAGTGTGGTCTCATCTAACAAGGAATACTAGCAGCAGTAAAGAGGGAACAAATCATTAGAACTTTAGCAGGTAAATGGGATGGAGCTGGAAGACATTTGATGTTAAGTGAATAACAACGGTCCCAGAAACACAACGACAAATGGTGTCCCTCATATTGGGATGCTAGTACCAACAACCCAGATATAACATATTTCTCAGGAGAGGCGCATAGTAAAAGAAAAACAGCAGACCTGCATCATGGGTAACATTGTAGCCTGAAAATGGTGATTGGAAGGGGGGATGGGTGGGACGGGGATCACGGGTGTCTTTCGCTTAGAGGCACTATTTATGACCGGTGAGCTCAGTCCAGTACCCACAGTTTCGCCTACGCACTGTCTACACGGACCACATGGTGAGGTTTAGGACTTAGTCACGTAACCGTAAACTGTTGTCTATTAACCACTGGTTTACAGAATTGATAAAAATGGTAATGGATCTGAATTAAATGGAGATATAATTCGCATGTTGCCCACATTTGCTTTAATAAAATTGTAGAAGCAGAACTTTGGGATTGACACACTAACAATGATTCTCTATAATTTTCTCTGCTGTTGTACAGTTATCAACCTTTGTCAGCATTCTCTTGTTAAGATAATTTAACGTAAAATATTAAGTTGCTTCCCAAGTTTAATCCATATATAAGTCACCCAAAACAAACATGGGTGAATTTGGATGAACATCTAAATGCCTTGACTCACCCTATAGCATGGTATAATACAACTAATCTTCTGAGAGACTCATACGGAAAACAAAAAAAAAGGGGGGGATACAGAAGAAGAACAAAACCTTTTCCATCAAACCCCTGCAATCAAATCTTAAAACTAACTATGGAGAAATGTACTTGTTTGTTCCAACAGGACAAAACGTCCACCAAATTAACGCTGAGAAAAAAAGATAACAGGTTTTGCATTTGAGTAGGATGTACCAAAAAGTGCAACGGAAAGCTGACCCGTCTGAACCATTCAAAGGAAGAAAAGCCTCATTGCATAGACTGTGATACATGTACACTAAGATCCTAAGAACCATCTACACAATGTGTTGAACTTCCTTCTACCATGACAAGAATAACAACTGATATGAGTCCTAACCCCCACCCCACCTGAGACACCTACGCTCAAGCCCGGCCACAAAGTTCTCAAATCGAGCCCCCACTCCTGCCTCCCGACCCACCAGACAAAAGACACCCACAGGACACACGTGAGTAAACAACCCCCAACCCACAACCCCCACCCCACCCCCCCCAAAGGCTCCAGGCCACCAACCAAGTACACCCCACCCCGCCCCACACCCACAAAAACACACACCACCAATCAACAATTGGAGACAACTATTGTCAGGTAATCTCTGATTAAACAGATATAAAACTGCTTTCTTTATTGACTACTAGACATGGGAACTGTGGAAAGGGATTACTCTCTGTTCAGAACAAATATAATACTAAAGTCCTAGGGACTATGGCACTCAGCAAAATATATATATACAGGAGCCTCTGACATCAGCAATGGATTGTTCTACCAGGGGATGTTGCCAGGGGGATCCAAGGCCCCACAAAAGGTAAGGGGCTCCTTGCCTCTAAGTTGGGATACCTACTAGGAGGAGAGGCAATAAGACCCTGCTGCCAAAGACCTGAAGTTAACATGGGAGGGATGTAATTGCAGACCACACATGCAAGCTGTACAATGGCTCGTGGAATGCCAGAGGTGTTACCGAAGGCCGACTAAAACAATAAAGCAAATATGGGTCTCCCTGAGTCAAAGCAAGACTCATACGTCAACACCAGCTACACCTCACCTGCCTGGACAATACTGTGCAGCCAGAGCAGCCATGGCCTGTAAGATCCCAAATCTAATTGGCTATGGCCTCTCTCCTTGGAGGAATAACCATGGCTGATGCCACAAGCTCTAACTCCTCTACCAGGTTAGATGTTATAAGCCACAGTAAGACCCGTCATATTTAACAGGGGGGAAAAAAAAAAATTGTAATTCATGGAATTAAATTATCCAAACATGTGTCTATGCTAAAGTAACCTACCCTAACTATTGGTGCTGCTTAAAATACCATATATATCTAATTGCTGTTCTTCATTAGTAGGATCGAAAGGTTTTCCTGGACAGACTGTCAGCCCATGAAGGAAAACGCCCAGATATTGACGCGAGAGATCCAAGTCAAACAGCTCCGAAGAGTGGACTGTTTTACCTCTCATCCACCGTGACCTGCCCCTTTTCCTAAGCCTAGGGAACAACCTGCGGAAGAAGGGGCGCGTGTAGAATGTAATGGGCTGCGATGGGGGTGAATGGCTGAAACTACAGCAATGTCGTCTGGCATCATTTGATCACTTGATTGAACAAACAACCTGTCACCCCCACACTGGATGGTGGGGCTGTAGGTGTTGGGGCAAACAGCCTGCCGATAGGTTTTGCATGAAGGTGCTTTGTACTCATGGGATTATCACTTATAGCTAAAAATGAAAAAAAAAAACTGAGAGAAAAGATGCAGAAGTTTATGGCGAGAATGCATGAGCTGGGATGGGTTGGGGGGGGGGGACAGAAAGGGAAATAAGCCTGACGGAATTGCTCCGAAAAAATGTATGAAGTGCTCAAAGCATCAATAAAATTAATTTAAAAAAAAAATCCCACCAAATTGACAATAGAACAGAATTCATAGAAGGCATAATGTAATGGAGGTGAGATGTTAAGTCATATGGAAATTGGGGAGACAGGAATGGGTGTGATTATGATCAAAATACTCTATGAAATTCTCAAATCAATGAATATATGAATGAGTTCAGTTAAGTTACAAAATACAAACTTGATACCTAAATTTAGTTGTAGCTTTATACCAATAATGACCTGTATCCAAATGAAAATTAAGAAATCATTCCATGATAATATCATTGCAAAATAAAATACTTGGAAATAATAAAAAAAACAGAAGGGAGATAATAAACGATCTAACACTGCCACTAAAAACACTTGAGAGACGTTAACAAATGAACCCTAAACCCAACAAATAGAAAGAAATAGCAAAAATCAGAGCAGAAATCAATGAATTAGAAACAAAGAAAACAATACATTGAATCAACGAATCCAAAAGCTGGTTCTTTAAACAAAAAAAAAAGAAAGAGAGAGAGAGAGAGAGAGAGAGAGAGAGAGAGAGAGAGAGAGAGAGAAAGAGAGAGAGAGAGAGAGAGAGACTCCAAATCATTAGTATTCATGATGAAAGGGGAAATATCACAACAGACAAAGTAAAGATCCAGACAATCACAGGGGAATACTTCAAAAACATATACTCCACTAAATTTGAAAACCTAAGAGAAATGGATGAATATTTACCTTATTTTTTTTTAAATTCTTTACTCATTTTTATTTTGGTCTTTTTGAGACAGGGTCTCCCTGTATCCCCAGCTGTGCTGGAACTCATACTGTAGACCAGGCTGGCCTTGAACTCACAAAGATCTGCCTGCCTCTGCCTCCCGAGTGCTAGGATTAAAGGCGTGTGCCACCGTAAAAATTCTTTACTCTTATTCTATGTGTTTTACTTCAATGTGTATAAATGTAAACATGTTGTATAATGCCTGCAGTGGTCAAAAGAGGGTGTCAGATCCCCTGGAACTGGAACTGGAGTTACAGATGACTGTTAATTGTCATGTGGGTGGTGGGAACCCAACCCCAGTCCACTCCAAAAACTTCCAGTGTTATTCACTGAGCATCTCTCCAGTCCCCATAGATAAGCTTATCAACTCTCTTAACTTTCTTTTGGATGGAAACAATTTTTAGTACACCCTATGAAAATATCACAATTTTTGGAAGATGAGATAAATATAATATCTTATCCTCTTCCAGTGCAGTTACAAAATATGTATGAGGCATCATAATATGAAATTCAGAAAATTTCATCAATAAAAATTTCTCAGATTTTGATTGCATAGTTACTATTGTACTTTTTTTTTATTAATTTTATTTATTTCTGGATGTGTATGAATGTACTGTCTGCATGCAAGTCTGTGCACCCGTGTCGTGCAACGCCGCGGAGTTCAGAAGAGGGTCTCGGACTCCCCTGGAACTGGAGTTCTCCTGGAATTGGAGCCTCAGATGGTTCTTAGCCACTATGAGGGTGCTGGGGATCTAACCCGGGTCCTCTGCAAGAGCGGTCGGCGCTCTTAACCACTAGGCCATCTCTCCAGCCCCTATTGTACTGTTTTTAATATTAAGGTTTCATTTTTATTTCTCCATTTGTAATGTACTATCACAAATAAACAATTGAAACAATGTCTGTGTGTTTTTATTCTGAGTGATGAAACAAATTCAAAAGTAGACTACAGAGGAAAAGGAAGGATAATTAAGGATAATCTGAAACTCCTCACTTCCCTTGCAACTGAGAAATGAGTTTCATGCATGTTTTTCAGCTATCTTGTCATGTGTAACCCTGATGCCTGGAATTTAATATTGTGATATATCTTTATCTCAAATATGACTTCCTGAATCTCAATAAATTAGTGATTTTTGTGCTTTATACTTTTCTGAGAAAGCTACCAGATTTTCTAATTTAATTCTTTCACTTCTACCAGCTATGACCTGACAATTGCTCCTGAGGCAATGGTGCAGCCTTCTGAGTACCTCCCAATCAAAGCTTGAAATGAGCCTGGCTTGGTCTCCTGCAGGTCTTGTGCACATAGTTTCAGCTATCATGAGTTGACAGGAACTATAAAATGTATATTATTATTGAATTATTGTGCATTTTGCATAAGACATAGAAATCACATTTATACCCTCCTCCCTGATCTATATTCAGCCACAACTTCACAATGTGTGTCCTTAGATATTTCTTGCTGTGAGTTCATCCACTGGAGTCTGGTCGGCCTAACTAGAGTCAGTCCTTCAAAGAAGACCAACTCTTCCCTCACCCAGCAATAATCAGCAACCAATATTTCCTCATCCAAGATTGGGGCTTCCTAAATATTTCCCACTTCTTTGCTGGGTTTTTGTCTGATTTGAGCTTGAATAGTTTTAGCAACATCTTTTAGGAAACAGTGTGGAAGGCCTTTAAAAAACTGTATTGAATTTTGCAATTCAATTATTTGTTTTTTGGGTCCGTTTCTGAGCCAGGGTCTCCTTGTAGCCCCAGCTGTCCTGGAACTCATTCTGTAGACCAGGCTGGCTTTGAACTCACAAAGATCCACTTGCCTCTGCAATACAATATTTAGGTTCTCTCCCTTCACTCTACTGCCATATATATATATATATATATATAT
>VZQC01014031.1:228063-345708 GCA_009823505.1 Rhizomys pruinosus | reverse complement strand
TATATATATATATATATATATATATATATATTCTAAAGACTTAATTAACAACAATTTAAAATTGTAGTCAAATAACTTTAAACTTAAATAAATTTTCATTAATTACTACTACTAATAATAATTGATATTGCAGTGAATTATCAATTTTAGCAATAAGAAAACAGAAATTTCACGTAGTCCCATCCTCTTTTCCAAAAAGCAGACACTATTTTTATTTACACATGATATCTGTGTGATTATCAATTGACAATGGTAACTGGAAATGTTCATTTTCAATGTGAAAGCCAAGAACCTACAGTAACTCCTGTGATATTAGTAGAGGATCAGATACCTGGATCTGAATCCATTCCTCTTGGGACAAAATAGCATTATAAAATTGACAAACATCATTACAAGATAACAATTTTTAATTTGATATATATTGAGAACTCTGAAAATTAAACAAATAATACAAGCAGATAAAAAAATATCACATAGAAGAATGCTGTGCCAACACACACACAAACACACACACACACACACATAAAAACTATTGTGTCAGTGAGGACTGCAACCTGTACATAAAGATTTAAAAGGTTCCAGGTAACATTAAAAAGGAGGAAAATGTGTAAACCTCTATGCAAGACACAGATCAGATCACCATTAGGTAACTTCTTCATATGTTATCCCTACCAACCAAAGTCAGTTACTTTGATAGTTGTCTTACAAGGAAACAATGTGTTTCAGGGAAAAACTTTAAATATTTAATTGTAACTTATAAAAGAAAAAAAATAAAACATTTAATTGAAAATTTGAACATAAGTAAAATAATTACAAATTTGGTGAGTTTGATTCATATTATTTTATTTTTAACTGGATAGTTCTGAATACACTCCAATAAATATCATGTTCATTGTTACATGAGGCTATGTTTTTTGTTTTATTTAACTTTAAATTTTTGGTTGCTGGAGATTGATTATTTGGTTTCATGCATGATAAGTACAGGCCCTATCATTAAGTATGAATGCATAATTGGGCCTAAAAATTTATGTTTTTATATTCCTTGACTTTTTTGAGATAGGGTCTTCCTATAGTCCTCTCCCCCTCTACCACCTGGAACTACGTTCAACATCCTGGGCTTAATCTCATAGATTCCCTGCTCTGTATCCAAAATCCTGGGATCGAAGATTGGTGCTACTATGCTGAGCTTATATTTAACATTCAAGCAATTTATCAATTTCCTGCCCTTCTCTCTTTTCTGGTTGTGCTAGAAACTGAACAGATACACATCTTTTTTTTTTTTTTTTTTTTTTTTTAGCCTCACAATTTACAAGTAAACAACAGAAACAGTACCTTCTGGGCAAGACAACATACAGTTAAGTCGCCAAATTTGAAAGGAAAATACTGAAAGGGCAGAGAAAATTTGTGACTGTGGCTGAAGTAGGACAGGTTCCCATCCCAAACTTGCAGCCAAACTTGGCAGTTTCATTTGTATGGTGCTGGCTTTAGAGGCATGAAGGATGTAAGAGTGAAGGGGTAATCATTCTTCCTCCATGGTTTCAGAGAGTGTAGAGGCCAGGCAGAGTGCAGCAGGAGCGTCCCTGCATAAAGAAAGCCCTGATAGGCCATTGCATGAAGCTTTGAATGTGAAGCCTCGTTGGCAGCTGAGACCCCAAGAAGACATTCAAAATGCCAGAGCTGCTGAGATATTTGCCAAGGAGAGCTGTAACAGGAGTTGGTACCAGCCTAAGGAAAATGTATGTTTGCAAGCAAAGCTGAGAGCTGAGCCATCTAAGCCCTTTTGGAAGTAAAGTCCCAAAAGTTGCAAAAGAGTTAATTGACTTCAGGTGCTTTGCCCTGCTGTTTTGTCTTGTTTGGTCCCAGTACTTTCCTTCACTATTGCCTCTTATTCTTTCCTTTTAGAATGGAAAATGTGTATTCAATTCCACCATATGTTTGGAAGTATGTATTTGTCTTTTGATTTTTACGGGAGGCGATCGAGTTGTAATATTAGCCTGGAGTCTCAGAAAGACTCTTTGGACGATAGACTTTAATAGAATGAGCTGGTAAACTATGGAGACTTTAAGTGGGACTAAAATCGCATTTTGCCATTTTATTATGGTCAGATGAGCCGTATGGGGGCAGGGATTGCTTTGGTGGTTTGAATGAATAATGTTCCCCATATGTTTATGTATTTGAACATTTGGTCTGTTGGTGGTGCTGTTTGGAGGTCTTAGAAGAAAAAAAAAAAAAAAACTGTGTGGCCATTGCTGGAGGAAGTATATCACTGGGGGGCAGGCTTAAAGAGTTAAAAAAGCCTTGCCAATATCCAGTCACTCTCTTTGAATTCCTTTGGTCATGTGAAGATGTGAGCCTGGACTTTCTGCTCCAGCTCCTGCCTCATGCCTCCCCACCACAATGGACTCTGGTCCTTGAACCATCAATTTGTAAGCTCAAATAAACTTTTCCTGTTTATAAGTTCCCTTGGTTCATGGTGGTTTGTTCACAGCAACAGAACGATGTGACTATTACAATGTAATACTAGTATACGTGTAGCAAATACAAGTTGGAGAGAACAAACAACAAAGAACTGGAAAAATAAAAAAAAAAACTCTTGAAAGACTAAAAAAAGATACAAGACATGATGTGAGCAAGTACAGACTTCTGGTGTGGGTCGGGAGCATGGAAAGGGAAATGCAATTCTAGACTCGATTGAGAAATGATGTATAATGTAAAAAGTTTAATAATTGTAATAATAATAAAATTATTATAGTAAAACAGCTTTTTTTCAGTTGTGGGGAGTCAGGGCCTGAGTAAAAAAAAAAAAAAAAAAAAAAAAAAAGATGTGTTCTGTTCAGTTTCTAGCACAACCAGAAAAGAGAGAAGGGCAGGAAATTGATAAATTGCTTGAATGTTAAATATAAGCTCAGCATAGTAGCACCAATCTTCGATCCCAGGATTTTGGATACAGAGCAGGGAATCTATGAGATTAAGCCCAGGATGTTGAACGTAGTTCCAGGTGGTAGAGGGGGAGAGGACTATAGGAGACCCTATCTCAAAAAGTCAAGGCAATATAAAAACATAAATTTTTAAGCCCAATTATGCATACATACTTAATGATAGGGCCTGTACTTATCATGCATGAAACCAAATAATCAATCTTCCAGCAACCAAAATTTAAGTAATAAATAAACAAAAAAACATCAGCCCTCATGTAACAATGAACATGATATTTATTGGAGTGTATTCAGTCTATCCAGTTAAAAATAAAATAATATGAATCAAACTCACCAAATTTGTAATTATTTTACTTATGTTCAAATTTTCAATTTAAATGTTTTATTTTTTTTTGCTTTTATAAGTTACAATTAAATATTTAAAGTTTTTCCCTGAAACACATTGTTTCCTTGTAATCANTCTCCTTAATCACTTTAATCTCATTTTTCCATTGTTTACTTGTAAATAGCTAGGCCTCTCCTTAATCACTTTAATCTCCTTATCAAAAGGATCCTCTTCTTCACATGCTTTGTCCCCACCTTTAATCTTCATAGTGCACTTTTCACATCCAAACTGTTCATTCTGCATTTCTTTCTGCCCCATCTGCTCTTTTTTGACTGTAGGTCTGCGCAATAGTCACCACACCACCATTTCTACATTAGGCTGTGTTGAAATATCCACCACCAAAACATTAGTCCATTGCTTTTCAACTTTGCATATGGGCAAACTGTGGCTAGACTCTTTGCCAAAGTATCCCAGTTTCTGCCTAAGTCTTTATTTTCCTCTGGAACTACATTGTTTTGCAACAATGCTTTCTTCCAGGCTTCTACTAGAATGGCCTGTTAGGCTCTGCTTACAGTAGTCAATAGATTTTCTAGCCCGAAGTTCCAAAGTCTTCCACATTTCTCCAAATGCCCACATGGTCAGGTTCTTCACAACCAACAGCCCACTCTCTGGTACCAACTAATTGTACTAGTCACTCTTCTGTTGCTGTGATAAACCACCATGACCAAGGGAACTTATAAATGGAAGAGTTTATTTGAGCTTATGATTGACAGTTCCAAGGAATAAGAGTCCATTGTGGCAGGAGGCATCCATACATACATACATACATACATACATACATACATACATATATCACTTGAATTGTAGGATTATTTTTTCCTAAAAGATGTCATGTTTTCCTTAAGGAAGTGCTCGAAAGTTCCTCCTTGGCAATCCCAAGCAACTATCAATCCTGCAATTTTGCTCCACATGGGCATCTTTCCCTCCCATTGGCCCCCAAATGAAGTAATCAATAAGACTGGAGAAACTGTATAGCAGACATAGAACTTGAGATTTTAGTAAAGAGACAAAAAAGAAAAAAAGAGAGAGTACTGTTGTTTGACCTGTCTTCAATTTTTACTGGCAAGTGCATCAACGCTGTGGCTGCCACCACTTTTGGCACTCCTCAAAGACATGAGACACATCTTTGTAACATTCCAATATGGACTGAGGACTAATGTCTACAAGAATCCTCCAAACGTTCAATGCCAGATGGGGACTTCTGAGATTCCCAGCTTGCAGACTAAACAGCTAAGGGGATGTCAGCCTCATCAGAATGTAGACTGCTGTTGTTGGACTAACTGAGCTGTATCATGGAGCCCATTGCAGGGGGAGTTGAGACAGGATGTGTGCTTATCAAAAAACATTTTATTCAATCTGATTTAAATATTCAGATTTTGGAATTAAATTACATAGATCTTATGTATTTTTGATTATTTAAACATTTGCTTATACTGGAGCAAGTGACAATTTTATGAATTAAAATGGAAAATTACTGAGAAAGGTCTTCATTATCATATAAAATACATTTGAACATTTTGTCCAAATTAAAAAAAAATCCTTTTAATCTACACTAGACACATTTTAATGAAGTTTTATTTAACAAAATTTTGTGCTTTTTGGTCATAGGTGCCAGGTCACTGCTTACTCTTTTTCCATGTCTTTGTGAATGTTGGTGTTTTAAGTGTCTATTGGCTAAATACCAAGGTTTATGATTAGTTTTTCATATTCTTTCCTGGAGCAATCTAAGCAAGTATTGCACACAATATTGAACATTTTATTTGATTTTTATCTGTATGAATGAGTTATTTCATATGACACTTTACAATTCACACTGATGACTCCTCCAGTAAATATGTCAAAATAAAAGGATATATGTGATTTTAGTAAGAACTATGCCACAACACTTACTTCTTTTTTATTTATTATTTTTTATGTGTATGAGTGTACTGTCAGCATATAGGTTGGTGCACCCATGTCAGTGCAATGCCATGGAGGTCAGAAGAGGGTGTCGGATTCCCCTGGAACTGGAGTTAAAGACGGTTCTTAGCCACATTGTGCCTAAGAACCGTCTTTAACTCCAGTTTCAGGGGAATCAAACCTGGGTCCTCTGCAAGAGGAGTTAGTGCTCTTAACCACTGAGCCATCTCTCTAGCCCCACACAACACTTATTTCTAATCTAAGGTTTCATCAAAATAAAACCTTAAATTTATAATTGTCCTCATGAGAAATATATATTATTTATAGTTGTACTCATGATAGAGCAAATAAGACTTGATATAGAAAATTAGAGAATACATAGTAAGTATAAAAGTATCTAATTCCATCCATTTACATTTAAATTTCCTTTTTTCCATTTTTTATTGAAGTTTTGTATATTTCATAAATTTCTTAATCAAGTTTAGACCTAATTCCCCTTCCTAGCCCTCTCCCCATCAGAGCTCATACATTCTGTCATATATGTGATTCTTTTTTTTTTTTTTTTNCAAATAACACAGTTAAAGCATTCTGAAGAGCAGTCTATAACCTGGAAATGATGTAAACTTCCATCTGAAATTTTGCTTTCTAGCTACTCATTATGCTGCCCTTTATGCTTTGTGCAATATATATATATATATATATATATATATATATATTTCTCTTGTTCTGTTTGACTTACTACTATGTATTTGGTGCTAGCATCCACAGATGATGGATACTATTTGTCGTTTGTTTTTCTGAGACTTTGTTATTTCCATAGCATAATGTCTTCTTGTTGGATCCATTTACCTGTGAAGTTCATTATGTCATGATTCTTTAATGCTTCCTAGAACTCCATTGTGCACATGTACCACATTTTCTCTATCCACTCATTGGTTTAGGGACATTTGGGTTGGTTCCATCTCTTCTCTATTGTGAAGAGAGCTGCAGTAAGTATAGATGTGCATTCATCTTTGCCACAGGATGAGGCTTTTTGGTATATACCCAGGAGTGGTATGACTGGGTCAGGTGATAGACTCATTTTGAGTATTTTAAGGCATCTCCCCACTGCTTTCCATAGTGGTTGTAGGAGTTTACATTCCCACCAGCAGTGGATGAGTGGTCCCCTTTCCCCACATCCTCTCCAGCATTTAGTGTCTTTTGTTTTCATGATCTTTGCCAGTCTTTTATGAATGAGATGTTATGCTAAATTGGTTTTAATTTGTTAACTATTAATGATGTTGAACACCTTTTAAGATGTTTGTCAGACATCTTTATTTCCTCGGTTGTGAAGTTTCTATTCCTCTCTTTACTCCATCTCTTGAGTGAGTCATTTGTTTTCTTATGTCTTTGCTCTTTGGACAGTTTATATATTCTGGATGTTAATGCTATGTCAGATGTATCACTGAAGGTTTCCTCCCACTCTGTGGGGTTTTTATCTTCACTTAATTGATTTTTCTTTCACTGTTCAGAAGCTTTTGAGTTTAATGACATCCCACTTGTCAATTGTTGACTTTATTACCTGCACAGCTGCTGCTTGATTTAGAAAGTCTTTTCCTAAGTCTACAAATGATGTACCAGTTTTGCCAACACCACTTGTCGAAGATGCTGTCTTTCCTCCACTGAGTGTTTTTGTACCCCTTTTCAAATATATGGTGGCTGAAATTGTATGTGCTCATGTTTGGATCTTTAATTTTGTTTCATTTGCCTACAGGTCTGTTTAGGTACCAGGCTGTTTGTAAGATTGTATTCCTCTAACATAATTTGAAGTGTGGTGTAGTGATTCCCCCCTGTATTGTACTTTTCCCTCAGGGTCACTTTAAATATTTGGGGTCTTTTTGTTTTTTTCATAAGACTTTAAGGATTTTTTTCCAAGTCTGCAAAGAAACTCTTGGGGATTTTAATTGGGATTGCATTGAATCTGTATATCAATTTGGGTAGAATGGACATTTTTAATATATTAATTTTTCCAAGCCATGAGCATAGCAGGTCTTTTAATCTTCTGATGTCTTCTTCAGTCTCCTTCTTCAGAGATTTAAAATTTTTGTTGTAGAGATTTTTGATGTCATTGGTTAAATTTGTTCCTAGGTTTATTTATTTATTTATTTATTTATTTATTTATTTATTTATTTATTTTGTGGCTGTGAGTGAGACAATCTTCTTGTATTCCTTCTTCAGTTGCTTGCTCTTGGTTTAAAGAAAGGCTACTTATTTTTCAAGGATAATTTTGTATCCCACTGCTTTACGGAAACTCTTAATCATTTCTAGGAGTTTTCTGGTAGGGTTTTTAGCACCCCTTAGATAAATTGTCATATCATCTGAAAAGAGTGATTGTTTGACTTGCTCTTTTCCAAACAGTAGTCATTTAGTTTCTCTTTCTTGCCTTATTGTCCTAGCAAGCCTTTCAACCATTATATTGAAGAGGAGTGGTAATAGAGGACAGACTTGCTATGTTCCTATATTTAAGGGGAATGCTTCTAACGTTTCTCCATTTAGGATGATTTTTGGCTGTCTGTTTGTTGTATATGGCTTTGATTACACTGAGGAATGTTCTCTCAGTCCAATTCCTTCTATGACTTTAAGCATGCAGGGATGCTGGATTTTGTCAAAGGCTTTTTCTGTGTCAATTGAGATGATCATGTGTTTTTTGTCTTTCAGTCCATTTATGTGTTTTGTGATATTTATTGATTTACATATGTTGAACCATCCCTGCATCTCTGGTCCACTTTTTGATGTGGGTCTGTATGCAGTTTGGAAGTATTTTGTTGAATTTTTTGCATCAATGTTTATTAATGAGATAGGTCTATTGCTTTCTTTTTTGGTTTTATCTTTGCCTGGTTTTGGTATAAGAATGATGCTCGCTTTGTAGAAGGAATTTTGGAGGTTTTCCTCTGCTTGTATCCTTCTGAATAGTTTTAGTAATAATGGTTGTAAGTCCTCTTTAAATGTTTCATAGAATTCTGCCATGAAACCATCTGGACCTGGACTTTTTTTACTTCAGAAGTTTAGTATTATATTTTCAATTTCCTCATATATTATGGGTCTGTTTAAACTCTCAATCTGTTCTTGGTTAAGCTTAGTTGAATTCCAGGATTTCAAATATTCATTCATTTATCTTAGGTTTTCAAATTAATTGGAGTATAGGTTTTTGAATTATACTCATATGATTATCTGGATCTTTTTTTGTTGTTGTTGTTGTGATGTTTCCCTTTTTGTCACAAATTACTATTGATTTGGAGTTTCTCTTTCTTTCTTTTGGTTAACTGGGCCAGGGGTCTATCTATCTTGTTTTTCCTTTCAAACAATCAGCTTTTGGATTCATTGATTCTTTGTAATGTTTTCTTTTATTCTGCTCTGATTTTATGATTTCTTCCTGCCTGTTGGGTTTAGGGTTCATTTCTTGTTGTTTCTCAAGTGTTTTAAGCTTCAGTGTTAATTCCTTTATTTTTCCTCCGTCAGCTTTTTTAATGTAGGCACTGAGGGCTATAAACTTCCTTCTCACGACTGCTTTTAAAGTATCCCATAGGTTTTGCTGTCTTGTATTGTCTTCTTTGCTTAGTTCTAGGAATGTTTTTATTTCTTTCTTTTTCAACCCATTCATTATTCTGGTGTGTGTTGTTTAATCTCCATGTGTTCTTGTAGATAGTTGTGCTTATTCTGGTGTTGATATTGAGCTTTATTTCACCATGCTTTAATAGAATGCATGAAATTACTTCAATGTTTTTGTATTTGTAGAGTTTTATTCTGTGTCCCTGAATGTGGTCAGTTTTGGAGACTGTTCCATGGGGTGCTGAGTAGAAAGTTTATTCTCTGGTATTTGGGTGGAATATTCTGTAGATAACTGTGAGATCCTTTTGGTGTATTGGATTGTTCAGTTCAGATGTCTCTCTGTTTATTCTTTGTGCAGGTGACCTATCTACTGGGCTCAGTGGAGTATTGAAATCCCCACTATTATTATTCTGTGATCAGTCTGTGCTTTGAGGTCCTGTAGAACTGTGTTTTATAAAGTTGAGTGCACTGGGCGTTTGGTGCTTATATATTCATGTTTGTGAAATCTAATTGATCTTCGATAAGGATGTAGCGGTCCTCTCTTCTGATTAGTTTTACTTTGAAGTCTATTTTGTCTGATATTAGAATAGCAACTCCTGTTAACTTTTTGGTACCATTTGCTTGGACTATGTATTTCCAGCCTTTCACTTTAAGTTGGTGCCTATACTTGAGGATAAGAAGAACTTTTTTGTAGGCAGCACATGGATAGGTTCTGTTTCCTAATTCATTCCCCCAGTTTGTGGCTTTTGATTGCGGAGTTCAGCCCATTATTATTTAAATGTTTTTTTTTTTTGAGAGATGTGTGTTGCTTCCTTTTACCTTATTTTCTATTTGCATTCTTTTTTTATCTCTGAGATATTTTTTTTTTTTTTTTAAGGGATTCTACAATACAATGACACAGTTGTTTGCAGATAGCATTGATGTCACTCATTATGTCATACAATCAGGTAATTGGTGCATTTTGCAAGTATCTATGTCCAAATTTTGAACAACCCAAGGTTCCCATAGACCAGTTGGAGAAGCTTGTATGCACAGACATGTTGATCAATCAGGAGTCCAGACTATATTCCTGTAGTCTAGTGATTCACCCCTATCTCTCCACAGCCCTTACAATCTACCATGCCTCCTCTTCCGCAGTTTGTTCCCTGGGCTTTGGGAAAGGGGCACAAGTGGGTGAGAAGAAAACAGTCTAATTTCTTTGGAGTTGTCATTTTGGACTCCAGTCTGTTTAGGTTGTTTCCCTTCATGGATTGACAGCTTTCCCAGTGATACCCTTTTTAGTCATATTAACAAAGCACAAGCTATTGGATGTACAGGCATTTAAGCAGTACCACTTATTATGTCAAGCTAAGCTGTGAGCATAGACACAGATGCTTGGATGGCATGCTAATCCGCAAACTGTGGTTTCTCTATAAAGGGTGACAAGTTCTTACTGTGGCTCACAGCATCGTCCAACCCCCAGAGGACACAAGCTTGTGGCATCCGCTGTGAGTTATTCCTCCAAGGAGAGGGCTAATAGCCAAATAGATTTGGGATATATATAGACACTTGGCTGCCACTGTTGCACAGTATCTCCCGGCTGTTGAGGTGCAGCTGATATTGACGGAGGAGTCTTGCTTGTCTCAGGGAGACCAATATTTTGCTGTATTGCTTTAGTGGCCTTTGGTAACGCTCTCTAGCATTTCAGAGGCCAGTTGTATGCTAGCAAGTGACGTCTCATAACGTTTTTCATGCTCACACCAGATCTTCGACAACAGGGACTTACTGCCTTTCTCCTTGCATATATCCCACTTATAGGCAAAAGGCCTTTATAATTTGTGGGGGGTGGGTTTGAATCCCCTAGCCAACATCTCCTAGGCAGAATAATTCATTGCTGATATCAGAGCTTTCCTGTAGTAATATATTTGGCTTAATTACACAACTTATAAACACTTTACTATTGAATTTGGCTCTAGTTAGGGAAATATCCTTTCACAGTTCCTATGCCTATCAATCAGTTGATACGTTATGCCTGTTTTATAGGAAATTACCACTGTAACAGTTGGCTCTAGTTTACAGTTAGGGAGTGGTTTAATTACCATCATGTTTTTCTTTTTCCTAAAAATGGGGAGAGGTAGGAAGTTTTCTCAGCATCTAGAAGGTAAACTTCATTAGAGTCCATTATAAACAGTCAACCCCAATATTATTTAGAAAGATGTTCAGTGTCCGTGACTCAGGCAGTCTGAGGTTCCTCATTCCTTAATGTTCAGATGGGTCAACCTCTCTGCTGGCTTTCCCCAGTTCATCCTGCACAGCCATAAGTTGCATGTTTTCAATTTTTCTGATCTTGAAACTAACAATGGGAGGAGAATTTTATGTTCCCACGGGTAAAAATCACCAATCTAAATGCCTGAAAACATTAAAGAGAACCTCAGACTGAGGAGTCTTCTATTGGACTGCTAGATATTGTTGGGGGTTTCTTATTTGCTTTTCCCATGTTGTTGATTTTCCTTTGTGCTCATGGCATGTGGATTTTGTTTGTTGTTTATAGTCTGATGCAAAATTAAAGTGCTTCTTCTCTGTTCCCACCAGGATGGCTGCAAGAGCACTGGTTTTTGCCTGTTCAATTCTGTCACCTCCAAGGTGACTGTAGGGTCTCACTCAATCCAAGTTGGAAGTTGGAGCAGCTCCAGAGATCTTGTACCTGAGGTGAGGATAGCCTTGAACCCTGAGCCAGGATCAACTGGGATTGGATGGTCCCAAACCTGCCCTGTGCTAGAAGGAGCTACTTTGGAATGGTACAATAACCCTGTGCTGGAAGCTATGATTCTGGGATCCCGCCTGCAGAGAGGCTTGCCTTGTCAATCTCCCTTCCTGGAAGGAAGTGAAGGTGCTAGGATGGTCCTTGAAAACTGCACTGGAAATGACTGGAATTAGATGGTCTTGGCACCCTGAGCTGGAAGTGATGGGGCTAGGATTGTCCTGGAACTCTCCTTCTGAGAAGTCTGGCCTGTCACTAACCCTGCACTTCATGAGATTCTGGCTGATATGTTCCTGGAACCCTATACTGGAGGCACCAGGGCTGGGAAATTCCAGGACCAATTACATTTAAATTTCAAGGTTTACTTCTTTTTCACTGCTGAGTGGAACTCCACTATGTAAGTGTACCATATTTTCTACACCCATTCATCAGGTAAGGGGCATTGAAATTTTTCCATTCCTTAGTTATTGTGAAAAGAGTAGTAACAAACATTTTTGTTCAAGAATGTCTGTACTAGGACGTATATTTTGATATATGCCAAAGAGTGATATTACTTGATCATAAGATAGACTAATTTTTAGTTTTTTTAAGGTTGTCTGTATTGATTTCCAGTTGGCTGTACCATTTTATAATCTCACCAACTTTGGACAAGGACACACCTTTCCCCACATCCACCACAGCATTTGTGACAGTTGTTCTTTTATCTTAGCCATTCTGAGTTGAACTAAATGAAATTTTATAGTTTTCAATTGCATTTCCCCAATTTCTAAGGATATTGAATAATATTTCACACCTTTCTTCACCATTTTTATGTCATGTCAGTTTGGATACATAGCCCATTTTTCAATTATGTCATTCATCTATTTATTTTCTTGCTTTTTAATGTCTTAGTATATTCTGGACTTTGATTATTTCTAAAAGTTTCCTGATGGGATATTGAGGATAACATAATCTATATCATGTCAAATGATGTAGCATAGACTCCTCAGAACAAATGATTTATTTTTTTTTCTCATTTGTGAATCTTAGTTCTAAATTTTTAGATGTGTGCCCATAGCCTGATATAACAGCAAGATCCAAGAAAATGGGAAGGAAACATGCAGGTGAAGGAAAGAAGCTTGAAGGACAGGGGTAGTTTGGGACAGGAGGTAAATAGGGAAAAGCAGAGTAGTTCAACTGTGAAGCATGTAGGGAGGGTTTTATAGGGGGAAAGAGAAGCATGGTAAATAATGATTAGATTGTGTTAAAACCCATATATATATATATATATATATATATAATATATTATATTTAATATATATTATATTCATTAATTAACTGACAAATACATATACAAAGAATTTTACAAGGTGTATATGTATGACCTAAAAGTAAACCTTATAATTCTCATATTGCCAGCAGGAAAATTCCCTTCATATTTTGTTGGCAGGACTAGTCCAAGAGAGTTTCTCCAAATAACACAGGGCCTTTGTTTATCACACTTTTGTATTTCCTCCAATAGATTGTGAAGTTAGACTTCTAGTTGACTTGATGATTCAGGCTCAATCAAATATGAAGCACAGGACTTGGATCAATTGAGCAGGATAGTCGGTATGGTGAATCCTTTTTATTCCCCTGGAGACTAAATGTCTCAGGAGTTAAAGTCACAAGCTGCAAGGAGTGCAAACCCATAATTGGTTCTATACGACAGGATGAATTTAAAACTGAAATGAGGAAAGCCGGGCATGGTTGCACACAACGCCTTTTAAATATCCTAGCATTTTGGGAGGCAGAGGCAGGTGGAGGTCTGTGTTGAGTTACGAAGACCAAGCCTGGTCTACAGAGGTAGTTTCAGGACAGCTGGGTGCTTACAGAGAGACCACTGGTTCTGGAAACAGAGAACAAAAAAAAAAAAAAAAAAAAAAAAACTCTAATGGTACAATTGAATGATCCTAGCGAACTATCACTATTGGTGCTGTAGTGGCACTTATATCTTGAGGGTAATCAATAGTTGTCTAATTTGAATTAAGGCCAACTCGATGGTAGGCTACTTCTGTGTGATACTATAAGCACAGTTAAATACACATGGCTGGGAAGATCATAGAATCTATAAATGAACTTTGTTTTTCCAACTCCCTAGACCCACATAAATTATTATTATCTAAATATCCATTTTCGTGTATATATTTCACCAGTCATTAAAGTAGCTTTTATTGTAACAGATGGAAGCTATTATAGACTTGTAGAATAAGTGAAATGTGGAGAATTCTTATCCCTGAGGTGATTAACCCTAAGTGACACATTTTCAATGTAACCTCTAGACATAAAGTGAAGGCATCCTTTAACTCTGGAACATAGAGGTTTCCTTATGGAGTTCATTGTGAGTGGCACAGAAACCCAGGTATTATAAGAGTGTTCATCCTTAATTAGCAAACTTGTTTCAAAATTGCTCCTCCCAAAACTCAGAAATCATTGCAGAAGAGGAGGCAAAAAGATTGTAAAGTCAGAGGTGATAGATGACCAAAGGATTCAGAAAGTTACTCAAGCGAAATAAGAACAATGGTGACAGAATGAACAATTTCCATGGAAGCTCAAACCAGACACAATTCTAGTATACAGTAGGGGAAGTTAATGCCAACATTAGAACATCTGGCAAATGATCGCTGCTGGGAGAAGGAGAGAGAGGGCCTAACAAGGATGGGACTCATAGTAGGCTGAATAAACTCCAGTGGATGGACTAAGGCTGCCGGATATATGAGGACACAAATCCAAGTCTGTAGGGTATATTGCATACCTATACTGACATGGATTGAAATGGGCAGGGGTCAGGAGGGTGTTGTGCAGATTGTGAGCAGATCTAAATGCCATCAAATTTTGTTATATGTAAATTAAAAAGTCAATAAAATATAAAAACAGAATACTGGAGACTATATTGCTACCTAACACAGGTAATTAGCATCTTAATTAAATGTCTCAGTGTTATAAATTTTAATATCTCAGTGATATACTGTACTAATGTATTCCCTAAGTTAGCTGAAAACATTCTTTTCTTACCTGTCACATTCTAATTGTCACACAATCATCCATACATTTCACATTTTAAGATGTTAATATTTGTCATTGTTCAATGTCTTTGAGTCATGTGTGACCACATTCCACATGCTGTCCTTTCCTTCTTGGCTCAGCTCCAGGACTTGTCTCCTGCCTCCAGGACGACAGTCTCTAGGCTTTGCTTCCACAAAAAGGGGGGAGGGAAAAACCGCAGATCACCGGTGGAAATGAGCTGTCTCACACACAGAGAGCCTGGGAGAAGAGGAACTCTGTTTATTTTTTTGTCAGTGAGGTCTATATATTGGAGGCTACTGTGCTCTGGGAAAGAAAGTGGGGTGCAGACATAAGGGAGGGGTGAGCCACCTTGGTTCTAAGGCGAGGGGGGGGGGCTGCCGAGCTCTGGTTTGTGCAACAGGTAACTAGAAGTGTGGCATTTTACTCAATGCCTCAAGGGAAAGGGCCTGGAACTTTGCAGAGATAGGGCAAAGTAAGAATCATTGTAATATCCCAAATGTTCCTGCTACAGATAACTCTGAAAGCCCACAGAGATATCAGATAACTGGAGATCTTCCAGGACAAGTCTTACAAATTCTCGCTTCAAGCCACACACAAAGTTTTATTCCTACAAATATTCATGACATTTTAAGTTGAAATGCATTAGATTTAAACTTCCTTGTTTATCAGAAAGTAGAAATCCTCATCTCTAAACCCAATCCTCCAAGTGAATTTCATCTTTTGAAAACAGGATTCCTGATACCTCAATTAATGTCCATTAAGTTAAGGTTTACTGACTTATTAATACATATCTTTAAGATATTTTTATTGTTTACATTCATCATATAATATACTGGATTTTGCAATTTGTGTTGAGGTATATCACATATTTTGTAAAAAATATTATTTACTCTTTAACAATTTCATAAATGTATATAGTGTATTTCATCATAATCTCTGCATTTCACTTTCTTATTGGTTTCACACCCACTCCCTCTTCTCTTAACAAGTTTGTTACTACTTTCATTTCATTTATAAGTGTTTGTAGAAAAACTAGTTACCGCATATAAGAGAAAATGTCTAATGATACCCTTCTGTTCTACCTTATTTTACTTAATCTGATGATCTTAATTTCTATTTTTCCCTATGCATGAATAATCTGTAGTGTGTATTGATAACATAATTTTCAATATCCATTTATCTGTTGATTGGCTCCTATCCTCATTCTATAGGTTGGTTATTGTGAGTGACTAGGAAATAAACATGGATGACTTCTTATCATAGACTGACTTGAAATATATAGTTTGATCAGAAGGCTAAAATATCTTTAACCAGTTCACTAGTTATATCAGCTGTAGATGACATTTTTAAATTGTGAAGACAAAAATTTTCCAGTTATACTTTAATATTTTATAAAATAAAACTTTAGTTCTCATGACTTATCAAAGAATTTCACATTAAATTTCACAACTCATCAAAATGGAGAGAAAAAATGACCCTATGAACCCCAACTCCAATCAACACATCTATAAAACAACCTTACATTTAAGCTTCAGGAAACATCTCAGAAGAGGGGCACAATGATTGTGAGAGCCAGATGACTAGGATGCTTGATTTTAATTAGTGCATTCTAGACATTACAGGGATGCTTGCCTACACAAAACCTTTATGAGACAAACTCAATTGATCTACCAATAGGGATGGGGGAAATTTCTCAGGGTCCCATTCAGTAAATAGCAGGATATCCCATGAGATCCCTCCATACATATATTCCTTCAAATTGGTGCAGGATGTGAAATAGAACTTAGGGAAAATTTAAATGGGGGAGATATGTATTCATGAGATGTGGCCCATCATAATCCAGCAAATCTTTCTCCCCAATCCTTCACTATATTCCATGGGGCCTGGTAGTATGGTTAACATTTTGTACCAAGTTGGGTCCCCTTCAGAGATGATAAGACTGAGGATATTATTCATCCAAAGTATTACTGGTTGTGAGCCGATGACAATTATATTTAATGTTATATGAATATTGTTTATCTCTTAATGTGTGTTAATGGTTTTTATAACTTTCAGAGTTTTACTTTACATAATTGTAACTAGAATAAAGGCTGAATGTGACTAAAAAAATAGAATTATCCTGAGGGAGAATCAGTTTTGTTAGGTTGGGGCTTCCTGGTAGGTTTTTCCAATCCCAGTGTTTACCGCTAAACACATGTATACTTTAGCACCACTAAACTGGCACAGTACATCACACACACACACACACACACACACACACACACATATACTGGTACTATATATAATATAAGTATATATGTACTATATAAAATATATGCTAAGCTAATAGTAGGCAAGGAGTTGAGAAGGAATAGAGTTTTGTCAAAGAACTTGGTGGGAATGTACAGAGGGTAGAAACCATGTACAAAGAGTACTCAGGTAAGAAATTCTAAAAAAAAAAAGCTTTTATTTGTACTCTTTTTATAAAATTATTGAAAATTTTATAAAGTACATTCTTCCTGGAAAATCTACAAAAAATTAACATAAGAGAATAAAGAAAAGAGGCTGTAGAAAATTTCTCTCAGGCTGGAGAAATGGCCTAGCGGTTAAGAGCACCGACTACTCTTGCAGGGGACCCGGTTTTGATCCCCAGTACCCACATGGCAACTGAGAATCATCTTTAACTCCAGTTCCTGGGTAATTCCACACCCTCTTCTGACCTCTGCATCATTGCAGGACATGGGTGCACAAACTTACATGCAGATAGTACATTCAAACACATAAAAGAATAAATAAATTTTTCTTATATTGTCTGTCCTCATTCTTTTTTTTAATTTATTTTTATTGATGCTTTGTGTATTTCATACATCATTTTCCAATTCAGTTCAGGCATATATCCCCTTCCCTTCCCCCCCACCCCACCCCTACCTATCGCAGATCATGCATTCTGCCGTAAGTTTTCTGCATCTTTCTCTGCTTTTTTGTTTTGTTTTGTTTTCTTTTTTTTAACAATAGGTGATAATTTGTGAGTACAAGCATCCTTCATGTAAAACCAATTTGCAAGCAGTTGTGCCCAAACCCACACAGCTCATGGGTCATGGAAGAATAAATAAATTTTAAAAAACTTCTCTTAGCAGCGGCCAGGCCCAGACCAGCTGAACTGCAGGGACTGTGTCACGTCTGATAGGAGATTGTGGGAAGGAGAAGCTAGGCCTACCTGGCACACAAGGGGCGGAATCTGAGTGGACCAGTGGGTCCTGTGGACTGGGAAAGGTGTCAGGGAAGCCGTGGGAGCTAGGAGCTGAGGGTAAAACAAAGAGAGTACCAGTGTATGGGGTAAGCCAGCAACCCAAACACCCCCATCACCCCTCACCCCCCACTCCCCATCCCCCTCACAACCAAGAAATGTGGGACACTATGAAAAGATCAAACCTCCTCATCATAGGGATAGAGCAAGGAGAAGAATCCCAAGAAAATGTTATTGACCAGATTGTCAACAAAATAATAGAGGAAAATTTCCCCAAACTAAAAATAGACAAACCCATGCAAATACAAGAAACAAGTAGAACAACAAATAGACTAGACCAGAAAAGAAACTCCCCTTGCCATATCATAGTTAAAATGCTAGGTACCCCAAATAAAGACAAAATTTTGAAAGCCACAAGAGAAAAACAACAAGTCACATACAGGGGAAAAACTATCAGAATTACAGCTGACTTTTCAGCACAAACCATGAAAGCAAGAAGAACGTGAACCAAAGCATCCCCAGTGCTGAAGGACCACGGATGCCAACCCAGGTTACTACACCCAGTAAAAATATTGATTCTAGTTGAAGCAAAGAGAAAAATCTTCCATGACATTAACAAGATGAAAGAATACATGTTTGGAAAACCAACCCTTCAGAGAATGCTTGAAACAATTCAAAGGACAGAGGAGAGGAGCAACTAACCACAGGCACCTTGAAAGAAAAAAAAATAATAACAGAAATGCAGAGGTAGAAACCTACACAAAAATGCAAACGTATAATAAGATGAAAAGAAGCAACATATACCTCTCAATTATAACCTTAAATATCAATGGGCTAAACTCCCCAATCAAAAGACATAGAATGGGAGTATGGATTAGGAAAAAGAACACATTAATATGCTGTCTACAAGAAATCCATCTCACCCTTAAGGATAGGCATCAATTTAAAGTGAAAAGATAGAAAAAAATGTTCTAACCAAATGGTACTAAAAAGAAAGCAGGAGTTGCTATCCTAATATCAGTCAAAATAGACTTCAAAGTAGAAGCAATTAGAAGAGACAAGGAGGGCCACTATATCCTTATCAAAGGGAAAATTAACCATGAAGATTTCACAATCATGAATACATATGCACCAAACTCCAGTGCACCAACCTTTGTAAATATAACTCTACGGGACCTCAAGGCACAGATTAACCCCAACACACTCATAGTTGGGGACTTCAATTCCCCACTGAGTCCATTGGACAGATCAACCGGACAAAGAATAAACAGACATCTGAACTGAACAATACAATAAAGGAAATGGACCTCACAGACATCTTCTGAGTATTCCACCCAAGCACCAGAGAATATACTTTCTACTCAGCACCCAATGGAACATTCACCAAAATTGACCACATACTTGGACACAGAAAAAAAAAAACCTCAACAAATACAAAAAAAAAATTGAACTAACTTCATGCATTCTATCAGACCATAGTGCAATAAAGCTCAATATCAATATCAGAATAAGCCTTGCTACCTACATGAACACATGGAGAATAAACAACACACTCCTGAATAATGAATGGGTAAAGGAGGAAATAAAGAAATAAAAGCATTCCAGGAACTACATGACAATGACAATACGACACAACAGAACCTATGGGACACTTTAAAAGCAGTCCTAAGAGGGAAGTTTATAGCCCTGGGTGCCTACTAAATAAAAAAAAAAACAAAAAAAAAAAAAAAAAAAAAAAAAAAAAAACACAACAGAGAGAGCAAAGATAAATGAACTAACACTGCAACTATAAACACTGCAAAGACAACAAAAAATAAACCCTAAATGCAACAGACAGGAAGAAATAACAGAAATTAGAACAGAAATCAATGAAATAGAAACAAAGAAAACAATACAAAAAATCAACGAATCCAAAAGTTGGTTCTTTGAGAGAATAAACAAGATAGACAGACCCCCTAGCCCAAGTGTGCTGGATAGCCTTAGTGTCAACTTGACACACCTGGGTTGAGGGAGCCTCAATTGGGGAATTGGCTCCATTGGACTGGCCTGTGGCCACATCTGTGGAGTATTTTCTTGATTGTCAAGCAAAGTAGGAACACCCAGTCCACTATGGGTAGTGCCACCCTGGGCAGGTTGTCGTGTACCATATAAGAGGGCAGGCTGGGCATAGGCCAGGGGAGCAAGCCAGTAAACAGCATACCTCCATGGCCTGTGCTTCAGCTCCTGCCTCCAGGTTCCTGCCCTGAGTTCCTGCCTTGGGATCCATGAGTGATGAACTGTGACCCAGGAGATATAAGCTGAATAAACCCTTTCCTCCCCAAGTTGGTGTTGGTCTTAGTGTTTTGTCACAGCAATGGAGGACAAACTAGAACACCCAGTTAACCAAAAGAAAGAAAGATCAACTCTAAATCAATAGAATTCAGGATGAAAAGGGAAATATCACTACAGATGTTGAAAAGATCCAGACAATCATACAGGAATACTTCAAAAACCTAGACTTTACTAAATTAGAAAACCTAAGAGAAATGTATGAATATCTGCAATCCAGGGAATCACCAAAGCTAAACCAAGAGGAGATTGACAACTTAAACAGACCCATAATTTATGAAGAATTTGAGAATGTAATAAGAGACCTCCCAACTAATAAAGGTCTAGATCCAGATGGTTTTACAACAGAATTCTATAAAACATTTAAAGAGGAATTACAACAATTATTACTAAAACTGTTCAGAAGGAAACAATCAGAGGAAACCCCACCAAATTTCTTCTATGAAGCCAACATCACTCTAATACTAAAACCAGGTAAGGATGCAACCAAAAAAGAGAACTACAGACACATCTCATTAATGAACTCATTGAAAAAATTCTCAACAAAATACTCGCAATCCATATACAGACCCACATCAAAACGATCATTCACCATGATCAACTTGGATTCATATCAGAGGTGCAGGTATGATTCAACATACAAAAATCAGTAAATATCATAAAACACATAAATAGACTGAAGGAGAAAAACCATGCCATCATCTCAATCAATGCAGAAAAGGCCTTTGAACAAAATTCAGCATCCCTTCATGATTAACGTCACAGAGGGAATTTCCCCGAAGGATCATTCCTCAACATAATCAAAGTCATATATAAGAAACCCACAGTAAGCATCATCCTAAATGGAGAAAAGTTAGAAGGATTTCTCATAAAGGTAGGAACCCAACAAGTCTGCCCCTTGTCACCACTCCTCTTCAATATAGTGCTTGAAACACTGGCTAGGGCAATAAGGCAAGAAAAGGCAATTAAAGGAATACTAATTGGAAAATAGGAAATAAAACTATCCCTTTTTGCAGACAATGTGATAGTTTACCTAAGGGATGCTAAAAACTCCAAAAGAAAACTCTTAGAAACGATTAAAATTTCAGTAAAGTAGAGGGTTACAAAATTAACCTAAAAAAATCAGTAGCCTTTCTTTACAGCAACAATAAGCAACTGAAGAAGGAATACAAGTAGTCCTTCCTACTCACAATAGCCTCAAAAACAATAAAATACCTAGGAATAAACCCAACCAAAATCACCAAAGATCTCTACAACAAAAATCATAAGCTCCTGAAGAAGGAGATTGAAAAAGACACCAGAAGATGGAAAGACTTCCCATGCTAATGGACTGGAAAAATTAACATAGTAAAAATGTCCATTTTACCCAAATGGATATACAGATACAATAAAATCCCAATTAAATTCCCAAGGAAATTCTTCTCAGGCTTGGAAAAATTCTTAAATTCATATGAAACAGCAAAAGACCCCGAATAGCCAAAGCAACCCTGAGTGAAAAGAGCAATACAGGGGGGAATTCTATACCAGACATCAAACTATACTACAGGGCTATAGTCATAAAAACAGCCTGGTACTGGCACAAAAACAGACCTTTACACCAATGGAACAAAACTGAAAATCCAAACTTGAGCACATACAATTTCAACCACCTCATATTTGACAAGGGGCCAAAAAACTCAGTGGAGGAAAGACAGCATCTTCAGCAAATGGTTTTGGCAAAACTGGATAACCACTTGTAGAAAAATAAAATTAAACCCCTACCTCTCACCCTGTAGAAAGATCAACTCCAAATGGTTCAAAGACCTCAATGTGAAACCCAAAAGTCTAAAGGTGATAGAAGAAAAGGTTGGCAGCAACTTCCAAGACATAAGTGTAGGAAAAGACTCTAAATCAAATAGCAACTGCTCAGGAAATAAGGTTGATAATTGACATGTGGGACCTTATTAAACTCAAAAGTTTCTGTACAGCAAAAGAAACAGTCAGGGAAGTGAAGAGAAAACCCACAGAGAGGGAGAAAACCTTCACTGCTGATGCATCTGACAGAGCATTAAACTCCAGAATATATAAACTATTCAAAAAACAAAGAAGTAAGAAAACAAATGATTCACTCAAAAGATGGACTAAAGAGCTGAGCAGAGCCTTCACAAGTGAGGAAATAGAGATGGCTGAGAAACATCTTAAAAAGTGTTCATCATCACTAATAATTAAGGAAATGCAAATTAAAACCACTTTAAGATAGCATCTCACCCCCATAAGGCTGGCAAGGATCAAGAAAACAAATGATACTAAATGCTGGAGAAGGTGTGGGGAAAGGGGTGCACTCACCCACTGCTGGTGGGAATGCAAACTTGTACAACCACTATGGAAAGCAGTATGGAGAACACTTAAAAGACTCAAAATGAGTCCACCACCTGACCCAGCTATACTACTTCTGGGAATATATCCACCAGATTCTTCATACAACAGAGATACGTGTACAGCCATGTTCATTGCAGCTCTCTTCACAATAGCAAAGAGCTGGAACCAACCAAAATGCCCCTCAACTGACGAGTGGATAGAAAAAATGTGGTACATCTACACAGCGGAGTTGTATGCAGCAGTAAAGAAAGATGACATCATGAAATTATCAGCTAAATGGATGGAACTGGAAGAAATTATCTTAAGTGAAGTAACACAGTCCCAGAAAAAGAAATGACGAGTGGTATCCCCCATCTGTGGATGCTAGCACCAATAACCCAGTTGTAAATATCTCTTGTGGGGAGTGATGCATATTGGAAATAAAAACAACAACAACAACAGAAAAAAACTGCAACAAAGAACTGACTGAAATGGTGAATCTGGTGGGGTGGGAGGGATGGAAGGGGGGCATGGGTCTCCATTAGATTAATGTATAGTTGATTGATGTGAGTTTAACAGGTGTCCAAATTTGCCCAAATTTTGTCTACATATTATATGCTATTCTAGGTCTTAGTAAAAGTAAAAATGTCTATATTAAACAACATTGATTAAAAGGTTTTAATTAAAAAGTAATACATTTAAGCTAATTGGAAATATAAATTGTAGTCCACGTCTGCTTCACTTATAATTTGTACAACAACAAATTTGGGGTTAATGGATACAAATATTCTCTACAATGTTTGTGTTGTACAGTATAAACTTGTAACATTTTCTTCTACCTGTAGGATAATTTAACTAAAGGAATAAAGCTGGCTTCCCAAATTAACAACAAACAAGCAATGATAAACAGCTTAATGCAGAAAAGTTGGCTCAGCTAAACATTAAAAGGAAGAAAATTCTCAGACTGCTACAGACATCAAACATCTCTGTGGATCTTAATTGTAACAACTATTTATAATGTGTCCTAATTAACTTTACCTTTCAGGTGCTGCAAAGTTTTAATATGAGAGACTTCCTTACCTCCTTTCATAGAACAAGGAAAACATGATGGTAATGAAGTCATTCCCTAACTGTAAATTAGAGCTGACTATTATAGAGGTAATCTCTTATAAAAGCAATATAGTTGCCTTCTTTAATTGACTGATAGTCATAGGAACTGTGAAAGGATAATTCCGTATTCAGAGCCAAATATAATACTAAAATCTATAAAAGCTGGGTAATTAAGCAAATTATATTAATACTGGAGAGCTCTGTTATCAGAAATGGATTATTCAGCCAAGGAGATGTTGGCTAGGGGATCCAAGCCCCTCCCCAAAAGATAAAAGGCTTTTTGCCAGCAAACTGTGATACCTGCAAGAAGAGAGGCAGTAAGGCCCTGCTGTGGAAGACCTAGTGTAAGCATGGGAAAGATATATTGAGACTACACTTGCAAGTATACAGTTGGCCTCTGGAATGGCAGAGAGTATTACCAAAGGTCACTAAATCAATAAAGCAAATATCTGTCTCCTTGAGTCAAGCAAGAGGCCTCTGTCAGCATCAGCTGCACCTCACCTACCTGGAAATACTGTGCAGCAGTGGCAGCCAAATGTCTGTATATCCCAAATCTAATTGGCTATGAGTTCTCCCCTTGGAGGAATAATTCACAGCTGATGCCACAAGCTTAAGTCCGCTAGTGGTTGGAAGATGTTACAAGCCACAGTAAGGCCTTGTCAGCCTTTACAGAAAAGCTATAGTCCATGGATTAGCATACCATCCAAACATCTGTGTCTATACCAATGTAACCTACCTGTATATCTAATTGCTTGTGCTTCATCAGTGGAATAAATGGTTATTCCTGGATAAACTGCCAACCCATGAAAGGAAAGAGCCTGAACTGATCAGAGTACAAAACGACATCTTCAGAGAAAGTAGCCTGCTTTGTTTCTCATCCACTTGTGTCCCTTTTCTAAAGCCCAGGGAACAATCTGCGAAAGAGGGGGTATGGTAGAATGTAAGGGCTGCGATTGGGGTGAATTGTGAAACTACAGCAATATAGACTTGACTCTTATTTGATCAACATGATAGTACATATAAACTCCTCCAGCTGGACAATGGGAGCCTCAGGCTGTATAAGTTTGGGCATAGCTATTTGCAAATTGGTTTTGCATGAAAGATGCTTGTATTCATTACATATTACCTTTTATTAAAAAAATAAATAAAAGAAAACAAAAAAATCTTCTCTTTATCCATAAAAACAAAATAATCTATTTTAAAGTAAAATAAAGGAGACTTTGCCATCTCATCAAAAATATGAAAAATTTTATAATGGCAAAGTAATATTATTGAACTTAAATAACATTTGAATTTCAAGTAGACAGCACAATATGATCATAAGTAGATAAATACCTGAGTCTGTGTTGAGTTTAATACTGCCAGCAATATTTGTTATAGTCACTGGAAGTTCAGTTTTCATCACTTGGAAATTGACATAACCACTTACATCCATTTCTTTAGACTATTATGTACTAATTAAAGACTACAAATCATCCTGTGATAAGATGCTTCACACATGCCCAATAAAGCTAATAGCATTTATAACAAAGCTATGGAACACCAAGAGATACAGACAATTAATGGCAGTTGGAATTTACCTACAGCTTTTCCATCTGGTTAATTAGAATACAATTTCCAATATTTAAAAATATAATGGAACTTTTATGTGAGAAAGCAAGACCTTTTCTCTTATTCCCTTTCTAAAATATGAGGCTTTATTTAAAATTTAAAATGTATTTCTTATTTTAAGAAAATACCCATAAAATCTTTATGACAGAGTGGGAAAAAAGGTTACTTTGTAGACTCTATTCCTATTTGCATATGTGCCAAATATGAATAGATAATTAGAAAATGAGTAAACCAACCATTACTTTGTTTAAATGTATATACATGTCATATGGATGAATGAAGGTATTGTTGACATCATCTTTGTCCAAGTCTAATTACTAAGTAACAAATACTCATTGTCTTTGCTTATATCTAAAACAAGATTGTAAAACAGCTACTATTCTGCCTGAAATTTACATATTAATAAACTGAGACTATCTGAGTTGCAAGCACAGAAGAAAAAATTTGAGAAAAATGCATGTTACAAGTATCAAAAGTGCAAAAATGGAAAAGGAGCAAAATAAAAATTTACTAACAACATTAAAAGTATAAACTGGATAATTTTATTCACCATGTATTGAACAATCAAATTATATTGCTCCAATTAAATTTATTGAATAATCTTTAAAAAACATGTTTCTTTCTAGATGCAAGGCAATTGAGGTGATTCCATATTATGTGTGATCAATGAAACCTACTAATGTGGAGAGACTGGAAAGTGGATGAGTTAAGTAGATACTGGTCAGATAACTAAAGCTCTCACTAGTTACATAGCTTTGGATGAAGCAATATATCACAGTAGACAATGAATAGGACTAGGAATCACAAAATGCAAGGAATTTCTCCCAAAGTCGTTCCCAATTCTACTTGCCTCCATTCTTTCAAGGTATGTATTTGAAAACAATGACAGAAAGTCATATTTAACTGTCAAACTCTTCCTTCACATTGGAAAATAATCTCATCAAAATGAGGTTGGATGAGTGTCAACAAATCAAAAATATTTAACCAAATCAATATAGAAAGTTTTAGTCAAAATTCTTTACAAAACTTGGGTATGAAGAACACTATAAACATTTTAATAATTTCAATTATCACAAATATGCCCTTTCAGAACAATGGAATCATTCAGAAGCACAATCCATGCAAGACACCATGTATCATCTCATATAAGTTATTCAGATCATGACATAGCAAACTAAATAGAGTGAGAGAGAAAGAGAACAGGGATTCAAAATCCAGACTTAAAAAAAAAAAGAAAACAGATAACACCAAACAAAACCAATAAGATATCTGACTGTATAGTTGAGTAAAATAATTTTATTACTATATAAGGCAAACATAAGCAACAAATATAAAGCAATCCATATGTAGATATAAGAGAACTCCACTTTATAAAAATAAATTAAACTAAGTATATGTATACATCAAGATAAAATTTTAAAGAGTCATATATTTATTGAAGACAAAAATTCTCTCCAAGAAAATCTTTAAAACAAAGACAATTTTCATGGTTGAAAAAAATACATATGACATATGAATATGTTACAGAAATTGCAGGTTTTAATGTTAAAATATAAAAAGAATAAATTCTACACATATAAATGTTAAGTATTCTTATAGACTAAAAGGACACAATACTCATATGGGGAAAACATTAAAGCCATTACCACTAATATAGAGTTGTTTCAATAATTAAAATTCAGACCTAATGGAAAAAGTATTCAGACAATAAATATCTTGATTAGGATTCTAATAATGAGAAAGTTTAGAAGATTAGGTAGTACTGGTCATATCCCTGCTCCTATACAATTTAAAAAGTACACTTTTCAGTTTTAGGTGCAACTTTTCTGTAATTTTTTTTAATTTCTAAAAATATTTCTAAAATTACTAAAATCTATCACTATAAGTATTTAATATACTCAAAATCTTGACTTGATATTATAAATGTCATGTATTACTATAAACATCTTGTATAGATGAAGGCAATTATTAAGAGATGATATATATCTGATTTAACATAAATATCCTGCAATTGTATTTTATGTGAAAAATAGTGAGAAAACATTTTCATCTTCAGTCCCCTGTGTTCATAGGTTCCTAGTGTATATAATCTTTCTCAAATGATGACAGTAAAACCATACTTACGGGGCTGGAGAGATAGCCTAGCGGTTAAGAGCACCGACGCTCTTGCAGAGGACCCGGGTTCGATCCCCAGCACCCACATGGCGGCTGAGAACCGTCTGTAACTCCAATTCCAGGAGAACTCCAGTTCCAGGGGAATCTGAGACCCTCTCTGACCTCCGCAGGCAATTGCACGACACGGGTGCAGCAGACCTGCATGCAAACAAATACATTCATACCATACAAAATTAATAATAAAAATGAAAAAAAAAAAAAAAAAAAAAAAACAAACCATACTTACATAAATAAATTTGTATATGCATATTTCAAATAGAATAACTCAGCATGATGTCGAGGACTGAAGACTGAATCCTGTGTCCTGAGCTCTTTTCTTTCTACTCTAGTTAACTTACTGAGGTTATTAATTTTCTCATGTCTTGATGCTTTCAGCCTTAAATAGCAGCAACAATAACAATAATAAAATCACTTAATAGAACTGTTTATTATTATTGATTTAGGGAAACATCATTTGTAAATTGTTCATCTAAGTGTCCGTCCCACTTTCAGTGAGAAGACTCAGCAGGTGAAGGCACTTGATCATGCATAATATAGTGGGCAAGCCCCTGACTTTGATACCCTGAACTGCCAGAAAACAAAACAAAACAAAGTAAACACAAAACAAAGCAAAACAAATAAGGATAAAATTCAGATGGCTCTGTAAGGGAAACTCCCACATAAGCCAGATAAACTACTTAGAATTCCTCGAACCTATTTACAGCTTGAGGGACAGAATTTACTACCCCAAATTAGCCTCTGACTTCCACAAGAGCACCATAACATGAATCCTACACAGCGCGCACACACGCACGTGCACGCACACACACACACATGGCAGAGTAATAATAATAATAAATAAATCATATTTTAAAAAAGCATTTGACATATACTAAGAGGCATTTTTCTTCAGTATATTTGAATATCTGTAAGTATGTGTATTTCTGTTTTATATTTCTTAAAAAATGTTAAACCATTTCTATCAGTAAAAAAATAAAATATTTCTTTCACTATCTATAAGCAATTAGTTCATTTACATATTTAATCACATCAGATATCTTTTAATGACAAACTAGAATCTTCATTTCTGTTTTTTTTTTACAAATATTAATGAAAACTCTGCTGGAAAATGTCACATTTTAGAAATTTGTGAGTCAAAAGGTTGATATTTTATGACTGAAAATGCCTTTTGTTTAATGCACATCCATATTCGTTTCATGAAATTTACAGTAACATACGTCCAAAATCAGGGAAAAAAATAATTCTTAAGAAATCCCTTAGACGGGCTGGAGAGATGGCCTAGCGGTTAAGAGCGCTGACCGCTCTTACAGAGGACCCGGGTTCGATCCCCAGCACCAACATGGCGGCTGAGAACCGTCTGAAACTCCAATTCCAAGAGAACTCCAGTTCCAGGGGAATCCAAGACCCTCTTCTGACCTCCGCAGCATTGCACGACACGGGTGCACAAACTTGCATGCAGACAGTACGTTCATACACATACAGAAATGAATAAAATTAAAAAAAAAAAAGAAATCCCTTAGACAATGACTATATTTTATCTAATGCTTACAAAAGAATTCCAGTTGGAAGCTTGGGAAGAGCTCAGATTGTTCTTTATGTAGTTCAAAAAGTCTTCCTGTGTAAACAAATTGCCACTTTGTGTACAGTTGACTCTCAGACTCAGATTTCATAAATCTCTGAATCACCACTGACCAACACCCCAGAAAAAAAAAATCTATCTATCTATCTATATATATATATATAATATATATATATATATAACATATACATGCTTCCCAGAAATTTGCTAGGGTCCTCATATGAGGGTGCAAGAGAGAAGGTTTCACGAATATGCTAAAATATTTAAATATATAGTAAGTAAGTAGTTGCAAGGGAAATAGGCACACAACGAAGAAAAACAAACTGTATGAAATTATCCCATTAGTCCAGAATGGACAGAGGAATATGGTTAAATGATGATCTGCCAAAAATAAGAGTCTTAGTTGAAACAACCTTGCAAATTATTCTTAGTATGTTTGTATAGATTCTTAAAATTAAGCTTAGGAAACTGTGAAGAATTTTCATATCCTGGAAATTCTCATTGGAAAAAATTATTTAATAAGCAATCCTGGAGAAAAGATGTCTAAATAGACATTTCCAAATAGTGGGAATTAACTCATTTTTACCAAAGGCCACTAATCAATAAAGCAAATATTTTGGTCCTCCCTTGAGTCAAGCATGACTCCTCCGTCAGCATCAGCTACACCTCACCTGCCTAGAAATACTGGTGCAACAGTGGCAGCCATGTGTCTGTGTATCCCAAATCTAAATGGCTAATAGCTTATCTTCTCCCCTTGGAGGATTAATTCATGGTTGATGCCACATGCTTACATCTCTAGTGGTTAGGAAGGTTTATTAGCCACAGTAAAACCTTGTCATCTTTTACAGAAAAACTATAGTTTATAGATTAGCATACCATCCCAACATCTGTCTATACAAAATAAACCTACCAAAAAAAAAAAAATGCATATATTAAGTAACCTTGTTTTTTTTTTTTTTTTTGGTTTTTTTTTTTTTTTTTTTTTTTTTTTTTGGTCTTTTCGAGTCAGGGTCTCCCTGTCGCCCCAGCTGTCCTGGAACTCTGTAGACCAGGCTGGCCTTGAATTAGTACTGCTTTTAAATGTCTGTATATCTAATTGCTTGTGCTTCATTAGTAGGATCGAAACGTTATTCCTGGATAAAGTGCCAATCCATGAAGGGAAACAGCCTGAGCTGATCAGAGTCCAAAACGACATCTCCAGAGAAAGCAGACTGATTTGCTTCTCGCCCACTTGTGCCCCTAGAGAACAATCTGCAGAAGAGGGGTGTGATAGAATGTAAGGGCTGCGATTGGGGCGAATTGTGAGACTAAGACAATATAGACTGGACATTTATTTGATTAAAAGAACATATAGTTTGTTTTCAGATGGCATAATATTGGTATAGGTGAGACATTTTATATATACATATATGTGTGTGTGTGTGTGCAATGCAAGTTGGAGGGAATAACAACTACAAAAGAACTCGAACAAAAAAAAACTGGAACAAAAAAGCAACTGAAACAATGAAGTTCTCCCCCAAACAATAATCTGCTTTGAAAAGAAACTCTGGAAAGTTTCAGAAAAATATACAAGACATGTACGGCAGAGCGCATGAACTCAGGTGGGGTGGGGGGCATAGAAAGGGAAATGAGTCTAAATTCAATTGAGAAATGATGTATGATGTATGATGTGTGAAAAGTTTAATAACAATAAAATATTTTTAAAATTTAATAAAAAAATAACTAAAAAAGAAAAGAAAAGCTATAAAGGAAATGTAAGTAGAAGTCTTAAATTTGTTTATTCAACACCTTACTCTTTGAGTGTGAATCTTATGACATATGCAAATAATGGAGTGACATCTAAGTGTGGTAGACAAGTACTTCAAAATAGATTGATAGAGGGTATTCAAAGCCTAGGAGGCATATGGCTCTGTTCAGAAGAGGAAATTACAGTGGTTAGAGTAACACAATGTAAAATAAAATTGAATAGATTAACCAGTGGTGAAACTGTATTAGTCTGAATATTTTGGGTGTCATAGTGTATTTTAATGTGATATATAATGTTTCTAGTAGACCAGGTTGCCTTTGAACTCACAGACGTCTACCTATTGGGCATATGGCTCTGTTCAGAAGAGGAAATTACAGTGGTTAGAGTAACACAATATAAAATAAAATTGAATAGATTAACCAGTGGTGAAACTGTATTAGTCTGAATATTTTGGGTGTCATAGTGTATATTAATGTGATATATAATGTTTCTAGTAGACCAGGTTGGCCTTGAACTCACAGAAGTCTACCTATTTCTGGTTCCTAAGTTTAAGGAGTAATCACGTGTGGTGGTTTGAAATAAAATGACCTCCATAGGCAGCAAGTATTTGGACATTTTGTACCCAGTTGGTGGCACCATTTTGGGAGGTCTTAGAAGGTGTTGGCCATGCTGGAGGAAGCATACCTCGAGGGGTGGACTTAGAGAGATCTTAAAGCCTTGCCAATCTCTACCTGCTCTCTTTGCTTTCTATGCTTGAAGATGTGAACCTTTCTTTTTTTCTCCTGCTCTGGCAACTCCTGCCACCATGGCTCCCATGGAGGACAAACTTGAATCCCCTGGGAATCCTTTCCAAATTCTTCAACTAGACAAATTTGTTTATTGCAATCATGTTATTTCTTAAAGAAAGCAATACTAATAAATATTTTAAAATTAAAATTATGAGTGTGTGTGTGTGTGTGTGTGTGTGTGTGTGTGTGCACGCACAGGCACATGGCAGTGAATGGGCAAATGTCAGAGGACATCCTGCTGAGTCAGCTCTGATTCTCTCCTTCCACCATGTTACATAGATCATGCTTAGGTCTTCACAATTGGTGGTAGTCACCTTTACTAGCTGAATTATATTGCCAGCCTTCTCAGATTGTTCTTATTCCACCAAAACCCCTCTTTATTAGCTCAGTATGAACAGTATTCAGAATATGTGGAGGCCTTCAGACCAAAAGGATTAAATAAATTAGATACATAATTTGATTCTCTTATACCTAAAATATGAAAAATTACAAATAAAGGACAACCCAATTCGTAAGAGGCACAGAAAGCCAAAGGTTCTGGATTCTTTTGCATATAAATTGGAATGCATCCAGATATAAAAGGTGGGCTGCCAATTTTATAAAATAAGATTTAGGGCTTAAGTTAAATTTGAAATTCACAGATAAATGTTGTGTTTAAGATAATTATACCCAGGATATTTCAATGGAACAATTAACCACCTCCCCTATGTGGCAGGTTTGGGGATTGGCTTTTAGTATGCAATGATTATTTTGTAATGGAGAATTTCATCATAATTCAATAATTCCAGAAAATAAATGTTTTAGCTATCTTATCTTCATTCTCATTATTGGGACAAAATGCATTATAAAAGTAATTTAATGAAGGTTTATTTATGCTCACAATTCAAGCATATAGTTCATCACGGTGATGATGGTATGGTGGTAGGACTGAAGGGCATCTGTGCCCGTGACAAACATTCTCAGAATCTAATATGAGAGATGTATATTGGTGCTTAGCTCACTTTTTTTTTCACTGATGTTCTTTCTGGGACACCAACACGTTGATGGTGCCACCAACATTTAAAGTTGATTGCTCCTCAATTAAATATTTCCTTAAATATCCTCATAGACACACTCAGGGTAGTCATTCCCTGGGGAAGCTAATTACAATAGTTTTCAACAAGAATATTGAACATTGCAGTGATTTTTTAAAGTACATATCTCAGTTTGTTTCTTTACTGTAACAAGAACAACAATGACAAAACATGATACCGAATTTATTGTGAAGAAAAGTAATTAGTTTTGTTCATATTTATGGAAACAAGAAAGTTTGAGATGGTTAGGTATGTCTGGTGAAACTTATGCTCCATCACAACATGGCAGATAGCAGCACAAATTCACAGCATGTAAAGGGTGTGGCACATGGGAGTGTGCAGAAGGGAGAAAAACACCAATTTCATTATCACAACCTACAATTTTCTTACCTAATCCAATCCCTACAGACTTATCTCACCATCAAAAAAACTGACTTGCTTCTCAACAATGATAATCTATTGAAGAAACCATTGCCTCAGTTACACATCCGCCTCCCTAATGCCCTATGTACCCCCCCCCACATACCACATTGAGGATTTAAGCCAAAAGGAGTTTTTGTGGACTCAAACCACATCTGAACCATGGCCTTATATTAATAAACTTTGTCTATTATGTCAAGAACTTCTTCTTTGAGGAACAAGGTCAAAAAAGCAAAGTATTATCCTTACTGACTGAAAAAATAATTAATGATTAAGACTCAACCAAGTCATTTGCCTCTTGGCACTTTACACAATGTAATCAAATGTTTGAAAGAAGAAATGATCATTTTGAACTACATGAGTTTTTTTTTTCCTAATCATATTACACATGTAGATTCTACTAATATGGAAATATTAACAAAACATTCAATTATGTAAAACATCTTCAGAAGCTTGATCTCATTTAAAAGAAAAATTAGGTACATAATACACAAAATACGTGATGAACATACTTAAAATATACATTATTGAATGAATATTACTTTAAATTATCCTTGACTTTCTGATTCAAACACAAGAATAAAAAATATATGAGTGAAAACATGAAATTTTCTATTTGATGTCACTAAATTGTTTTCAATTTTTCTGATTTCATAATTCCAGACCCATATATATATATATATATATATATATATATATATATTACACTCATCCACACGAACTAAAAATAATAAATAAAATACTTTTAAAAAACAAGTATTTGTTTGGTGGACATTATATTCTAGGCTCTCAATGACAATAGTGAGAAAAAGAGGCAAAGTCCCTGACCGCAAGAAGAATCAGATAGTAAGTCAGGAATCACACATGACTCCTCTGTATCTTAGATGGAATAGGTACACATATATTCAGAAAATAAAATTTGGCAAGAAAGCATAAGGAAGAGAGATATGTTGTTTTTCAGTGATTAAGGAAAGTACCTCTGAGAAATGATCTTTTGACCAGAGCCCTATAGAATATAAAGGACTATGCAATACCTAGAGAAGTATGTTCTAGGGAGAGGAGTATACCATGGGATGGGAAGAGGTTCAGCATTATGCGGGCCATAAAAGCAGTCAGTATATTACCTAAGAGAAGTTGAAAGGGTGGTTACAGAAGAACCGGCAGCCTTACTATGCAGGTCCCTGTGGCTTTTTAAAGGCTTAGATTTTTATACAAACTTAGGAGGACACAAGATTGTTGTTCAAGCATGGTATGTTTCATATTTAATGCAATTATTCTTATTACACCATGGAAATAGAGTATAAGGGTGATTGAGAGGAAGAGAGGCATCTGTGACAAATCTTACTGCAGGGGCTGGAATGATGGCTCAGCAATTAAGAGCTCTGGCTGCTTTTGCAGAAGACCCAGGTTTGGTTCCCAGCACCTGCATAGTAGCAGACAACCATCTTTGACTCCAGTTCATGGGTTCTGATGCCCTTTATTGGCCACTGTGGGCATTGCACATATACGGTGAACTTACATACATGCAGGCAAAACACTCATACAAATTAAATAAAAATAAACATTTAAAATGTTGCAATAATGTAGTTGATAGACCTTGGTGGAAGTTTAATGAGGTGTCACTTGCTGAGTGTGAAATAATCCTTAATAACTAAAAAAAGAGAAAAAGGAAATACCATGAATAATTTTAATGCTGGGAAGTTCATCCAAGCATGAACTACATGTGATGGTGAAGACATGTACCTATGATCCTGTGATATATGCATTCTGATGTCAGCTGCCCTTGTCTGGTATTCTTTCTGATTTCACTCTTATTTTCTTGGTCTCCTATGTTTCTTGTCACATGTGTTTTACCACAATCTTCCTTAGTTTTCAGATCTTCCCTCCTATGGTTGCAGAATGTTTCCTTCTTAGGAAGTGCACATACACCTCAGCAGCTCATTGGCTCTGTAGCCACCTCTGCAGCCACCTCCTCCTCTGCCCCGTTAGTTCCCAGAGATGAATTAAGGAACAAATTTGCCAATCTTTAGTTTAGGGGGAACTAATAAGTTTAATTAGCTTTCTCATATAGTGAATAATTGAGGGCAGGACACACAGGGTATTTGGAGCTCCCCCTCATGTTTATCTTGCCATGGGGACACTTACCACCTCTGAATAACATAGTGCCAGCAGGTCAGAGAGAAGAGAGACCATCCCCATAGAGGGAAGAGTTCACTGGATCCCTGGCTCCTCCCTTCCGGGCCAGTCTTTCAGAAGAATGTCCATCCATGCCACACTTACCATACATATACCATACATATGGCAGAACTTTCAGAAAGTAGCACAATTTCCAAGAATTATCAGGGACGAATACCCAAGAATTTAATTTAATTGATAATTGATTGACTAAGAAAAAGAATAACAATCTCAAAGACTGTCTTGATAGGTAGTAATAGGCTAGTGGTAAGAGCTAAACTTCATGACATTGGTAGAGTACAGATACATTCAAGTACATCTCAGAATATCAACTGTGAATATTGTATAGATTGATTTTTTTGCATTTTAGGTGATATCACCACACACACACACATCAATATCTTATATATATATATATATATATACATATAATACTATATATAAACGTAACAAATATATATATATATATATATTTATATATATATATTTTTTTTTGGTCTAATATGAATCAGAAAAAATTGAAACAATTTAGTGACTCAAATATAAAATTTATGTTTTCCACTCATTATATTTTTATTCTTGTGTTTGAATCCGAAAGTCAAGGATAATTTAAAGTAATATTCATCAATAATGTATATTTTAAGTATGTTTCATCACGTATTTTGTGTTTATGTACCTAATTTTTCTTTTAAATGAGATCAAGCTTCTGAAGATGTTTTACATAATTGAATGTTTTGTTAATATTTCCATATAGTAGAATCTACATGTGTAGATATGATTAGGGAAAAAAAAACTCATGTAGTTCAAAATGATCATTTCTTCTTTCACATTTGTTACATTGTGTAAAGTGCCAAGAGGCAAATGACTTGGTTGAGTCTTATCATTAATTATTTTTTCAGTCAGTAAGGATAATACTTTGCTTTTTTGACCTTGTTCCTCAAAGAAGAAGTTCTTGACATAATAGACAAAGTTTATTAATATAAGGCCATGGTTCAGATGTGGTTTGAGTCCACAAAAACTCCTTTTGGCTTAAATCCTCAATGTGGTATGTGGGGGGGGGTACATAGGGCATTAGGGAGGCGGATGTGTAACTGAGGCAATGGTTTCTTCAATAGATTATCATTGTTGAGAAGCAAGTCAGTTTTTTTGATGGTGAGATAAGTCTGTAGGGATTGGATTAGGTAAGAAAATTGTAGGTTGTGATAATGAAATTGGTGTTTTTCTCCCTTCTGCACACTCCCATGTGCCACACCCTTTACATGCTGTGAATTTGTGCTGCTATCTGCCATGTTGTGATGGAGCATAAGTTTCACCAGACATACCTAACCATCTCAAACTTTCTTGTTTCCATAAATATGAACAAAACTAATTACTTTTCTTCACAATAAATTCGGTATCATGTTTTGTCATTGTTGTTCTTGTACAGTAAAGAAACAACTGAGATATGTACTTTAAAAAATCACTGCAATGTTCAATATTCTTGTTGAAAACTATTGTAATTAGCTTCCCCAGGGAATGACTACCCTGAGTGTGTCTATGAGGATATTTAAGGAAATATTTAATTGAGGAGCAATCAACTTTAAATGTTGGTGGCACCATCAACGTGTTGGTGTCCCAGAAAGAACATCAGTGAAAAAAAAAGTGAGCTAAGCACAATATACATCTCTCATATTAGATTCTGAGAATGTTTGTCACGGGCACAGATGCCCTTCAGTCCTACACCATACCATCATCACCGTGATGAACTATATGCTTGAATTGTGAGCATAAATAAACCTTCATTAAATTACTTTATAATGCATTTTGTCTCCAATAATTGAATGAGATAAGATAGCTAAAACATTTATTTTCTGCGAATATGAATTATGATGAAATTCTCCATTCAAAATAATCATTGCATACTAAAAGCCAATCCCCAAACCTGCCACATAGGGGAGGTGGTTAATTGTTCCATTGAATATCCTGGGTATATTATCTATAAGCCAACATTTATCTTGTGAATTTCAAATTTAACTTAAGCCCTAAATCTTATTTTTTTATAAAATTGGCAGCCCACCTTTTATATCTGGATGCATTCCAATTTATATGCCAAAGAATCCAGAACCTTTGGCTTTCTGTGCCTCTACGAATTGGGTTGTCCTTTATTTGTAATTTTTCATATTTTAGGTATAAGAGAATCAAATTATGTATCTAATTTATTTAATCCTTTTGGTCTGAAGGCCTCCACATATTCTGAATACTGTTCATACTGAGCTAATAAAGAGGGGTTTTGGTGGAATAAGACAATCTGCGGCTGGCCCTCTCCTTCCGCTCTCTCCAGGTGCTTCCCACCCCTTGTGCCGCCCTCGCCTGGCTCTCTGTCCCCTGGTGCCNCCAATTAAAAAAAAAAAGCTCCACAAAAAAAATAAAAAAAAAAAAAAAAAAAAAAAAAAACAAGAAACTAAGGAGAAAACCCTTGAGTAGGAGAAAATCTTCACCAGCAACACATGTGACAGAGGATTTAATATCAGAATATATAGAGAACACACAAAAAAGAGTCAAGAATACACATGACACAGCTATGAATGTGAGCAGAAAGTTGTCAAAAGAAGAAATAAAGATGGGTAAAAGAAACACCTTAAAAAGTGTTCAATATCCTGGGCTGAAGAGCAGGCTCAGCAGTTAAAAACACTGGCTGCTCTTGATTGTGTTTTCTTGATTGTTCTCTAGAATTAAAGAACAACTTTGCCTGGTACCTCCTTCAGGTCTTCTGTGAAGGCTTATGCTCTCCCAAGAACTAATAATTAGAGCGTTAAGAAAGGTGATTAATCTAGATGCTCCCCAGGCAGCTGGCATCAGGCCCCATGAGCAAACTGTTTCCTAAGTGATTGAATGTGTCTGATGGACCATATAAGAACTTTATCACACAAGGTGAATGTTTACCATCTTCCCAGGGGCACATCTACATTGATCTCATAGTCCTGAACTAAGAAACTGGAAAGTGAAAGGGATGAAAACTGAGGAGGTAAGATGGCCAAGCCACTTAAACTGCAGACCCTGGCCTCCGGTGCACCAGTAGGAAAGAACTGAGGACCTCCTCAACTTTTACCTGGCTGCCAATGAAAAAATTTAGCTTGACAAATGACCAAGTAAACTGTTCATCCCATGTATTCATCCTGCCTCCCAACTCCAGAAGGAAGATCCATGTAACTCAGAATATATGGCTTTTGGCCTACATACATGGTTCCTTATCATCCTCCTTGAAGAAGACACAAGCTTCCTTATCAAACCCCTTGCAGAACGCATCTGGTTCTCCTATCATAACTCCCCATCACATCTCCCCAGATTCCATAAAGGTAGCAGGAAACCACCCAGGAAGGCACAGCCCACCTTCTGAGGTTTTCTGGGCCTCTATAAATTTCAGACTTCAACAACTTTAAGAATATGAGAATGCTACAGATTTCAAAAAATATTAGAGGACACTAGTGTACAACTGGCGTTATGATATAATGTGAAGCTGTGAAACCTCCCAACTTCCACTCAACAGAATCTTGGATTAGAGTCCTCTGAGCTACTTGGTTCCTTCTGTGAAGACCTAGATTCTTTTTTTAATTTTTTTTTATTAATTTTTATTTATTTCTGTATGTGTATGAATGTACTGTCTGCATGCAAGTCTGTGAACCCGTGTCGTGCAACGCTGCGGAGGTCAGAAGAGGGTGTCGGATTCCCCTGGAACTGGAGTTCTCCTGGAATTGGAATTTCAGACTGTTCTCGGCCGCCATGTGGGTGCTGGGGATCGAACCCGGGTCCTCTGCAAGAGCGGTTGGCGCTCTTAACCGCTAGGCCATCTCTCCAGCCCTGAAGACCTAGATTCTTTTATCTACAGTAAAACTGCAGGAAATCAGCCACAGTGTGGTGAGTGAACTGAGTGAGGACCAGAAACAGCCAAAGTGTAACTTGCAATCAAGGACTCCAAACGACTAAATTTGATAAAGAAACCCAAGTGTTTCCTAGACCTGAGATAAAAGAGAAATCATTATGTAACACTTATAAACAGTGTGTAAGAGAAACAGAATTTAAGAGTAAAAATCCCATTACAATGAACCTGATGTATTCTGACTGAAAAACCACATACAGAGAAAAGGGAGTGAGTGAATTCTTATTTTGATACACCTGAGTGTAAGAATGATAAATAACTGAAACTCTAATGAAATTTAATTTTTCTGTCACCCAGTTCAGATATGTTACATAAAATAGATGAGATTCTTCACTTGCAAAGAGAAGACATAAATTCTGTATTTGGAGTAGGGGTTGGTAGAGTGAGAGTGGAGATGTGGAAGAGGTCTGAATATATTTATTCATTGTATTGAACTCTCAAATCAATAAAGTTTCTCTAAAATTGAAAAATACTAACAGAACAAAACAAATAATTCAGGTTTATCAAAAGTGTTGTTTGTTTATTGTTTCCCTGTGTGCTGGAATACTTCCCTGGGATATGAAGGAATACAGTGGTAGCATGAAGTGCTTCCTGATGACACGTTTTCCTGCTAGTAAACCTTATTAATCATCTTACAGACTATGTTTACATTCTATGTAGTACTAAAATAAACTGAGAGAAACATTACCCATTCATCATGTAGAGAGGCTATTGAGATCAGGTTATGTCCTGTACTAAGTTGCTATGTAATGTGTAAAGTGTAAAATGGGTTTATTTCAAACTATGTCTTGCTCCTAGAGACTCTATTTTATAAGAATTTCTTGACACCATTTTAAGAAGAGAAGATGACTGCATCTGGGTAGACCACTGAATGACACTGTATGTCCAACAAAATGATGCAGCATGGACTAAGGATGCTAAGAACGTTTAATTTCTGGGAGTAGACATAGATCAACCTAGAAATTTATTAGAGTGAATAAGAGCACATGAGTCTCTTAAAATCAAACCAGCCAAATAAGGAACAGAAATTTATTGGTCACACCAGATGGAGGAATGGGCACAGATATTTCTACTGGGACCCCAGGTAGATATCTACACTATAATAACTATGAGTCCATGAACATGCCATTTGGTAACATGCTAATGCATAAAGAGATGGACAGAGCTTCTTACAATTTCACAACCCTTAGCTATGCTTTGTCCTTACAGTTAATATGACTTTCTTCAATAGTTGTCTGCCAATCTACCTATTCATCTGTCTAGATTTTTTTTATCTGTCATCCAACCAGGGTTGTTGTTCTCTTGGCTGCAATATACCCACTGCACCTTACTTCTGCATCTCAATTCTGAATCTACTAGCCATGCCAGCAACTGAAAAGCTTCTCCAGCAAAATTCCAGCTGAGCTTATTTAGATAGCTTACTCCAACAGTGATGCTATTTATATCTCTATTAGCTTCCCTGCCTCTAAAGAGGGTTTGCTCTTAATATTTTCAGCCTTCTGTATTCTATAGCCATTGTAATAGATAGATTATAGAAACATGGATAGTAGATGATAAATGGATAGATAGATAAGCAGACATACAGATAGATGATAGATAGATTATAGAGAATGATATACCTACTGTATAATTGAAGAATTAGCATTATTTATTAAGAGTAAAGAGAAGAGACTAGAGACTGTAGTTCAGCTGTAGAACCCTTGCCTTGCAAGCCTCAGTTTAATCACCAGTACTGGCAAAAATAAAAATAAAGCAAGATTATAATAAAATCAGGTTCTTTTCCTTGGACAGGGCAATCAAAATAATGTTGGGACTACTTGACAAATCACTAACAATGAGATTAAAATAACATATGAATCTATTGTTATTTGACTAATTCAAACATTTAAGAAAAACAGAAAAATGTCAGTCCAGGTTTCTAACATAACATGCTCACAATAGTGGAGAATTCTCACCAACAGAACTTTTGTTCTCTTAGGGCAATGCTACATGGATGAATGAACAAAACTGATGTTAATTTAATAGTGGTTAATTCTGTGATTACAGCAAGAATGAACTTATATGGAAAATATTTAAGAAAATTAGAAATTAACCTAAGATAACATCAAATTATTAAGTTGGACATTACTTTGTTTCTGCTTATTAACAAATATTCCTTAGGATAATCAAAGATGTTTCAACTTTATGGTTTAGCTGGACTAGAAGGCACAAAATATAATACTACATCCTTTAACATTTTAGGAAAATACAACATATATTTGTAGGAATATTATTAATGTTTAATTGTATACTATGTTCAGTAGCTTGATTAGCCTGTTTACCTCACACCTAGTAGATAGATAGTTTTAGTTGTTAGCCTGCCTAAGGGTCTGAATTAGTCTACATTAATACCTTCACCAAAAATTCTGCTAATATGAGTAAAAATATTATTCAGAAATTGGGTATCTTCAACATTGGAAAAATTATCTATGGCAGAACATGAATGTATGAGTAGTCATACTAATAAAAAAAATCTCTCTTGTGTAGTGATGACTTGAAGTACATGCCAGAGAGATATGTAAATGGAATTTTATTCCCAATAGCAATACAGTATATACTAGGGAAAAGTCTCCCCTGACTGATGAATTCATTATTATTAATGGTCTAAACACCACCCTGACAAAACAAATTTCCTTTCATGTTCTAACTATCAGTAACAAGACTGATGAAAGAAAATAAAATATATCGTATGGTTATATTTGGGCTTATTTTACTGAGGGCAAATGGGTAATGATATCTTAGTAATCAATTGCTATTTACTATCAAAGAGAACTTAACATTGCATTGATTTTCCAAAATACTACTCAGTTTTCTTTATCATCATACTTAACTTTCCTTAGAGAACACTGAACTTTGAAAACTTGAAATTTTAAATCTCTTCTCCTATCTTTCAGATGTAAACTACTTTTCCTTCAAGGGAAATATCACAATTAAAGAAGTATTCCAATTTTTCAGTTGCTGTTGAAAAATAGGTGTATAAGTACCACTAAGGGAATGCATGTAGCCTAATTTTGTTGTGTAACTTCTTTGCCAATATTCGTCAGTGGTTTTCTATTATCTCATTACGGAATTTAAAACCCCCTGCTGTTCATTTCAGTACAGTTGAATTCACTCATTCTCCCACTCCAATAGTCTGGAACAGACTTTGTTGTAATTTTATACAAGTGTTTGCTGCCATTCATCTTTAATAACAGCAATATTACCATTAACTTAGTTTCATAAAAAACACATTCATTTATTAGCTCATGGGACCTAACAACATGCAGATATTCTGTAACTGAAAACAATGAGAACAAGCACTATTTAGGTTTTTCTTTGGGCTGCAAAAATATATTATTTTTCATTTTGAGATAGGAGACAGTTAAATTCTGACAGGGAGGTAGAAAGATTTCTTATGCATCACACTAACCATCAGGTTTACATAAGTTGGAACTTTGCTACTGGAACAACTTACATCAAAATCCCTCTTCTTGGGAAGAATATATACTATAGACCATGTTTATAGATGACCTACCAGGACCTTGGGTATACTCTGCTATGTTGTGTATAAAATATTTTTTATAACTTTTTGTGTATGCGTACATTTCCTGCATGCATCTAAGTGCACTTGTGTCTTGTAATGCCCATGGAAATCAAAAGAGGGTATTAGATCTGCTGGAACTGGAGTTTTCAATGGAACTGAACCCAAGAATTCCCCACGAACGTCCAGGGCTCTTAACAGTTGAACCAACTCTTCAGCCACAGATTCTGCTCTCTTATAGACAGCATGCTAGATTTTGCCTCATTAATATTTTTGAACCAGCCCATTCTTCTATTGCAAAAACAGATATGACCCCTCAATACTCAAACTTGGGAGTAAAGAATTTGCTGAAATTTATCACCAATTAATTGGTCACTTTTCCTTCTTTTGGTCTTTCTTTTAATTTTTCAATATTTTACTCATTCATCTCTGCCTTTGTATTTCAATCCTGGTGTTCCCTGGGGAGCAGTTTTGAGAGAATAGACAAACACATTTCTTGTAATTGCTGTACAGATCTCACTCCTTGGCATTTTCTTTCCTTACTCTGTTTCTTTTAATTTAGGCATTGATCTAATCTGAAATATTATATATGTATGTTTTCTGTAATGTAGCAGTCATATGCAAACTCCATTTTGTATCTTATACTGCACTTTATTACCCCAAACAACAAAAATGTAAGAAACATGTTATGTACTAATTCGCTGATTAAATATGGTTTATTATCATATTTGGGTTATTTCATTGTTAGTATTATAAATAGATACATCTAAATAAAGTTATTTACATAGGGTATTCATTATTCATTTATTTATAACCAATTGTTATGTTTTCCCAGAGTTCTGAAACATGGAGGAAATCACCCTTGATATTCTAGTTTTTAAAAAGTCTCTATTTAGTGTCTGCTGAAAGTAGAAAAGCTAAAATGTATTTGCATAAAATTTCCAGTTTAATGTTTCATTGGGGCATGCAGTTCTAGTGTTTTCAATCATTTTCTCATCCTTGCTCTGAAATCCTGGAGTCATTTCTGGCATTAGGTAATTTCTGAAGCATTTTTCTCAGTCTAAGAATTCTTACTTGGATTGAGTAGTTTTCTTCATGCTCCTTAAAAATCAATTTTCTTCCTTGCTTTAGCTTCATAGTTTTATCTATTTCACTGAATGATGGTTGATTCTTCCCATCAAAGAGTTCTCAAATTTAAAAAGCTTGTAGTTTAAGGCTTGGGATAATAATTTGAAAACAGTTTTGAAGTCAGTCAAAAATCTTACAACACTAGCATGCTCAAGTATTAACATCCTACTACTGGTCTACAGGCCTGAATCTCACCACTTCTACACACACTAAGTTCCTTGACTCTTAATTGCATGTATTTCTTATAACCAAAAAAAATTCCAGATATGCCAGATATCTTATGTGTGTGAGAGGGTGCAATATTCTAAGTTAGTTTAAAGACATTAGTTCCAAGTATTAACTTGGAAATTGGGAAGAGAGGAAATGAGAGGGGAGAGAGAGAGAGACAGAGAGAGAGAGAGAGAGAGAGAGAGAGAGAGAGAATTTTAAATTATATTACCTGATCTTGGATTACCTGTGCACCAAGCATGGAGACACATACTTTAAACAAGTACTCAGGAGGCAGATGTAGGCACAACTCTGTGGGACTGAGGCTAGTATGGTATACATAGAAAGTTCCAGGCCAGCTGGAACATTAGAGAAACTGTCTCTCAAAAAAAAAAAAAAATTCCTGATCTTTTCCTATTGTTTTTTCTTTCCTTCCTATTAATGTGCTAAATGAACTATTAATTAATTCTGAAAATCACACCCTACTATAATTACTCTTATTCCTATAAAATATAATGTATTTTTGCCATTATTTGATAAGCCATAACAGAGCAGTATATCTGTCAATCAATGGGGTCAACATGGAGATATGGGCTACTATGACAAGAGGATTTTCTTACCACCACAATTTGTCATCATCCTCTTTATTTTTGGTCAGCTACTAAATAGGACTAATTATATTAAATCAATTTTATATTTGGTAGAGTACTATGGGAAAAGATCTGGCAAGGATTCTGAAAGGAGATAATTGATGGAACTCTTCCATGAATTAAGAACATTTTAAAGGAGTACTTTATAATTTACATGAAGACCTGTATCCTAAACATATTATAAATATGTTGTGAAAACTTAATAGACCTGTAGTTCAGAAAATAAAAGGATATAAAATAAGCTGAACATTTTAAAATATGCACAGTAGTGTGAAACAGTGATTAACCCAGATATGGGTTTGGAGAAATGAATAATTCAGAGGTAGAAGATACTTGTAGGTTGTACTTAATTGATTTTAAATAGGTCACTCAAGTAATGAATGGCTTCACTTATTTATTGATGTGCAACCAACTACCAAATCTTTCAAAATGTAAGAAATAAAATTATAATTTATTATTATCTCCTACTCACTTGTGTGCTGATTTGGCCCTGTTAGGAAATTTTTTAAGGGTATCTCAGTTAACAGTTTAGGAGGTAGGTGAATGTTTAACTGACACAAACATTGATTCATTCCTTTAGAGGCTTGTAGCCTATAATGACTAAATGAGCAAAATTTTATTCGGTGATTAGCATTTCTTCCTGTTTTTAATTTTTTATTATTTATATATGTATTTATTTTGGTTTGTTTCTTACTGAATGATTATTATTTTCACTAGAATTTGCAAATGAAAAAAATAACCCATGATATCGCATTTTATACACCAAAATACTTGAAGTAAAAGACAAAGACAAATTCCCTATGGGGTAAAAAGATTATTAACAACTTTTCATTGAAAAAGAGAGTCCATGAAGAAACAGTCACCTGTACATCCTGTAAAAGCCATTAAGATAATACCCAAGGACATTTCCTTTCTTTTTTCTAAACAAAAGGAGAAATGAGCAGTATGAACATGTATATGTTAAGGGGCAAGCATTATTAAAACCATTATAGCTGTTATCCTCATTGAAGTTAGAGTATGATATAGAGGAATAAGTATGAACTTAGGTAGTTTTGGTATGCCTAGTTATTTAAAAATTCAGTATTAAAATTGTATACTGGTTGAAGTTCCTTCTACTTGAAAGTCTTCTGCAGTTTCATCGACTTTGTCATAACACAATATGTTGTTAGATAGAGAATGTGGGTGATTATACACATGCTTAGTTTTTGTACCAGTTCTTCCTGATTCCACCATTCAATAGTGTTGTGAGTGGATGTGCCGCTATTGATACAATGAATTTGTGTCCAATTTGAAAAATTCAAGTTTAGAAAACTTTAGTTTTTTTGTTTGTTTGTTTGTTTGTTTTTTTGTTCTTTTTGAGACAGGGTCTCCCTGTAGTCCCAGCTGTCCTGGAACTCACTCTGTAGACCAGGCTGGCCTTGAGTTTTTAATTTTGTCATTTCAAGTTAATGTGACTAATCTTTCTACTATATAAAGGTATTTTCCAAATTAGACACATTAACAGAGTTAGAAAACCCATTAGAAAATATGCCCTCTGGGTGTAACTTGCTTGATAAACATCCTTGATATGCATATCCAATTTTCTACAATAAAAAGTCATCACAAACTTTTGGCTAAAAGCTTAGCAAAGTTGATATTTCACAATCATTTTATATGAGATATCAGGTTTAGGACAATGGCTTCTCGCACCCAGATTTTATGTTTCTGAGAAGAAGACATTGACTAACTCACAAATAAACCTAGACACTCTGAGAAAACCCACTTATAATTTCCTTCAGGTTGTTGTTGTTGTTATAATTGTTCAATTCAATTGTTCTTGAAGAAGCCCAGTTCTTCATCACCCAACAGTAATCAGCAGCCAATATTTCTTGAGCTAAGATTAGGTTCTGCTACCCATTTCTGCAGTTCCATGCTGTTTGTCTGGTTGAGCTTGCATAGGTATTATGCCTGCTACAGTTTTGTATATACATTGTCCCCAGAGCTTATAGGATTCTATTTCTGTATGGCCTTGTATCACCTTTCTGGCTCCTACAATCTTTCCACCTCCTCTTCAAAAATGTCCCCTGAATTCTGGGTTTGTGAAGCTGAATATAGGTGACCTATCCATTGACAGACATTCTGTAGACTCCTAATCTATGCGGTTTAGCCTTTCATGAGCTTTTTAGTTCCTTTCTTCCTGTTACATAAGGGAGCTTCCTTAATGAGTTGTATTAAATTATTTACCCTCTGGACCTGGAGAAACGTCTCAACATTTAAGAACATTAACTGCTTTTGCAGAGGACCTGAGTTCAATTCTCAGCACCCAAACTGTGGCTAATAACCATCAGTAACTCTAGTTCCATGAGAACTAGCACCCGCTTCTCACCTTCATGGGCATTGCCTGACATAGATATACTTACACAAATGGGGGCAAATGGGGGCAATACAATGCATATACCTAAAATAATTGATATATGAAAAGTGCATGTCTCAGCCTTTGTGTCCAATATTCTTCTTAAAAATGGCTGAAGTTGGGCTGGAGACATGGCCTAGCAGTTAAGAGTGCTGACTGCTCTTGCAGAGGACCCGGTTCGATCCCCAGCACCCACATGGCGGCTGAAAACCGTCTTTAACTCGAGTTCCAGGGGAATCTAATGCCCTCTTCTGACCTCCACAGCATTGTATGACACGGGTGCACAGACCTACATGCAGATAATACATTCATACACATAAAAAATAAAAATAAATGGCTGAATTTTTTCTAATATATGATGCTGTTTATTAAGCCTTACCTCATATATGGGAATCCAAACTGGCACATATTATTATTGTAGTGCAAGCAGGACACATCACTGTCTACATTAGGTAGAAGATGCAGAGCTGCAAGAACCAGTAACAGAACCATGCATCTCTAAGACAGAATTAATTTTAAATAATGGAATTTTCTCAATACTATTTTGGAAGTTTGAGTGCTTAGAAGACTTAAAAGTGACTATGAATATTAAATATTTGTCATTCTCTTTTCTGGATGAAATTGTTCATGAAAGTATCATCTATGTATTATAAAATTGTAGAAGGGATACGCTGAATAGCTTTAGTGTCAACTTGACACACCTGAGTTGAGGGAGCATCAATTGGGGAATTGGCTCCAGTGGTTTGGCCTGTGGCCACATCTGTAGAGTATCGATTGTCTTGATTGTTGACTTATATGGGAGGGCCCAGCCCACTGTGGGTGGTTCCATCCCAGGCGATTTGTTCCAGTATAAGAAGGCAGGCTGGACATGGGCAAGGGGAGCAAGCCATTAAGCAGCATTCTTCCATGGCTTGAACTTAAGCTCCTGTCTCCAGGTTCCTGGAGTTCCTATGATGGACTGACTCCCTCAGTGATGAACTGTGACCCAGGACCTGTGAGCCAAATCAACCCTTTCCTCCCCAAGTTGGAATTGGTTGGAGTGTTTGTCAAAGCAATTGAAAGGAAACTAGAGCAGTAGATATGAAATATTTTTTTTTTCACATTTTCCTCCTTTAATTTTATATTACTCTAAAATATGAATGCATACTTTCCAGTCATATACAGTAATTACAGAGTCTGAAAGTAAGTGGGGGATCAATTCTAGAGCCAGTTAAAAGATTTAAGTTATAAGAACATAACTGCTTTCAGATAAAAAGAAATATAACAATAATGTTCAGCTTGCCTTTCATGTGGGGATTTGGTGTTAGCAACCACAAAAGAGGGATACCATTAGTCGTTTGTTTTTCTGGGACTGTGTTACTTCACTTACCATAATGACTTTGAGTTGATTCATTTACCTGCTAAGTCCATGATGACATCTTTCTTTACTGTTGAATAGCACTTCATTGTATATATGTCCCATTTTTGTCATCCACTCATCAGTTGAGGGGCAGTTTGGTTGGTTCCAGCTCTTTGCTATTGTGAAGAGAGCTGCAATAAACAGGGATATACATGTATCTTTGTGGTAGGATGAGTATTGTGGGTATATACCCAGAAATGGTATGACTTGATCAGGCGGTAAGCTCATTTTGAGTCTTTTAAGTGTTCTCCACACTACTTTCCACACTTACAACAGCTGGTCATGAGGTCCCTTAGATGAAAATTATAGTAATAAATATTTATTATAAAGAAATCTCGAGTTTGGACTAAATCTGGGTAAGATTTGAATTGCTTTTTTTTTTTTTTAAGATTTCTGTGGTGAGGCAGTCAAAGTTGTGCTTCAAATAATTGGGGACAAATTGTGTGCATTGTGTCAGATTCTGAATAAAAGCTAAGTATCTTGATATTTTCACCTGAATTAATGTTTCATCTTAAAGAACACATGTTGAAATGCCACATATCCAACATGAATTCTTTTCCTTTATTTTGTTTGGTTTCATTTTTTTTTTTTTAATTTATACAGGGTCGTCCTATGTTGCTTAAAGTGGCCTGGAACTTGTTAGGAGAGAGTGTCCTCAGTATCACAGATACATGCCTCCCTCAGCAGATTGAGTCCTGGGATTAAAGGTCTAAGCTATCATACCTAGCTAATATGGAATCTTTTATCTCCTTCTCCTTTCCACAGATAGCCACCACAGCTAATTATATCCTAAGAAAGAATCAAATTAGTACCATCCAAAACCAAGAAAATACACAAACTCTAATGCATACTTTCTTCCTTTCCACCAATGCTCAATATGCTTTTTGTCACTATTAGTACCTTTCTTTCAGTCACCACACAGCCTAAATCCTAGCATCTCTGAAAAATTATCAGAAACAACTGTATTAAGGAATTATTTATGGCAATATTTACCTTGGGGGCACATATGAATTCTCTTGGTTCAAAGTTTTATGAATGAAAGATGCAGCTTTTCTACATAACCACACAAAACAATTCACAATAGGCAAAATAAATGTAAATATTCTCCCATTCTGAAAGAGACCATATATCTGAGTTACTTCTCCATTTCTATTACACGCCACGGCTTTATGCAAAGTGATCATGGGGGAAATTATTTTTGCATTCATTTCTCAATTTGTTTCTTGTTTGAAGAAGCCCAGACGTTACTCTGTCTCTTAATAGACAACTTTTTATTCTGAAAGACTCATGCCTCATTTAAATATAGATTTATTATATCTAAGCAGTTTATTTTTCTTTTTTATGGCATTTAGACTCTTTTATTATTTAACATGTTAGCCTAGTACTTGCTATAGGACATTACTTTTTGTGTCCCCATAGGTTCTTTACTCCCAAGATGGTCTGAATGGACCTAAGGGGCTCCCAATAGTTGGTTCTCACATTAAAACTGAGGCAATTATTATAAAGTAAGCACATATCTTGCTATTGATTTAACCTATTAAATTATCTGAATTTAAAGTTCAGACTACAGCTTGTTAATCAAAATTTTTGGAATCCTTTCACATGTTGTCTTTCAATATTTGGTTTTAAACAAAAAGCTATTTTTTTCCAAATTAACCATTTCTGTAATTTCACAGTTATGATTTAAGAATTTCAAAAATGGCAACACATTTTCATAGGTAATCAATTATTTCTGTGAACTACAAGTACATTAGGTAGGATTCTGTCATTAGTTTCATTACAGTAAAACAATGAATATGGTGATGTAGCACTATATGCCTTGCTGACCTTCTAGACTCCAGTGGAAGTGTGCAATCTAAAAATACATTCTTAAGGTTTTGTAATGGAACTTCCCCACAATTAGATAATTGAGTTAGGGTACCATAAAAAAGAAAGGACTTAAAAAAAAACCTTTGGCTTGATGATTTGCTGATATTATTCATAGTATAGGGGCACTACCACATTAATGACTGTGGTTTATAACATCTAAAATACTAACAAATGTTTTTAAAAAGTGCAGATATGTGGAACAAACCATGCAAGGCACCTGGCAAAAAATTCCAAGTGTTTGCCTGAAGGTAGCCACTCAAGCCTTGGGATAACTGCTGCAGTGATCTGTCACAACACATGTAAAGACTTGCCAAGTGTAGCTGGTATTGTACCTCAGATGCAATGCACTTTCTGAGTATATGACAGATTCTGGGTTCTATTCATATCACTACAAGTAAAGGAAGAAAGAAAAATACAAAAATTTCCAGCAATGTAATCTTACCTGAGAACTATGTTAATTCTGGGGAGTCACTCACTGGGGATATAGCTAACTAATTAAACTCACTGAAGCTCCAGATTTCTGTAATATTGTCTGCATTACCCCCAAGTAATTTTACTAGTTTTATCTATATGAACTTTTGCACACAGTGTAGTCCCAGACGCCAGCTTGTATGCATAGACTGGGCTACAGCCAATGTAGAAAAATGAGGAGAAATATAGACTTTAACATTTATTGAATCTATTAATATATATGTGTTGATCAACAACCTGCCATTTATTTACTATCTAAACAATTATCTCTGTCTGCATATAAATAATCTATCTAGCTATCTAACATCCATCATCCATCATCTACCTCTATATCATCTAGTGACTTAGGGTTTCACAATGTAACTCAGGCTGGCTTAGAACTCAAACTGATGACCATCCTCTTTCCTTGGCAACCCAGTACCGAGTTTACAGGACAGATAACCACTTCTGATTCAGGTTTCAGTTTTTTTTTTTTTTCTTTTAAGACTTCTTGGCATCCCTCAGAATATACATGATGTTGAAAGCAAAATACAAACTTTAAATGTCCTAAAACTTTAAACCTTACCACTGAGACATTTCTCATTATACTTGAAACTCATTCAGGAGCCATGAAAAAGAAGGGTGTAGGCATTTTTTTGGCAGAAGAACTTAAAAGGAATTAGCAAATAGCCCAAGCCTCCACCCCTGCTGTTATCCTCATGGACCTGTGAGGCTTGGGCTGTCTTTGATCTCTTAGTAGAAAACTTTGTTCTGGAATATAACCCTTGTCCCACTTGCCTGCCCCAGCCCCCAATTGTGTATAACTATCTCAGCCCAAAACTTGAGTCTTTCTCCTGGTCTCTGTTTGAGTCCATTTCCTTTGTCTCTGGGTGACTTCTTGTGGTTTCTTTCCCCTTTCTTGCTAGAGCTCAGCCTAGTAACCGTGGGCCTGCCTGCAGAGGACAACTCCAAAGCTTGCAGTCTTGTAAAGCTGCTAGCCTGGTCCAAGGAGGGAAGAACATCTCATGGATGGTGACCACGCATGATTAAAGGACCAACAGACTATATATATATATATATATATATATATATATATCATCGTATTTCAGGGCCTGGTTTCAGCCACAGGGAAGATGAAACACACCCAACAGCAGATGTCCTAAACCATGGGGCCAAAGGTTGTCACCTTTTCACTGCCCGCTTGTCTTATCTAGCAACTACTCCAGGCAATGCCCTATTACACTCCCANGGGGGGGGGATACAGAAAGACATGAAACCTTTTCATCAAACCCTTGCAATTCAAATCTTAAAACTAACTATGGGAAAAGATTTGTTTGTTCCAACAGGACAAAACGTCACCAACTTAACGGCTGAGAAAGAAAAGATACAGGTTTGCATTGAGTAGGATGTACCAAAAAGTGGCAACGGAAAGGCTGACCCGTCTGAACATTCAAAGGAAGAAAAGCCTCAGATTGCCATAAACATCGAACCCCTCTGTGGATCCTACATGTAACAACTAGTTATAATGAGTCCTAATGAAACTTACCTTCTAGGTGCCACAAAGGTTCTGATATGAGAGACTTCCTTGCCTTCCCACCCATAGAACAAGGAGAAATATGACAATGATGAGGTCGCTCCCCAACTGTAAATTGGAGACAACTATTGTAGAGGTAATCTCTTATAAAACCGGTAAAACTGCTTTCTTTAATTGACTACTAGACATGGGAACTGTGGAAGGGATTACTCTCTGTTCAGAACCAAATATAATACTAAAGTCCTAGGGCTATGCACTCAGGCAAAATATATTAATACAGGAGCTCTGACATCAGCAATGGATTGTTCTACCAGGTGGATGTTGGCCAGGGGATCCAAGGCCCCACAAAAGGTAAGGGCTCCTTGCCTCTAAGTTGGGATACCTACAGGAGGAGAGGCAATAAGACCCTGCTGCCGAAGACCTGACGTTAACATGGGAGGGATGTATTGAGACCACACATGCAAGTGTACAGATGGCCTCTGGAATGCCAGAGAGTGTTACCAAAGGCCACTAAACCAATAAAGCAAATATGGGTCTCCCTGAGTCAAGCAAGACTCCACCATCAGCACCAGCTACACCTCACCTGCCTGGAAATACTGTGCAGCAGAGGCAGCCATGTGCCTGTATATCCCAAATTTAATTGGCTATTGGCTCTCCCCTTGGAGAAATAACTCATTTATTATATTAAACAGAGAGCACATAGATGATTTCCTCCATTACACATCATATGTGAAATTAGTATCTCATAGTTTTTCAGAATAAAATAGATATAGAAAATCCTCCTTTATGAACAGTGTTCTTTCAAGACCAAATATTTCTCTAGAGATGGATGCTATTCAGTTTACCTGTACTTTACCATTTTTACTTACTGTTAAATCATTATTATTTCTGACTTAAAATTTAAATGTGCAAGACAGTGCTTGATATTTTGTGACATTTCATTTTTATTTTATTTTATTTTTTGGTCTTTTTGAGACAGAATCTCCCCTTTGCCCCAGCTGGCCTGGAACTCACTATGTGAACCAGGCTGGCCTATAATTGACAGCAATCAGCCTGCCTAGGTCCCCCAAGAGCTGGGATTAAAGGCATGTGCCACCATGCCCAGCTCTGACATTTACATTTTACTTATTTTTCTCCATGTATTAAAATCATTAGTTCCAAGTCAGGGAGTAAGTCAGCCATCAAAATTCAAGATTGGATCCCCAGAATCCAGAGATACACAAAACTGTATGGTTGCTCTTCTATAATTTCAGCCACAGAATGTAAAGATGAGGGATTTCTGGAGAAAGCTTGGTAGTGAGATTAGTTTAATCTGTGAGTTATGGGCTTTATAAGAGATCCGCCTCAAAGAATAGAGTAAGGAGCAACTGTGGAAGGTTACCAGCTTCAGGTTCAGACCATTGCCATCTATCATTTCTCTCTCTCTCTCTCTCTCTCTCTCTCTCTCTCCACATGTGACATTGACAAACACACATGAAAAGAAGACAAAGACTGAAACATAATTTATTATTTTCCTTTATTCTTAAACTTATTTTAATGTCTTTCAATCTCATCATACATTTTTAAATTTTTTTTAATCCTGGGAAGATTCAATTCATTTTGATTACTCATAAATTCTTATCTGGAGAAAGATAAATATAGAAATTTCCATTTATAGTTTTGACAATATGTTCACCTTTTCAAGGAAAACATATATTTGGGTCCTAATATGAATGTGGCATGGGTTTTTCATTAACTTAAAAATGAAATGCTAGATCAAATATGGGATCACATGCCTTTAATCCCAGCATTTGAGATGTAGAATCATTCAAATCTCTTTGAGATTGAAGCCAGACTTCACTACCTAGCTATCTGGGGCTAAAGGGAGTCCCTGTCTTACAAAAATAAATGATAAGCCTAGATGTAATTCTGTTATTATTTCCTTTTAATACGATGGCCAAACTCTATATAAATATTAGAAGTATTTTAAAATTAACATATTCTTGTATATATTTTAAGATTTTTAAAAACATTTCTATTAAAGTTTTGTTCATTTCATACATTGTTTCTCATTCCAATCTAGACTCATCTCCCCTTCCATGTCCCTCATCCCACCTGAGTTCATGCACCCTGCCATTCCTGCCCTGTATCTTTTTCTGATTATTTTCAATAAAAGTTTTGCAAAGTAGAGGATTGTTGTTCTTGGGAGAATGTAACTGTTTCATTCCATTCCCTGTCCCAGTTCCTCTGCTGTTGTTAGTTCCTCCAATCTGTATTGCTTCATCATATGCATAAACAAATATGTCACACCTATACTAAACTTATATCATTGGTACACAAGCTAAAATTTCCATATCACATTTCAGGATTCACATTTTTTCTTTTTAAATTTATATTACTCTAAAATATGTCTACATATCTTCCACCCATATGCCAAGATTACAAAGTCTAAAAATAAGTGGTGAGTTAATTCTAGACCCTGTTAAGGGATTTACATTATAAGAGCACAGCTCCTTTCAGGGAAAGGGGTATATAACATTGATGTTGCTCAGTTTGCCTTACAACTTGGTGCTGGGTGCTAGCATCCACAAAAATAATTTATTATGCTTAGAAAAAAATTACAGTAAGAGCCCTAGAGTGTCTCCCCCTCAGATTTCTTTTTTTGGAAGACTAAGGCCCATTGTAGTAGTAGTTGAAGGTAAGATCATTGGGAGATGAATAAGTTATAAGAATGGAACTCTCATGCAAAGTTAGTGAGCTCAGAAGAGAAGGTCTCCAGGTCATTAGATGAGGTCAGAGAGCTTCCTCAATCCTCTTACCACATGAAGTCTCAACAATGACAGAATGTACATGTCAGTGAAACATGGATATTCCCATGTCAGATACTGAATCAGTCAGAGTCCACATGAAACCTGGTCTTCAGATATGTTCCAAACTATTAGAAACAAACTTGGTAATTTGTAAGCTAAAATTTTTAGGACATTTTATTACAGAAACTTGAATGAGCTAAGATAATACACTTTTAGAAGATCATAAAATATTAATTAACAATTTTAATATGTGGTGAATATGGTATTCAAACTACTTGTAATAAAAAAGGAAAATTTTATATGAAGCTATAACTTTAAAATATATTTAAATTTTAAATTAATAAAAATTTTCTCTTATGAAAAAATTATTCAAGATTATATTCTTCTAAGGTTATATTCTATTGTACTATCTCCTCATACACCTGTGTACTTTTCTCTTTTTATTGCAAGTATTGCTCAGAAATTGCTGTCTTAAGCAAAATATTATCTCCTGTCCTTTAAAGCTCACAGTCACTAGTCAACTATATTTTTATTGACTCTTCAGTAATCAGCTTTAAATTAGCAAACATATTAATATCATCTTCCATAGTTTTTTAACTTTTTATTTTTAATGTGCTAAAGAATAATCACCTCTGAGACACATTTGAACAAAGCAGATGGCATTTTAAGTCATGAGATACTTGTCAGCTACCAAGAAACACATAACAATTGCAAATGTACATGGGAACAATAAGAATGATTAATGGCTTACACAAGTGTTTCACTTGTCAGTGTTTTATAATGTCTCTATATCCAGTATCTAAATTGAAGATTATATTGAATGTGTAACATTAGGTTATATTTTACTCTTATGAATCCTATTTTCTTTTACAATACCCACTATAATGTTGATTCTATTGGATATTTTCTTGCTTTTTTATTAAAGTTTTGTGTATTTCACACAACATTTCTTAATCAAATTTAGATCCAATTCCCTTTCCTTGCCCCCTCCCTGCCAAAGCTCATGAATTCTGCCGTATATGACTTTTATCTTTTTCTCAGTCTTTTTTCATTTTTTTTTTGTTTGTTTTGATGCTGAAGTTTACTGTTTTGGGCATAAGTTAACTGTTTCAGACAGTTATTTCCCAGTCTTTTTCAATTGTTTTTGTTGTTCTTTCCAAATTATATCATTCTAAGTATTCTTATATGGATAGTGCAGATATACCAAAATTATCACCTCTGAAAATGAACTCTAACTCTAGGTTAATTCTAAAACATGTTTAAGATTTTACATTTTGATAGTAAGATTGTATGCAGGTGAAGAAAAATGTTATTTTACTTTTCTACTTACATAGCAAGTTGATGTGTAACATCAGGTATCATATTTACTAAAAGACAAAGAAATAAACAGGAATTATTCAGTTTGCCTTCTAAATGAGGGATGCCATATATAATTTGTTCTGGGACTCTGTTACTTCACTTAACATAATGGCTTCTAGCTCCATCCATTTACCTGCAAAATTCATCATGTCATGTCTCTTTACTCCTGCGTAAAATTCCATTGTGTATATGTACCACATTTTCATTATTCACCAATCTATTGAGGGGCACTTGAGTTGCTTCCAGCTCCTCACTATTGTGAACAGAGCTGCAATAAATATAGATGTGCATATATCTCTGCAATAGGATGAGTATTGTGAGTATATACCCAGGAGTGGTATGACTGGGTCAGGTGGTAGGCTCATTTTCAGTTTCTTTTTTTTTTTTTTTAAATTAATTTTTATTGATGCTTTGTGCATTTCATNTTTTTTTTTCATTTTTAGCTATAAGTGATAATCCATGAGTACAAGCATCCTTCATGCAAAACCTATCTGCAGGCTGTTGTGCCCAAACACCTACAGCCCCACCATCCAGTGGGGGGTGACAGGTTGTTTGTTCAATCAAGTTGATCAAATGAGTGTCCAGACTACATTGCTGTAGTTTCACCATTCACCCCAATCGCAGCCCTTACATTCTACCACGCCCCCTCTTCCGCAGGTTGTTCCCTAGGCTTAGAAAAGGGGCACAGGTGGATGAGAGGTAAAACAGTCCACTCTCTCTGGAGCTGTTGACTTGGACTCTGGTCAATTCTGGCTGTTTCCTTTCATGGGCTGACAGTGAATGCAAGCTCCTGCAACCTCTGTGGAAAGCAGTGTGGAGAACTCTTAAGAAACTGAAAATGAATTAAACCCCTAAATCATTTTCAGTTTCTTAAGAGTTCTCCACACTGCTTTCCACAGAGGTTGCAGGAGCTTGCATTCCCACCAGCAGTGAATAATTTCCCCTTCCCCCTCTGCCTCTCCAGCATTTGGTATTCTTTGTTTCCTTACTATAGTAAGATGAAATCTTAAGGTGGTTTTAATTTGCATTTCCTTAATTATTAGCTATCTTGAACACTTTTTTAAATGCTTCTCAGCCATCTTTCCTTCTTCATTTGTGAACTGTCTGTTCAGTTCTTCACTCCATCTTTTGAGTGGGTAATTTTTCTTCCGCCTTTTGCTTTTTCAGTAGTTTACATATTCTGTATGTTAATATTCTATCAGATGTATCACTGGCGAAGGTCTCCTCCCACTCTATGTGTTTTATGTTCACTTCTTTGATTGTTTTTTTCTCTGTCCAGAAGCTCTTGACTTTAATAAGTTCTGATTTGTCAATTGTTTACCTTATTTTTGTGTAGCTGCTGTTTGATTTAGAAAGTCTTTTCCTACGCCTATGACTTATAGGTTACTACCAACATATTCTTCTACCATTTTCAGAGTTTGGGGTTTCACATTGAGGCCTTTGATCCACTTGGAGTTGAGTTTTGTATAAAGTGAGAGGTAGGGATTTAGTTTTATTCTTCTACACGTGGTGATCCAGTTATGACAACACCAATTGTTGAAAATGCTCTTTTTCCTCCAGTGAGTCTTCTTGTTCCTTTTCCGAATATGAAGTGGCTGAAATTGGATGTGCTCAGGTTCAGATCCTCAATTGTGTTCCATTGATCTATGGGTCTACTTTTCTGCCATTAACAGGGTGTTTTTATGGTATTGCCCTGAAATATATTTTGACATCTGCAATGGTAATCCCCCTGTCTTGCTTTTATTGCTCAGTGTTTCATTGGCTATCTGGGGTGTTTTGTTTTCAACTTTAGGACTTTTTTTTTCTAGGTCTGTGAAAAAGCACATGGGGATTTTAATTGGCATTACATTGAATCTATACATTACTTTGGGCAGGGTGGTCATTTTTACTATATTGATTCTTCCAATACATGAGCATGGGAGGTCTTTCCAACTCTTTGTATCTTCCTCAATCTCCTTCTTGAGGTGTTTAATTCTTTTATTATTATATAAATTGTTAGTGTCCTTGGTCAGGTTTGCTCCTAGATATTTTATTTTTTGGAGGCTATTGAGAAGGGGAAAGTATCCTTGTACTTCTTCTCCAATTTCTTGTTATTGGCATAAAGAAAGGCTGCCAATTTTCTAGGTTAATTTTGTGTCCCAACATTTTACTGAACCTGTTGATGGTTTCTAGGAATTTTCTGGTGGAGTTTTTGATGTCCCTTATGGAAGCTATCATGTCATCTGCACAAAACGATAGATTGACCTCCTCTTTTCCAATTAGTACTCCTCTAATTTTCTTTTCTTGTGTGTTTACTTTTTCTTTTCTTTTACCTGTAGCTGGTGGTTAAAAGGGCTGTCTGTGATGGGCAGGCAGCCCCAGTTATGCACGAGCAACATGCTATAGTGTTGTAGCTTAATTCTTTTCTTGTGTAATTGCTCTAGTTTGTCTCCTTTTAGGATAATGTGGCTGTGGTTTTGTTGCATATGGCTTTAAATATCTTGACGAATGTTCCTATCAGTACAATTCCCTCTAGTATTTTAAACATGAAGTCATATTAAATTTTGAATGAGATGATTGATTTTTATCTTTCAGTCCATTTATGTGCTTTATGACATTTATTTATTTATGTCTGTTGCACCATCCCTGCAGCTCTGGTATGAATCCAGCTTGGTGATGGTAGATGATCTTTTTGATATCTTCCTGTATGTGGCTTGCAAGTATTTTGTTGAGAATTTTTGCATTCATGTTCATTAATGAAATGGGTCTATCACTTTATTTTTTGGCTTTATCTTTCCCTGGTTTTGTTATTAGAGTGATGTTGGCTTCATAGGAAAAATAATGGAGATTCCCTTCTGTTTCTATCCTCTTGAATAATTTGCGTAGTAGTGGTTGTAGGTCTTCTTTAAATGTCTTATAGAATTCTGTTGTGAATCCATCTGGACCTGGAATTCTATTAGTTGGAATGATTTTTTTACCTTTTATTGAAGTTTTGTGCATCTCATACCTCACTTCTCAGTTCAATCCAGACTCATTTTCCCCTCTATGCCCCCCACTCCTCCTAAGTTCATGCAGTCTGCCATCCATGTCCTGTTCCCCTTCTGAGTCTTTTAAAAGTTTTTCAAAACAGAAGATTATTTTGGGGGGAGGAAGAACTCTACTGCTTCAGTCAATTCCCTGTTCCAGTTCTTTTGTTGTTGTTGTTGTTCCCTACAATCCATATAAGTTTTCAAATTTAGTAGAGTATAGGTTTTTGAAGTATTCCTGAATGATTGTCTGAATCTTTTTCCTATCTGTTGTGATGTTTCCCTTTTCATCTCTAATTTTGTTCATTTGGGGTTGCACTTTCCTTCTTTTAGTCAACTGGGCTAAAGGTTTATCTATTTTGTTTATCTTTTCAAAGAACCAGATCTTAGATACATTGATTTTTTTTGTATTGTTTCCTTTATTTCTACTTCATTGATTTCTGCTCTGATTTTTGTTATTTCTTCCTGTCTGGTGGGTTTAGGATTCTTTTGCTTTTGCCTCTCAAGTGTTTTTAGTTGCAGTGTTAAGTCATATTTTTTGTGTTTTTTTTATTTTTTCTGCTTTCTTAATGTAGTCACTTAGTAGTATGAATTTCCCTCTCAGGACTGCTTTTAAGGTGTCCCATAGGTTTTGCTGTGTTTGTATCATCCATTTCATTTAGTGGCAGTAATGTTTTTATTTCTTTATTTCTCTATAATTTAATTATAAAATGTTTTGCTATATTTCACACAGTAAATTTATTAAAAATTTGTTTTTCAGTTTCTTTTTTATTTTAGGTTTTTATTGACATTTTGCATATTGCATAAGTCATTACTCAGTTCAATTTAGACACATCATCCTTTCCATGCCCCCCACACCACCCCTGTTCCTGGATTCTGCTATACATGTCTCACATCCTTCAGTCTTTTTTTTCCCACATTTTCCCCTTTAATTGTATATTACTTCAAAATGTGGATACATATCCTCCACCCAAATACCAATATTACAAAATCTGAACAGAAGTGGTAGGTTAATTCTCAAGCAATTTAAGGGATTCACCTTTTAACAACACTGCTACTTTCATATAAAAAATAAATATAACAAACAATACTCAGGTTTTCAGTTTCTTTTTTTAATTTTCATTTTTTTAATTGATGCTTTGTGCATTTCATACATCATTTTCCAATTCAATTCAGGCATATTTCCCTTTCCCTTCCTCTCCACCCCACCCCACCTCATCCCAGATCATGCATTCTGCCATAACTGTCCATCTTTCTCTCATTTTTTTTCATTTTTTAACAATAAGTGATAATTTATGACTACAAGCATCCTTCATGTAAAACCAATTTGGAAGCAGTTGTGCCCAAACCCACACAGCCCATGGGTCCCACCATCCAGCGGAGGGGGGGGGCTTGTATGTTCAATCAAGTTGATCAAATGAGTGTCCAGACTATATTGCTGTAGTTTCACCATTCACCCCAATCACAGCCCTTACATTCTACCATGCTACCTCTTCTGCAGATTATTCCCTAGGCTTAGAAAAGGGGCACAGGTGGATGAGAAGCAAAACAGACTACTTTCTCTGGAGTTGTTGTCTTGGACTCTGGTCAATTCTGGCTGTTTCCTTTCATGGGCTGACAGTTTGTCCAGAAATAACCTTTCGATCCTACTAATGAAGCAGAAGCAATTAGATATATAGGTATTTAAACAGTACTAATTGTTATGGTAGGTTACTTTGGTATAGATGCAGATGTTTGGGTGGTATGTTAATCCATGAATTACATTTTTTTCTGTTAAATATGACAGGGTCTTACTGTGGCTTATAACATCTCCTAACCATTAGAGGATGTAAGTTTGTGGCATCAGCTGTGGGTTATTCCTCCAAGGAGAGAACTAATAGCCAATTAGATTTGGGATATACAGGCGTATGGCTGCCTCTGCTGCATAGTATTTCCAGGCAGGTGAGGAGTAGCTGGTGCTGATGGAGGAGTCTTGCTTGACTCAAGGAGACCTATATTGGCTTTATTGGTTTAGTAGCCTTTGGTAACCCTCTCTGGTATTCTGGAGACCATCTGTACACTTGCAAGTGTGGTCTCAATACATCTTTCCCATGTTAATGTCAGGTCTTCGACAGCAGAGCCTTATCGCCTCTCTTCTTGCAGGTATCCCAGTTTAGAGGCAAGGAACCTTTACCTTTTGTGGGGGCTTGGATCCCCTGGCCAACATCTCCTTGGTAGAGTAATCCATTGCTGATGTCAGAGCACCTGTATTGATATATTTTGCTTAAGTGCATAGCTTGAGGAGACTTTAGTATTATATTTGGTTCTGAATAGAGAATAATCCTTTTCACAATTCCTATGTCCATTAGTCAATTAAAGAAGGCAGTATTACCGGTTTTATAAGAGATTACCTCTATAACAGTTGTCTCCAATTTACAGTTGGAGAACGACCTCATCATCATCATATTTTTCCTTGTTCTATGGGGGGGGTAAGAAAGTCTCTCATATTAAAACCTTTGTGGCACCTAGGAGGTAAGTTTCGTTAGGACACATTATATATAGTTGTTACAAGTAGGATCCACAGAAGGGTTTGATGGGTTCTAACCAGCAAATTTGGTGTATACTTAGTTGTTGATTGATTTATATTCTTTCAAAACACATTTGTTATTTTACATAATTTTAGTAGGCTATTAGTATAACAATGAAATATACTACCCCCAGAGATAGTGGTATTGAAACCAGGTTTGTGCAGAATAAGTAAATATATGTTTGTAAAATGAATTTAATGTGGATCTTATAATTATAACTATGTAATAGAAAATACCTTTTCATTAGTTATTGAAAATGAGAAAAATTTTGGCTTACATAGATTTCAGAAGTTCTTCCTGGAATGCAGCTCAGGAACTTTTTTTCTGATGGAAATACCAAAAAGATTACTACATGTCGATACTAAATGACAGGCACCCTTTTGCGGTTTATAATAGTGGTTTCACCTTTTTCAGTCTTGAAAAATTCATTTGCTTAATGAAAGGTTTATATCTGACCAATGGCATTCTTATTGCCAATATAGATAGATAGATAGATAGATAGATAGATAGATAGATAGATAGATAGATAGATAGATAGATAGTAGATAGATATCTAACTAGAGTATAGAATATGTCACCTGAATACTTCGCTCTACTTACTCTCTCATTCTCTCTCTCTCTCTTTTATTCTGCTTTCGTGTATGTTCTTCCTAGTTATTTTTCACCAAATGAAAGAGGATACGAGGAACTTTAGTACATCAAATATTACATGCTTTATGTCTGGTTCTTTGCTTTGAGGTATAGAAGTTCCAAAGAGTGAATGCAATTTATCCATGATGATAACTAAAAATAATGCATATATAAATGCATTTTCCGTAGCTTCCTCATGTAGAACTTGAATCACAGTTAATCTTAAGTAAATGTCTTGTTCTGGTGAAAGCTTCACAGTGCAATTTTTGTGTCTATAACACAGTGTCACAACATGGTAGTCTATTTGATTCTTTGTGGGGTTTTTTGGTGTGGTTGTTTATATTACATGTATTTGTTTATTCTGTGTTCTTGTGCCATGCCATTCTTTTGGAAGTAAAAGGACAAATTGTGGAGATCATTTTTCTTCCTCATTCTTGGGAATCCTGGGAATCAAACTTGGGCCTTCATGGTTAGTTGCAAATGGTCTACCTGCTGACCCATCTCACCAGGCTCAGCCTTGGAAATCTACAAAGGGCAGTAGTTTATTTGGTTCTTTGTTCTGTAAGTGAGGAAACATAGGGCTGAGGGACTGCAGTTAGTGAAAGACTTTTGATCTTGTCACTCAGTTATGTGTAGAGAAGGTAAATGAAGTTGCAGAGAAAAAAGCGAGAGAAAGTTGCCTCTAAGGGGCCATCTTCAAAACTTAATGAGAGATCGAATTTCCATTTTGTGGGAGAAAACATCCAAAGCACATCAAAGGAGTTTCATATTTTATAAAAAATGTTAACATTCTCACTGAAGACTTTCAGATTTATTTTTGTGGGTGTGTACATATAAATTGTTTGCATGTGTCTAGAGGTGTTCTCATCTGTGAGTGTGAATGTGCAGAGGAAAGAAATTGATGTTTGGTGTCTGCTTTTATTGATCTCCACCTTATTTTCTTTTAAGTATAGTATTTTATTAACTCTTTTGAATAACATAAAATGTATTTTGATCATTCCTCTAACTTCTCTCCATGGGACACGTACCACCTTAACCCCCGCACTTCACATTCTTTTATTTATTTATTTATTTATTTATTTATTTATTTATTTATTTACATGTACTCTCTGCATGTGTCATGCGATGCCGCAGAGTCAGAAAAGGGTGTCAGATTCCCCTGGAACTGAAGTTAAAGATGGTTCTCAGCCGTCATATGGGTGCTGGGAATCGAACCTGGGTCCTAGGCAAGAGTAGTTGGCACTCTTAACCGCTAAGCCATCTCTCCAGCCCCCACAATCTCTTTTTATTTAATAGCCTACTGACTCCAATGTGTGCTGTCCCTAAACTTCTGAGTGTTGATATATTCGCTGTACCTTGGTTGTATCTGGGGCAACATTCTTAAAGGAAACTCCCTCTCCCTCTCACTGAAGCCATCCTGTATCTGTAGCCCTTCATTTAACAGCTCATTCAACTTTTCCTTTTCAATGCTAGAATATTGAGGTCTTGGGAGACCACCTCCAGGGGCTTTGACCACATGAATACACTCCTCCATTAATGCCCAGAAAAAGAACTGTTTCAGCTTATTTTTTGAGGCACAGCCTCTCACCTTGATGCCTTAACTGGACTGGCTTGACACTGAGCACCTAGGATTTGCTTGATTGTCTCTGCACCAACTCTTCTTCTGTTAATAGACTCACGATGATATATTTAGAGTTTATGTATATGATGAGGATATTAACGCTGTTTCAAGTGATTACATAGAAAACATTTAATCCACTGAATATCTCCTCTGTCCCCTCATTATAGTTTTTCCAATGACAATTTTATACTGGAAATATATTTAGAAGTTTAGATTTTAAAAAGTAACATAATTGTATATACTATTTTATTATAATTTTCTCATTTTGAAACTATTAGATATTATTGGAGATATTATTATTCCTGGTATTTTTCTAATGAATTATATGAGATCTTTCCTCAAAGTCATTACAGCTTAAAGGGATGCTGCTCTACTTTTTTCTTCAAAACACCATACAGTTTTCACCTGTATATACCTGTCTCTTCCACATTTCCTGAGATAACATTGAACTCATTCTATAGCCTATGCACCCTCTCTGTTCTTTGAGAGTTTTGATTCATAATGACATTTGTCTTTCAATCTCATTATTTCTGATTCCTTTGAATTTTCACATTTTTCTACTAAGTTGTCTTCTGTCTATATAAAATGTTCAATCAACTCTGTGACCATCTAATTTTTGAATAATTAAACTTGAAATGTTTAATTTTAATTAGAATATGTACTTCTGTAGCCAAATTTATTTCCTGGGTAGTAATGTGTTGAATTTTAAACTTGCATTTTTATCTTCTCCTAATGGAATGAAGAGCCAAACCCTCATGATTTTCCTACTTTCCAACAGGTATCAACCATTTACAACCAGCTGTCTTTTATTTTTATGTAAAACCTTTTTGTTCTGTAGAATTCTTTATCATGGAATGAGAATTCTAGTTTAAATACCCAGTATTTGCACATAAATGTTACCTTCTAAATGTTTGGCTTTTTTATTTATGTCAACAGCTACTAAATGAGTCTTTCTGAATCACTGAAACATGGTTCTAACATTTATTTTTATCGCTGTGCATATCTACTGATTTCTGTCATCTGCAGAGTTTATACCAACTTAATGACATTTTTTTACTGTGTTCAAAACTTCACTATAAAGCAGTTTTATAAATGTGATTTTCNGGCTGGCTGCATCCTTGAAGTGAGGAAACATCCCAGGCATCAGCAACACTTAGATGGCACTGTCTATATGTGGAAAGCTGCTGTAAGTGGGTTACATAGAATAACCCATTATAGAACAGCAACTGTGTAAGGCAGGTGTGATCTTTGTTCCCATCTGTTCTGGGTTGAAGAGCTCCCCGCCCCTGTAATCCAAGTCTACCTGGAACCTCAGAACATGACTGGATTTGGAAACAGGGTCTTGGCAGATGCAATTAACTAAGATAAGGTCATATTGGGTTAGGATGCTAATCTAGGGCTTGGTGTCTTTACATAGAGAAGGAAATGTTGACAGAGGACTCATGAAAGGAAGAGGGCCATATCAAGACAGAAGCAGAGATGGAGAGATAGTGCCACAGGCAAGAGACAAGTTTGCCACCAACTACTTCCCATGAGCCTCTGTAGGAAGAACGGCTCAGTCCACACTTTGAATGCGAATGGCCAGCTTTCGATGGCTAAAAGAACATAAGGTTCTAATATTTCAATATCCTTAGGTATAAGTTGTCATAAAATCCCAGGGAATGAGCATAGAACTCCTTGCCCAAAGCTACACAGCCAGAAGGAGGCAGAGGCAGGGTGTATCAGGGAATTGAGAATAAGGACTCAGGCTGGCACTTGCCCAACAGGACACAGTCCTGCATTCTAAGCTATCCCCATTGCTATCCTGAGACGGATGAGGCCCCTTGGCATCATTCTGCCCAAGCAGCTTGTTTTAGGCAGAGGCTGGCTGCACTCAGACAGCTGGGTATTGTCTCCACCTCCCTGACACCACTTCCCATATACATCTCTTTTTTTTCTCTTTGTTTTGTGTATGTGTATGAATGTACTGTCTGCATGTAGGTTTGTGCACCCATGTCGTGCAATGCCGTAGAGGTCAGAAGAGGGTGTCAGAGTCCCCTGGAACTGGAGTTCTCCCAGAATTGGAGTTACAGACGGTTCCCCGCCGCCATGTGGGTGCTGGGGATCGAACCTGGTTCCTCTGCAAGAGCAGTCGGTGCTCTTAACCACTAGGCCATCTCTCCAGCCCCAGGATTTATTTCTTTACTTAATGTAATTATTCCATCAGCAATTTTGAAAAGACTTTAATTTTTCCCATGAGCAAATTTCACACCACTGTACAAAATCTATCAACAATATTTGCATTTTATTTCTACATTAACAACAATAAACCATAACGGTTCATTTTGCAGTCATTCTTCAGCATGTGTTCTTTAAAATTTAAAAGAATGCATTTTTATTTATTTAAATTTTCCTTTAAAGTTGTTTCAGAAATTTTATTAATTTTCTTCAATTATTTTGTGGGGTTTGCCAATATTTATATGTAACCCTATAGGAATTCTGACATGGCAAAATTTACAACTTTGAGGTCTTTAAGCAGTACTTTCTAATTTTTTGAATAGAAGTCCTATGAACACTTACACACATATCTATATCTATCTATCATCTATCTATCTATCTATCTATCTATCTATCTATCTATCTATCTATCTATCATCTGTCTATCTATCCCCACAACCCCTCCAGCATTTGGTGCCTTTTGTTTTCTTAATCTTAGCCAATTTTATCAGAGTGAGATGATATCTGAGAGTGGTTTTAATTTACATTTCCTTAATTATTAAGTATGTCAAACACTTTTTAAGATGTTTCTCAGCCATCTTTACTTACTCACTGGTGAAGTCTCTGTTCAGCTCTTTACTCCATCTTTTGAGTAGGTCATTTGTGCCAGAATCCAAAGAAACAAATAAACAAACAAATCTACACGCCAAACACACACACACACACACACACACACACACACACACACACACACACACACACAAACAGCATGGGAAAAGCTCATAATAAATCCACACCGAAGACTACCAACCCTACAGAAGATCTCTACAACTAGATCTCTGAGGAAGGAAACTAAGACACTAACCTTAGAAGAACAGCTGTAGATATAGTCAAAGAAATTAGAGAATCAAGTGGAGAGAATGAAAAATTCAAGAAGAACCTACAGGGAGATAATCCCAAGGCCTTAATATTAATGACAGAATGCATGAGACAGAGTGTACGCAGATATGGAAGGGTGTTAATGGGGAATGGTATATAAAGATGGGTAATATGATATGTATGAAGCACAAAAATAAAAAAATAGTCCAAATAATCCATAATTTAATCATTCATTTATTTTATAAAAATCACAAAACTACTTATATGTATCAAAGTTAAATTATGAATTTATTTGAGTTGGATAATTTATCTGTTTCATTAGTATATTTTATATGGTCAAGGAGATCAATTCAGCTTTGATACATTAAAAGTCCTCACAAAATAATTTTGAGTTAACTAGTTGAAATTCCTTGACTTCATATTTTTTAATTTAATACTGCACTAAAATTACTGTAGAGTCAATTATCAATTATATTAATACAATAATATTAATACAGTGAAAATGAAATGTCAAAACAAAGGAATTTTCTTCACTTATATCACATGAGGTTTAAAGCACTATCTGTGAATTACTTTGATTTATTTAATTAATTTATTTGAAATTAATTTTCTTTGCTTTTTGGGGGGGGGGCTTTTTGAGATAGGGTCTCCCTGTAGGCCCAGCTGGCCTGGAGCACACTCTCTAGACCAGACTGGCCTTGAACTCCCAGAGATTCGCCTGCCTCTGCCTACTGAGTTCTGGGATTAAAGGCTTGCACCAACACTCCAAGCTGCCACAAAAATATTCTTACCAGATGACTTTGTACTGCTTCCATACCCTTCCCTGACTAAACTTTGATAATAATTTCAAAAGAAGCTTTGGAGGAAATTTTTACATGTGTATTAATACGTAAACACTATTTTTCAGTGGGAAAATGACATAATAATATTATTGAAAAGGTTTCATTTTTTTCTTTTAGCATGTTTTGAATATGAATTGTCACATTCTGTCCTATGTTAGAAATATACTAGTTAATTAAAATGAATCCACCCATCCCTGCCTGCCCTGAACTGGGGTTCCCAGAACTTTCATTGAACCAATAGAAGATTAAATGATTTTCAAACTATACACAATGTACATAATATGTCTGTGAAAAGCCATGATTTGATAGTGATTTTATTATACAAGTCACTGGATTTGCATTATTCTTCTATTGTGAACATATGATTCATATTTCAGCCTATGAAGTGGCATCTTTTATTCTTTTACTTCCTCATCTCAATAGAAAGTATTCATTAGCAGTGTGTGACAGGATGAATTAACAAAATGAACAGGAGTGCACAGTGTCATTCTTTAGTTGTTAAAAAATGTCCAGTACTTGGAATCACAGTGAGAAAAAGAATGCATTGGCACCATGATATAAATCTCCTACAAAGCTCATCATTTCATCCTACTTACAAACCTTTCATGTGCTCCACTTTTAGTTTTGACCCTGCACCTTAAGAAAATCTACAGGTGATTAAAAAAAGAGTTCCTGAATGATCAAAAGATTAAAATATGACCACTGAGAGAAAGTTAAAGAGAAGGTAATTATTTAACTTGCAGTCTAGGAAGCTAGGAGATACGTTGGAATTATCTGCAAAGAATAAAACAGATGACACACAATTTACAGAATGCTATAATGTAGTCTCAATTTTTCCCTGATATTCTTAGATTAAATGAACATAAATTGAAGCATGATGAAGTTAGATCATATTTTAAACAAAACTGAAATATGTTTCATTCAAATATTATGAACTTTGAAGCAAGAAAATAAAAATTTCAGGGACCTTAATGAATTTAACTACTTGTAACCTATCTATAAATGACTGCATTCTGGTAAGGAGCCACTTTAGCAAACCATTTCATTAAGTAAAGCTGATTATGTTAAACAGCAAAATATATGTATACATAACATACTAAAGCATAGCTCTTGTAGGTATTTTGGGGAAAACATTTCATGGTACCCAGTGATATTATGGGAAGGGCACATGAAGAAAATTTTCTTCGCCAGGCGTGATGGCGCACGCCTTTAATCCTAGCACTTGGGAGGCAGAGGCAGGGGGATCTTTGTGAGTTCAAGGCCAGCCTGGTTTACAGAGCGAATTCCAGGACATCTGGGGCTCCAGGGAGACCCTGTCTCAAAAAGACAAAAAAAAAAAAAGAAAATTTTCTTCTCCCTTTGTTTCATGAGTTATTGATCCTCTCAGCCTAAGTCTCATATGTTCTTTCTGTATACTTTAAGTATCCTAAGGCTTTTCTTTTGTTTCCAGCATATTATTTCTCCACTCTCTATAAAATAATACATTAATTCAGTAAATATTTGCAAGTTAATATAATATTTGGGAATTTTTAGTCAATGAGATAGTAGACAAATAAATAAAAAGAAAAAAGAATATGTCATCCAAGATGACAGTATTGTCATTATGCAGAACATTCATATATATGCAGCATTCAGAGTTCAATAGAACTTGATTTATAAAGGTTCTGCTAAGATTTGATTAAATTCCTAGCATTCTCATCTTTCTGAATTCTTGAATTTCAACCTGTTACTTTCCTGAAGAAACTGCTCATTTTATCTTTTTACAACATCGGTTGTAGTCTCTAATCTTCACATGAGAACTCCTCTGCAACTCTGAAAGACTCAGAAATACAACATCCCTCAGTGATTTTTGTTACTACTCATGTCCCTGAATCTAGAATCTGTAGCTGTCAACACATGGACCACTCTATTACAGTTTGGCCATAATCTGTAATTTTCCCTGATGCTCATTTGTAAGTATGGTTAATTTATTCCCTTACATCTTCTTGTGATTTACTTTGATACCTCCACTAGCTGAAATTGTTCTAGACTGCACTTACTAGTTTTCTTGGTATTCCCAGGGAAGTCTGGGAAATACTGACTATCCAACATTAACTACAACTTCACTTAGCCAAAAGTGGTTGCTCATTGGTTGGTTCCTTGTGCTAGAAAATCACAAGCCAAAGAAATGGTGTATGCTATTCCCCAGTAGAGTTACATTGTTGATACAAAAAGTAACAGGTTAATGCTGCATATTGCAGATGGGTAGCATATCTAGAATATAATGAGTTGTCATAAGAAGAGATTTTTAGTACTCTTTTGCCCTACATTTAGCAAGGTAAAATCATAATCATATACTGAAAGGCCTGAGAGTAACCCATATATTTCATGGTGGAAGTACAAGGTTTGCCTCTTCTAGTATACACAGCCATTATTACAAACCACTATAAAATTTCTCAATAAAATACCATAATGATGATAGTTTTTGAATGTGTGCTCAGTTTAGATAAGTTTTATTACAAAGAAAAGGAAGAAGCAGCAATCTCTTCTTACATATGCCACTTCAGGGAAACAGACCAATCTTCTTCAGAATATGTTCCAATACTTAATCTACTGAATATTTCTAGAAAGACATGAAAGATTTAAGCCATATACAAGACTGAGCTTGACTAGCTCCCCAAAAGAGGAAAAATTATTAAAGGTGCTAAGGCATAACACATTCTACTAAAAGTCAGTTAATAGCCCTTTCCACTACCTACATACTGAAAGACATCTAGAGTAAGAGCACTCAAGGTTTTAACTATGTAGTCCATTCACTTATTGAAGGACAGACAGCTGAAAGGTTAGTATGAGAATTGAAACAGCACAATACTTTTGCTGCCACAGGAACACACCAACCAAAAAAATAGAGAAAATCAAGACATTGTAAAGACAGAAGAATTATTGGACTCCATTCAAATGACAACATGGACCAATTAGGCAATTACTCCCACAGGAAGGCCCATAAATACTCAAAATTTGTACTGTTACATATGTGAATGTCAACATATGGGTGGATCATATTTACACATTGTGGTGGTTTGAATGAGTGTCCGCCATAGGCTTTAAGTATTCAGACATTTGTCTCCAGTTGGTGGCACGGTTTTTGGAGGTCTTAGAAGGTGTGGCTGTGCTAGAGGAAGTATGTCACTGGGGGCAAGCTTAGTGAGTTTAACAAGCCTCATGGTCTCCAATCGCCCTCTCTCTGCTTCCTGTGCTCATTGCGAGATGAGACCCTTGGCATGCTGCTCCAGCTCCGGCTGCCATGTTTCCCGGCACAATGGACTCTAATTCCCTGGAACCATCAATCGTAAGCTCAGATAAACTCTTCCTTTTATAAGTTCCTTTGGTCATGATGTTTTATCACAGCAACAGAAAAGTGAGCAATACACACGTCATGATCAGAAAAGGAGAAGTACAAACTAAAAGCATAAGAAATATGTTCAATAAAAATCCCAGTAGAAAAATTCCCTTTTCTAATGAAAGGAATGGCCATCAAGATACAACAGAAAATTAAAATGTCAGACAAGACCAGAAATGAGCCTGAGCTGGATATCTTTACTGTCAACACATCTGGATTGAGGGAGTCTGAATTGGGGATTTGCCCCCATTGGACTAGCCTATGGTTGTGTCTGTGGGGTATTTTCTGGATTTTGGGGTGTTGTCTAAGGGCTCATCACATTTTGGGTTATGCAACCCTGGGTGTGTTATTCTGTATTGTAAAAGAAAGAAGGATGATCTTGGGCCAGGAAAAATAAGCCAGTAAGCAGTGTTCCTTTATGACCTGTGTTTCAGCTCCCACAGACATCCAGGTTCCTGCTCTGAGTTCCTACCTTAGACTCCATAAGCAACGAACTGTTGCCAAGCAGCTATAAGACAAATAAACCTTTTCCTCCCCAAGTTGCTATTGGTCAGAGTGTTTTGTCACAGCAATCGAGAACAAACTAGAACACCTCTCCAATTCTTATTATAATTACAATACTAGGCAAAAATGAAAGTATACTTAAGGTTGAAAAAATTATCAATAAGACATATGATGGCAAACCAATGAGTAAATCATCAGGTTCCTCAAAACAAACATTGAAATCCAGGAAGGAATGGATTGATATATACTCTCTAAACCCTTAATGACAGAAACTGTCATCATAAATTCCTGAATCAATAAGGCTGTATTTCATAATTAATAAAGAAAAAAAGTTCCATCATGAAAAAAGCTGAGTTTATGACAATTAAACAAGGTCAACAGAAGATAATTGCAGGAATATTATACACCAAAGAGAAAGATTATGTGCATGCACTCACAGAAAAAGAAAAAAAAAAAGAACTTATAAAGCAGATAAGCAGAAGAGTATTAGGAAAGTACCAACAATTTCAGCAACAACAAACTTGGATGATCTAAATATCTTTCTTTTTTAAAATTTATTTATTTATATTTTTTATCAAATCTAGACCCGTGTCCCCCCCATCCCCCCAACCCACCAGAGTAAATATATCTTTCAACAAGTTACATGTTTATTACTTAAAATACCTAATGAAACACATAGATTAGTTGATTGGATTACAAAATAGCACTTATATATTCATTGCCCCCAAGTAAGACACTTCACTAGGAAGAAAAACAAAGCTTTTGGATGAATGACTAGAACTGCTACTGTTTTTAATATTTGAATGGATAAAATTAGAATAAAAATTAATCATTAGAGATACAAGATAATGTTTAATGCTTAAATAGGTAGCTTTGCTTGAGTTGAACATTACATAATATAACTATACATATTCAAATACCACCTGCTTCTTACTAATATATATAATGTATGCTATGCCTCAATTAAAATTAACAAAAGTAATTTTTTCTTTTTCATTATACTTATAAATATCATATAAATTAAAATGCATTTTGTTTTTATATTGTGTTACATATATTACATATAAAATAAAAAATCTCTGCAACATTTTGAAAAAGTAAAACTATATTAAAATTTATGCAAATTCCATTGTCATGGTGATCATTATTTTTCATCACTGATTTAAATTATAGAACTTCTCTCCTGAAGATAATCTATGAAAGAGAAGTCACTGTATAAACTGTGTCTTCTTGAAGCAGGTATTCAAACCTACCCAACTCAACCATAGAAATCAACTAAGTAGTCTCCATAGAGGGTGTCTGAAGTTATACTTGTTTGCTGAAACTATCAATATGGATAAAAATCTGATAACAATGAGTAAAATGTGGTTAATCGTAACTATTTTGATACATGTCGGCATTAAAAGTAATAGTACTATAATAATAGAATGTGATAAACATTATTAATATTATAAATTTATTTAAACAAGCCTACCTTATTTATAATAAATACTGGTTATTGGGCAATATCATTAGTCTTAGTATCTGAATTTCAGCAAACATAATTATACTTTTTTCATTAAATTTCTTTTTTTTTTTTTTTGGTCTTTTTGAGACAGGTTCTCCCTGTAGCCCCAGCTGTCCTGGAACTCACTCTGTAGACCAGGCTGGCCCTGAACTCACAATGATCTGCCTGCCTCTGCCTCCTGAGTGCTAAGATTAAAGGCATGTGCCACCACGCCCGGCTTCATTAAATTTCTTTGAATGCATCTCAATATTCTGTGACAGATTTTTGGTCAAGTTGATCCCATTAAAAAGTACTAAGGAAACTAACTTAAAACCACCACATAAAAATGCTCGACAAAATATTTTCCTTTCCTTCTGAAAATTTTAAGATGCATTGTTATCATTAAGCAGTCTTTACTATTAATTTTAAATGGCTAATTGAATCCAATAGTTTTGAGACCATTCTTTCGCCACTGATTAAGACTGTGGTGGCAGGAGTCTAGTCAGCATATCTGGGAAGTCTAGATAAAGAATATTATTCCTCACCCAACAGTATTGATTCTCTTAAAGTTTTCAGTCAAGTATCAGTCCTCCACCCATTTTTCTTTTTCTGCTTTGAGACCTTGTCCCTGTTGGCATGGCTCCTGTATTTGAGGCCTAAATTGCCACAGGATTTGACGTTGAAGCTTAGAGTTGATTGAAAGTCACTGATTCAAGTATCACCCTTCTTAAATGAAAGGACTTCTGTAATTCTAGCTTCATAATCATATAAGGCCACAAATATAGTAACACCACCTATTATAACAGTAGGGTATGAACTTGGCACCACGGAAAATGAGGAAGATGCTCCTCCAAAAAGAGTCACCCCTGAGGATCCTCTGAAGGGTGTTATAGGAAGAGTGCTAAAGTTAACTGGTGCTCCCTTTGTTGAATAGAATGGTGCCACTGCACTGTATTCTGCTCCATAATGGCTGGCACTTGTATTGACTGGCTCTGGGGGATTTTCTGGTATATATTTAATGGCTGGAATTTTGTTTTCTTTACCTTTAACACAGCCCATTATCATATCTGCCCTTGGGCCGTACTCCCATGGGTCATAGCAGCTGAAGCAGCTGATGAAAGTGGCGGGCTGAGGTGCAGGTCCTGCGGGGTACTCCTCCACCTCCAGGTCGAGGAGCGCCAGGAGGCAGTATTGTCATAGAGGTAGTTTTCACAACACCTGCGTTCAGATAGCAAACTTATTGTAAAAAAGCATATTATACTTTTTAAACTCAATGAAATTATATTCATGATTTGTCTATTTCATTAGTAATGTGGTCTCTACTTTCTTTTATTTCATTTCCTAAACACTTAATGTATAAAACATTGATCCAGAATTGTATATCACATGTAATTGTGTTATACTGGCAAATGATATAAAATTGTATGCATATATTGCGAGGTATACTCAATAAGTTTTGGAGGGCAGCATACAGGAACAAAAGGAGAGAAAGAAAATGACCACATCTGACTTTCACAAACTTCACTGAGTTTTCTCCCAGAGCAAGGGACAGCAGCCTTCCCATAATAAGGAAACTACTATAAGGGAACTAGGGCCTGGTCCGAGACATATATTTGAGCAGAAGCTTCAAGGGGATTTTATATGGACAGCTGTTGCAGGGCAGACAAGGGCTGCAGGAGATATTCATTTTCTGCGATTCTTGTGGTTTCTCTTGGGATTTGTTCATGTGGCCTGTTCAGACACCCAGGCAGGAGGCAAAAAGTATTCCCTTATAGAGTACTGGATGGTCAGAGGACCAGATGTTCTGTGGCCTGGGACCTATGTTAGGCCGCTTTTCTTCAGTATTTATTAAATAAATAGTATGAAATACAAGGTAAATAAATACATATTCATTATATATAATATATATTTGTGTAGTAAGTGGTCACAGGGTTGTATGATTTAAAACTATTTTCTTCTACTTTTTCCATATTCTTCTTCTGTTCAATGAGCATCATAACTTCTTTGGTTCCTTAAGTAAAAATGGCTCAAAACTTTCTCTCTGGTGAGTGTGGACCAGTATGTAATTGGCTGATATTTGGTTGCTGTAAAAGGACTTTTATAATAAGTGCAGATTAGTACTAAAGGATGTCCCCTGAGAATTTTGTCTTTTCAGAGGTACTACTTACTCTTTACTACAGAGCTCACTGTAATGCTGTTATGTGAATTTGTTTGTAGTGTTCACCTCCTTGAAGTTTAAAACAAATGCTTTTGTTTTGTTTAAGTTAATACACATTATTTGAGATAGATGTTCCCTTCACTAGCTACTTTTCTATTCACAGTATTATGGTTTGGGGTGCTAAGAATCAGATACTATTTTCTACAATATCATTTTGGATTTCTGTTTAAAAACTTAGAATTGTATCTCATAAGCAAAGTGATAATGCTTACGTATTTACTATATTTTTTGTTGAAATTTGGGCAAAGTCTTGCCTAGATGAACTCACATAAAACGTCTGATTGGAAGTCAGGGGTACTAACCATTTTCCCCAATGAATTATCGTGTTTAAAATTTCTCCCTGCTGTTGATGATATCATGATTCAATAAAATCAATTTAGAGTAAAAATTTAGAACTGCCATTGTATATTGATTTAACACTTTCTCCTGAAGATATCAAAGGTATTTTCACTTATTCTTAAATTACAAATAATGCTACTTAAATATACCAATTATATTTTGCTAAATAATAAATCATTCCATAATGTCATAGAAAAAAAATTCCCTCATTTTTAGGTATTAAATTTTATTTTGCCTTAGGCAAGGGAAGAATTTTTTTCCCTCTTGCCGTGTCTACAAAGACACATCTGTGCCCCAGTTAGCATGGTATGGTGGGTGATCTTTCTCTTTCTGTGGTCTTCTCTCCACAGTAATGTAATTCCAAACTTTTCACATGATAGCAATTGTTTAAAGCTGACATAGGAAAATATATGGAGTATCATAACACGGGCATGGACCAGACAAGTAGCTATGACTGCTGTATTTTATTAGTCACATTATTCACACAACCTAAATTTAGAGTAAAAATACAAATGCAAATTTACAAAGAAGTTTTAGTCATAAATTTTGTTCCTGTATTTTGTTTCATTAAAATTTCTTCGGGGCTGGGGAGAGGGCTCATTGAATGGAGTATGGAACTAGCCAGGGGGCCTGAGTTCAGATCCCAGCAACTCAGATAAAAAAAAAGGAGCGAGAGTCACATATCCATGACTCTAAGAAGGTACATATGCTGGTAGGTACAGTACAGGAAGAGAAAAAGGAGTAAATCCTTTGGTCTGTCTGTACAGCCCATCCAGCCATACTTGCAAGCTGTAGATTTAGCAAGAGACTCCTCCAAAAACAAAGTGGAAAATGACAGAGGAATACATGCAACATAAAATTCTTACCCACTAATGGGAAGCCTATACCTATACACACAGACACACACACGCACACACACACACACACACACACACACACACACACGCAAACACAAATGCAAACACAAACACATACACACAAACCTAAAAACATATTTTCTTTCAACTTGCCAAGTTTCATCAAAGTATACCCAATTACTAATAATAAGGTTAAAACTCATATTCTTGGGGCTGGAGAGATGGCTCAGTGTTTGAGAGCAATGACTGCTCTTGATTCTCAGGACCCACGTGTTGGCTAAGAACCATCTTTAACTCCAGTTCCAGAGGAATCCAACACCCTCTTCTGACCTCTGCAGCATTGGATGACATGGGTACACCAACATACATGCAGACAGAAGACTCATACATATAAAATATAATAAATAAATTTTTAAAAAAAAAAAAATATTTTAAAAAGAGGTTGGATTTCTTTCTTTTTTTTTTTTTTTAGTCTTTTAATTCTTTATTAGATAACATTTTATGAACTTTGGATTCAATCCATAGTAACATTTGTTAAATTCTAAAATGGTAGAGGAAATGTACTGAAACATGAACTTATAATGTCCTATGTTTTGATTAGTGTTCTCATGTGCATAGTGAAGGATTTCTTTCTTTAAATTCAGGGCTCTTATCTCTTGGATCAAGCTCTAAGGTGGCTTTCTTCAGCATTGTGGTATGTTTGGTCTGATTACCTTCCTTGTGTGTCCAGGTGAGAACTGTCTTCCTCATTTCTACAGCTTTAAATTCTATGTGTTTACTTCTCGTGTTTATTTTACCAATATTTCTGAAAAATGAAATCTGCATTTTTGAAGAATTTTTCAATTTAGAATCATGTGTCATTCTTCTCTGAAATCATATCTTTAAGCATCTTAAAAGCCACAGTTAATAATACACAGTTAATCATACACAGTTAGTAATACATTGTTAATAATCACAGAATTTCTCCTGAAAGAATAGATGATAGCTAATCTAGTCATAAAGAAACAAATTCATTGTGAGATGATTGACATATTGATTTTCCCCTATAGTATACATTATATAAATGCAAAAGAGTCTATATTTTGCCATTTCCTGATGTAGCATGCAATATATGTCAATAAAGATGTTTATTGGGAATTTGTTCTAAAATCTACACATGTTCAATTATGCTTATATATTCACTTTAAGGTGAGTGTTCCTTTATGAAGATGATTTCCCATCAGTTTGTTTTAGTTTTAATTACTTATCTAAGTTATGGGAATTTCTTTTCCCCACTTTTATTAACTAGAAAGGAAATTATCCTAGCTGCTAGCTGTTAGAATGTACATTTATCCTACTGAAGACACTTTAATTGTAGAAATCCTGAGATGCTTTTAGTCTTCAGATCAGTTTTGGATTTTGATTCTGAGGGAGAGTAAATGCCTGGGTACTTCTAATTTTCTAGGAATGAAAATATGTGAGCTAATAACTGATTCTGCAGCACCTGATAAATGATTAAGATTCGTGTTATCATAAAATCTTCATTGACAGTAATAAGTCTCACACTGAAGCAGCAGTAACCACTTGTTTACCCAACATTGGAGGCCATAATTCAATAAAAATATATATTTTTTTTAACTTTTTAACCAAGTTGTTTATTCCAAAGAGTGTGAAATTGTGGTTTGGGATGGGGAAGATACAGCTAATTCTCTTTGACATGTAATTCTTTTCTTTTATTGTTATTGAACTTTTCCATAAATCATACTCTCAATCAAATTTAGAGTCATTTCCCTTTCCATGCCCTCCACCCCACCTGAGTCCCTGCACAATGTCATACATGACTTGCATCATTTTCTTAGTATTTCCAGAGTGTTTTTTCCAGTTCTTTTGTTGTTGTTGTACTCTCTAACTTGTATTGCTTCTATATATAATATATATTTATATATAGTTGCATATATAACTATATATGTAAATATATACATACATAAACATATCTTCTTAATTGGAGGATTTCTTTTTTTGCTAAAAGATGTCATGTTTTCCTTAAAGAAGTGCTTGAAGGATCCTCCTCGGCAAACCCAAACAACCATCAATCCTGTCCTTGTGCTCCACACGGGATCTTTCCCACCCATGATTCCCTAAATGAAGTCCATTAAGCAAGCATCCTGCATTGGTCCCCCTGCACTGGCCTCCATGATACAGCCTGGGTAGTCCAACAATGGCAGAATATACTCTGATGAGGCTGAAATCCCCTAAGCTGCTTAGTCCACAAGCTGGGTATTTTAGTAGTCCCCATCTGGCATTGAAGGTTTGGAGGATTTTTGGAAAGACATGAGTCTTCATTCCATATTGTGGGGTTAAAAAGCTGGGTTTCATGTCTTTGAAGAGTGGCAAAAGCAGTGGCAGCCATAGGGTAGATACACTTGCCAGGAAGAATTGAAGACAGGGCAAACAACAGTGGTCTCTCTTTTTTCTTTTTGTCTTTTTACTAAGATCTCAAGTTTTATATCTGAAGTAAAATTTCTTTGAACTTACTGATTATTATTTCTTGTTTTACTTTCCTTTTGGATGCCTAAGGGCAAACAGTTAGCCCACATTAACCAAGGTTTTTGTCTTCTTGAGATCAGTTGAGGATCTAGTCCTCAAGGGTCCCTTGGGGTATTTTTTTAAGGGGGAGGAGGGTGGAAGCCCCTGCATCCTTTCAGCTTTTCATTTACCAGTTCCATCCACTCAAGGACAAAATCAGGTCTTTCTAGTTGAGGCTTCTTTTTCTGAAGCATGAGCAGACTTTCCTCTCTATAGACTGGACAGTGGCTGAAGTCCCACCAGTGGATCTCCAAAATCTCCCTGAACAGGAATACTGGTGACCCACATTTCAAGAGATGCCCCATGCAAAGTCCCCCAAGACCTGGTTGAAGTCTGAGGGAAAGGAAAAAAGCTATCTCTTATGTCCCTTGGCTAAATTGGTATGAACATTAAGAATGGTCATTAGGCACCTAGAGAAGCTAAATTACACCAGCCTAACACATTGTACATATATTCAAATTGTATATTTTGAAAACAAACTGTTACTTCCATATTGTATTTCTTGATTCACATTTTTCCATTTTAATTTTATATTACTCTAAAAGATGTATACATGCCTTCCATCATATACCAAAAATCCAAGGTCTGAAAATAAATTGTAGGTTAGTTCTAGAACCTGTCTAGGGATTCACAATATAAGAGCACAGTTGTTTTCAGACCACGAGGACTATAACATTAATGTTGCTCATCTTCCCTTACAACTAGGTACTTGGTGCTAGCATCCACAGATAAGGGATACCATTTGTCTTTTGTTTTTCTGGGACTATGTTACTTCACTTAGCATAAAATCTTCTGATTCCATCCATTTACCTGCAAATGTTTTGATGTCATCTTTCTTTACCACTTCATAGAACTCTATTGTATAGATGTACCACATTTTCTCTAACAAATTGGTTGAGGGGCACTGGGGCAGGTCCCAGCTCTTTGCTATTGTGAAGAGAGCTGCAATAAACATGGCTGTACATGTATCTCTGTGGTAGGAAGAGTCTGGTGGATATATACCCAGAAGAGGTATGACTGGTTCAGGTGTTAGGCTCACTTTGAGTTTTTAAGGGTTCTTCACACTGGTTTTCACAGTGGTTGTACAAGTTTGCATTCCCACCAGCAGTAAATGAGTGTTCCCCTTTCCCCTTACCCTCTCCAGCATTTAGTATCCTTTGTTTTCTTGATCCTAGCCAGCCTTATTGGAGTGAGATGATATCATAAAGTGGTTTTAATTTGCATTTCCTTAATTATTACTGATGATGAACACTTTTTTTTTTATTTTATTTATTTCCGTATGTGTATGAATGTACTGTCTGCATGCAAGTTTGTGCACCCATGTCGTGCAATGCTGCGGAGGTCAGAAGAGCATGTCGGATTCCCCTGGAACTGGAGTTCTCCTGGAATTGGAGTTTCAGACGGTTCTCAGCCGCCATGTGGGTGCTGGGGATCGAACCCGGGTCCTCTGTAAGAGCGGTCGGTGCTCTTAACCGCTAGGCCATCTCTCCAGCCCCATGATGAACACTTTTTAAGATGTTTCTCAGACATCTCTAATTCCTCACTTGTGAAGTCTCTGCTCAGCTCTTTACTCCATTTTTGAGTGAGTCATTTGTTTTATTACTTCTTTGTTTTTTGAGTCATTTATATATTCTGGAAGTTAATGCTCTGTCAGATGTATCATCAGGGAAGGTTTCCTCCCACTCTTTGGGTTTTCTCTTCACTTCCCTGATTGTTTCTTTTGCTGTAAGGAAACTTTTGAGTATAATATGGTCCCACTTGTCAATTGTCGAAATTATTTTCTGTGCAGCTGCTGTCTAATTTAGAAAGTCTTTTCCTATGCCTATGTCTTGCAAGTTGCAGCAAACTTTTTTTCAATCACCTTCAGAATTTTGGGTTTCACTTTGAGGTCTTTGATCCATTTGGAGTTAATTTTTGTACAGAGTGAGAGGTAGGGGTTTAATTTTATTCTTCTACAAGTGGTGATCCAGTTTTAGCAACACCGTTTGCAGAAGATGCTGTCTTTCCTCCATTTAGTCTTTTTGGCCCCTTTGTCAAATATGAGGTGGCTGAAATTGTATGTGCTCAAGTTTGGATCTTCAATTTTGTTCCATTGGTCTATAGGTCTGTTTTTGTGCCAGTACCAGGCTGTTTTTATGACTAAAGTCCTGTAGTATAATATGAAGTCTGGTATATAAATGCCCATTGTATTGCTCTTTTCACTCAGAGTTGCTTTGGCTATTTGGTGTTTTTTGTTGTTCCATATGGATTTAATATTTTTTATCCAAGCATGTGAACAATGGCTTGGGGATTGTAATTGGAATTGCATTGAATCAGTATATTAATTGGGGTAGAATGGACATTTTTACTGTATTAATTTTTCCAATCCATGAACATGGGATGTCTTTCCATTTTCTGATATCTCCTTCAATCTCCTTTTTCAGGAGTTTGTAATTTTTGTTGCTGAGATCTTTGCTGTCTTTGGTTAGGTTTGTTCCTAGGTATCTTATTATTTTTGAGTTTAGTGTGATTGGGAAGGTCTCCTCATATTCCATCTTCAGTTGTTTGTTGTTGGTGTAAAGAAAGGCTACTGAATTTTCTTTAATTTTAATTCTGCCACTTTACTGAAACTCTCAATCCTTTCTAGGACTTTTCTGATGGAGTTTTTATCATCCTTTGGGTAAATTATCTTATCATCTGCAGAAAGGGGTAGTTTGACTTCCTCTTTTCCAATTAGTATTGCTTTAATTTCCTTTTCTTGATTTATTTCCCTAGCCAGTGTTTTAAGCACTATATTGAAGAGGAGTGGAAACAGGGGTCAGCCTTGCCAAGTTCCTACCTTTATGGGGAATCCTTCTAACTTCTCTTCATTTAGGATGATGCTGGCTGTGGGATTCTTGTATATTGCTTTGATTATGTTGAGGAATGTTCCCTCCAATGCTTTAATCAGGAAGGGATGCTAGATTTTTTCCAAGGCTTTTTCTGCACCAATTGACATGATTCTGTGTTTTTTGTCCTTCGCTCCATTTACGTGTTTTATGATATTTACTGATTTTCATATGTTGAACCATTCTGGCATTTCTGGTATGAATCCAACTTGATCATGGTGAATGATCTTTTTGATATGGGTCCGTATACGGTTTGCAAGTATTTTGTTGAGGATTTTTGCATCTGAGTTCTTAATGAGATGGCTCTGTAGTTCTCTTTTTTGGTCCATCCTTTCCTGGTTTTGGTATTAGATTGATGCTGGCTTCATAGAAGTAATTTGGGAGATTTCCCTATGCTTGTATCCTTCTGAACAGTTTGAGTAATAACTGTATGTCCTCTTTAAATTTTTTATAGAATTCTGCTGTGAAACCATCTGGGCCTGGGATATTTTTTTTAGTTAGGAGATCTGTTATTACATTTTCAAATTCTTCATATATCATGGGACTGTTGAAGCTGTCAATCTCTTCCTGATTTAGATTTGGTGACTCCCTGGGTTGCAGATATTCATCCATTTCTCTTTGATTTTCAAATTTAGTAGAGTACAGGTTTTTGAAGTATTCCACTATGATTGTCTGGATCGTTTTATTGTCTCTTGTCATATTTTCCCTTTCTTCAGGAATTCTATTGATTTGGAGTTGTTCTTTCTTTCTTTTGGTTATCTGGGCTAGAGGTCTGTCTATCTTGTTTATTCTTTCAAAGAACCAACATTTGGATTCGTTGATTGTTTTTTGTATTGTTTTCTTTGTTTCTATTTCATTGATTTCTGCTCTGATCGTTGTTATTTCTTCTTGTCTGTCGTGTTTAGTGTACATTTGTTGTTGCCTTTTAAGTGTTTTTAGCTTCAGTGTTAGCTCTTTTATTTGTGCTCTTTCTGTTATTTTAATGTAGGCACCCAGGTCTATAAAGTTCTATGTTAGTACTGCTTTTAAAATGTCCCATAGGTTTTGTGGTATTGTACTGTCATTGTCATTTAGTTCCAGGAATGCTTTTATTTCTTTCTTTATCTCCTCCTTGACCCATTCATTATTCAGGTGTATGTTGTTTAGTTTCCATGTGCTCCTGTACATAGCAGGGCTTATCCTGGTGTTGATATTGAGCTTTATTTCACTATGGTTTGATAGAAGGTGTGAAATTATTTCAATTTCTTTGTATTTGTTGAAGCTTTTTCTGTGTCCAAGTATGTGTTCAATTTTGGAGAATGTTCCATGGGGTGCTGAGTAGAAAGTATATTCTCTGATGCTTGGGTGGAATATTCACAAGATGTGTGTGAGGTCCATTTGCTATATTGTATTTTTTCAGTTCAGATGTCTCTCTGTTTATTCTTTGTCTGGTTGATCTGTCCAAAGGACTCAATGGGGTATTGAAGTCCCCTAATATGACTGTGCTGGGGTTAATCTGTGCCTTGAGGGCCTGTTGAGTGGTATTTGTAAAGGTTGGTGTACCAGAGTTTGGTGCATATATATTCATGATCGTGAAGTCTTCATGGTTAATTTCCCCGTTGATAAGGATGTAATGGCCTTCTTTGTCTCTGCTAATTGCTTCTACTTTGAAGTCTATTTTTTTCATATTAAAATAATAACTCCTGCTTTCTTTTTGGTGCTATTTGCTTGGAATATTTTTTCCATCCTTTCACTTTAAGTTGGTGCCTATCTTTGAGGGTGAGATGGGTTTCTTGTAGAGAGCATATCAATGGATTCTGTTTCCTAATCCATTCTCCCAGTCTATGCCTTTTGATTGGGGAGTTTAGTCCATTAATATTAAGGTTATAATTGAGAGATGTGTGTTGCTTCCTTTCACCTTATTATCCATTTTTGGTTTTGGTCTAGTTTTCTACTTCCACAATTCTGCTTTCATGAATTTCTGTTTCAAGTTGCCTGGCATTACTTGCTCCTCTCTTCTTTCTGTTGAATTGTTTCAAGTATCCTCTGAAGGGTTGGTTTTCTGGACATGTATTCTTTCATCTTCTTTATATCGTGGAAGATTTTTCTCTTTCCTTCAACTAGAATTGACCTTTTTTGCTGGTTCTAGTAACCTGGGTTGGCTTTTTCAGTCATTTAGCACTGGGAATGCTTTGGTCCACATTCTTTTTACTTTCATATTTTGCACTGAAAAGTCAGATGTAATTCTGATAGGTTCCTCCTTATATATAACGTGTTGTTTTTCTCTTATGGCTTTTAGAATTTTGTCTTTGTTTTGGCGGTCTATCATTTTAATTATTATATGTCATGGGGAGTTTCTTTTCTGTTCTAGTCTATCTGGTGTTCTATATGCTTCTTGTATTTGTATGGGTTTGTCTTTTTTCTTTTTTTTTTTTTTTAGTTTGGGGAAATTTTCATCTATTATTCTGTTGATGATCTGATCAATACCATTCTCTTGGGAGTGTTCCCCTTCCTCTATCACTAATGATGAGGAGGTTGGTCTTTTCATAGTGTCCCATGTTTCCTAGTTGTTCCATTCCTGTGTATTTTTAAAATTTTTCATAGTCTTTACTTGAGCTTTTTAGTTGTTCTGTGTTATCTTCTCAGTCTGGTATTCTTTTTTCTACTTCTTCCATTCTGCTTATGAGGCCTTTTCCCATTCTTTCCTTTTGATTGGAAAAGCGTTCGATTTCCTTTTTCATTTCATCCTGTGTTTTCTTTAGTACTTCCACTTCCTTTTAGAGCTTGCCAATCTTTTCTTTTAGCTCCTTGTTTTGCTTCTTGGTTACCTTTTTCATTTCAGCCTGGGATCTATTCCGTGTTCCCACTTCCTTCCAGAGTTTGTCATTTTCTACTTCTAGCTCTTTCCGAGTCTGTCATTTTATCCTTTCAGTTTTTTCCGAAGTTTGTCATTGTTTTCCTGTAGGTCCTTTCTGAGCGTTTCATTCTCTCCCCCTTAGTTCGATGATTTCTTTGAATATATCTGTGATTGTTATTCTATGATCTGTGTCCTGGGCTACCTCTAGGGTGATCCCATTGTAGTAGTCCTCCACAGGCTCAGTAGGGTTTGGTGTGGAGTTACTCTGTGCTTTTCCCATATTGTTCCTTTGTTTTACTCTCGGCATGTCGTTTGCCTTTTGCCTGTAATCTGAAGCAAATCTCTCATTCTTCTTCACCATGTTGAAGGATTGCTTTCCTTGACTCTTTCAGGTGCCTTTGTTGTAGTTGTATTCTCCTTATTTATGGAATGTTGACTTGTCTAGGTTTCAGGCTTTCAATTTTGGTTATATATTGGGAGGTATAATTTACTCTTCCCTTTCTATTCTGAAAGAACTAGTTGGGTAACAACCCAGATTACACCTTCTGGGTACTGTACTTCTTCTGCTGCTAGCCAGTTCCTCTAGTTTGATTGTAGGGCTTACCAGAAACTCCCTCCAAAGTTCCAGTTGATGGAGGGGTGTTGTTTGCTTAGCTTGCAGGCTAGGGATTCGAACCTCAACTCCCAAAATTCTCCTGGCTGACATGCTGGACTGCTTGCCCACGCTCTGAGCCTCAGCCTCTCTGGCATGTGCCAACAGCCTGTATGCAAGGAGGGCTAGGGAATCGAACATCAACTCCTATGGTCCTCCTGGATGACATGCTGGCCCTGACAGTGCCTCAGCTGCTCTAGCATTCAATAAAAATTTTTAAAAATTTATTTTGTCCAAATCCAGTTTCAATTGCCCAAATTACCATGGCAGATATGTGCTCTACAAATGGATACAGGAACTTTAGGTGATACTTATATAATTGACTTACTTTCCAAAAATAGGATTTTGTAAACATTAAGAATGGGAAGGTCATGAATACCATATGCCAGAATTAATCTGTACCTATATCTGTATAGGACATTCATAATTAACTCTTTTGAATGCAATATTTTATATTTCTCATTATGTAATTTTATATTACATGTGATTGAGAAAATAGGATTTTGGGTGATTGAAGTCCTTTGTGCTTTACTTTTTTTCAAATTTTGATATTCGTTTTATTGCTTCACGTGGTTTGATAATTTATAGTACACCAATGACTGTCCTTAGGCTGGAAAGAGAGAGAGAGAGTACATAATTGTAGCATAACCACAAAAGGTGAAGTAACAAAGCTTCAGTCATGGGGGCATGGAAGTACAATTATACAGACCAGATGTATGAGTAAAATTTTGAAAGTGGTCTGTGGTGCTCCTAAGAGTGAATACAAATTTAATAACTGAAGAAAGTAGGCTGTGATGTACAAGGATGATGGTAGGAGCAACAAATTCAGTCTTCCAAGAATAGTATTTTCAGGCACTGTCTGGATTCCTTCCTTTTTCCTTTATATCTTCTTATGAGGTCACAGTATATTAGAGGACAGTGCATACACTTAAGACAAGTATTTTTTCAGTAAGTTATACTCCATCATGTAAGTTTCTCTGAAAAAGTCCTCAAGGATAGAGTGTGCTTAATGAATCACTTATGAGTCTCTCAATCAAATCAATGTGACAATCAATACTAACCATCACATAGGTCAAAGAAGGTATAATTTCTATATTGCTTTGCAAAGTGTTAAATGTTCTAAAACTCAGCTGATATGAATGTATGAAAATTCATGGCTGCATGCAGTGTGGACATTCTTCTGAAAGAAAGACTGACCCTGAACATCAAATTAAAAACCCATGATTACAAAACTTGACTTGTGGTCATTCTGAGAGAAAGATGGACCCAAGGGTCTAGCAACTCCTCCCAACCTGCCAGCTCACCTACAGGGAAGGTCTAAGTGTTTATATGTCAAGAGTACTAGTGTGGGAATGGAACTTTGTGTCTGGTTTGAAGCAAGAAATTGGAAGACCTGTCCCGGGAGATCTCCAGTTATCTGATACCTCTGTGGGCTTCCAGAGTTATTTGTAGCCAGAAGATTCGGGATATTACAATGATTCTTGCTTGTCCCTATCTCTGCAAAGTTCCAGGCCCGTTCCCTTGAGACATTGAGCAGAATGTCACACCTCTAGTTACCTGTTGCACAAACTGGAGTTCTGCAGCCCCACTGATTAGAACCAAGTTGGCTCACCCCCCCTTCTGCCTCCTCCCCACTTCCTTGCCCAAAGCACTGAAGTCTTAAATATATAGACCTCACTGACAGAAAATAAACGGAGTTCCTATCCTCCCTGGCTCTCCACACGTGTGTGTGTGTGAGTCTGCTTATTTTTCCTTCAGGTGATCTCCGGCGGTATTCCCTCCCCCCTTCTTTGGGAGCAGAGTCCAGAGACTGCCGGCCTGCAGGCAGGAGGCAAGTCCTGGAGCTGAGCCAAGAAGGGAAGGACAGCGTGAGGAAGGTGGTCACATGTGACTCAAAGACACTGACCCAACATACTAGGGGGCAGTTCACTCCCACTGGGCCATCTAATGCAGAGGTCTCAGGAGACATGTCTTAGGACAAACATGATGGGGGAGATTGCCAGCAATCCGATAAGTGACCCCCTCACCCATTGGCTTTGTGAGCAAGGCAATTAAACTTACTAGTCTCCCTTAAGCTATAGAGTGTTCCCCAGTTTGTCTTTGTGACCTAAAGGAGAAGGAGGGTCACCAAAGCACACGTGTTTCTCCAGGAAAGGAAATTTCTGCAAAACTGAAAAATAATGAGATGCTATTTTTCTTTAATGGAAAATATTTACCAATAATAAAAAGTTCATCTAAATGGAGGAAAAAATGGAAGTATTAATATTAAATTAGGAACCAAAGAGTGTTTCCTTCTATCTCCACATCTTTTCAATATAGAGCTTGAAACTTTTGCAAGAATAGTCAGACCGCAGAAGGAAATTATAGGAGCACTAAGTGGAAAAGAAGTCAAAATATCCCTATTTTCAGAAGATGTTATATTGTACATAAGAGATTCATAAAAATCCACCAGAAAACTACTAGAAATGATTAATACTTTCAGTAAAGTGACAAGTTACACAATCAAATTACAATTTTTAATTAATGCTTTTTAATCAAAAACATTAGCATTTCTATATACCAACAACAAACAATCAGAAAAGGCGTACAACAAAACCCTCCTGTTTACATTAAATCAAAAAACAAAGATACTTAGAAATAAACCTAACAAAACATTAGAGGTATCTACAATAAAAGTTTCAAAACTTTAAGAGATAGAGGAAGACCCTAGGAGATGGAATAATCCACCATGCTCTTGGATTGATAGAAGCAATATTGAGAAAATGCACATCTTACCAAAAACAACCTATAGATTCAAAATACCCACAACATTCTTCATAAAACTAGAAAAAGCCATCCAGAAATTCATATGAAATGGCCAAAACCCCAGATAGCCCAAACAATATTGAAAAAAAATGAACAATCCAGGGGGCATCACCATACCAGATCTCAGGATATTACACAGTTGTGGTTAAAAAAAAAAAAAAAAAAAAAAAAAGGAGAAAAGCGGTATCTTCAACAAATATTGCTGGAAGAACTGGATCATAAGCCATAGAAGAGTTAAATTGGACCTTCATCTTTCCCCCAGCACAAAAGTCAACCCCAAATGTATCAAATACCTCAATATAAAATCTGAAAATTTGAAACTGCTGTTCTTACACATAGGCAATGCCTTCTAAGATATAGGCAGAAGAAAGGACTTTCTTCATAAAACATCAGCTGCTCAGGCATTAAGGTCAAAAATCACTAAGTGTGATCTCATTAAGCTACAAAACTTTTGTACTGTAAAACAGTCAAGGAAGTGAAGAGGAAACCCACTGAGTGGGAGAAAATCATTACCAGATGCACATCCAACAGAGTAATCATATCCAGAATATGCAAAGAACTGAAAAAAAAAAAGTAGCAAGAAAATGAGTGACCCAATAAAATGATGGGATACAGACATGAACAGGTCAAATCAACAAATAAAAATGGATAAGAAAAGCCATAAAAAATGCTAAGCATCCTTAGTAATTTGAGAAATCCAGGCATAAAAGCACTATATGATTCCATCTTACCCCAGTCAGACAGGCTAAGATCATGGAAACTAAGGACACAAGATGTTGACAAGGGAGTGGAGAAGGGGAAAAAAACATTCATTTTCATTGAGCATACGGCCACTATGGAAGGCATTTTGGCGAACTCTCAAAAGACTAAAAATTAACCTACCATATGACGTATTTATACCACTCCTTGCTACATACTCAAAGGACTCATCATACTGTAAAAATACTTGTACATATATTTTTTCTTCACAATAGCAAAGGTATCGAAACAAACTAAATATCTTACAGCCAGTGATTGGATAATGAAAATGAGGTACATCTACACAATGGAATACTACTCAGGAGTAAGAAAAGACGAAATTATGAAATTAGCAGATAAATGGATAGAACAAGATAATGTTATTCTGAGTAAAGTAACACAAAGGGAAAAACAGGCAAAGTATATTTTCCATCATTTATGGATTATACTACCACTCCCCTTACCTGTTTATATGACCTGGTATAATACCAGGAACCAAGGAAATGGAAGGATACATGGAGGTAAAGGAAAGGAAAATCCCCAGAACAGGAGGACATTAAGGAACAGATGTTACTATGGTGGAAGTTGGGAGGGTGTGGGTGTTAGGTTGGGAGGTGAAGAAGGGTTTAAATGGGTTGTATGATGTGAGGTGGGGAAAGAATGATGGGAGTTCTGGGGCTGAGGAGGGAAGACAAAGGTATTAAGGTAGGAAGAAAGAATAGAGATGATTACAGCACGAAAGGCTGGGAAACACAGAGTGTAATGTGATGCCCCAGAGACCCCGCTATAAATTCACATGCTCTATCTGAACATTACTGAATAGGTTGTTCTACCTAGTTGCTATGTGTCAGGGAACAGAGAATAGAAATAATTCTCAATTCATAGCAGGCTATCACCACATCTCTTTATGATCTGCCAGAAATAGAAGATGAGGCCCTACCATGCATAGCAGGAAATGCTTCAGGGATGGGACTTAGATTAATGGAACAAGAACTGGCCTGCAACTTTTCTGTCTGAAGTTAAGTGTTCATAATGCTACACAGTGTGCACACTGCTACGAGAGAGGGTCTATCAACAGTACAGCCAAACTTTGAAACTCTAACAAGCATGATGAGCTTCCCACCAAACTACCTCTATTGGTGCAATGGATGTACTATTGTCTGAGGTATGGTATCTTAATGAGAGTGAACCCATGAGAGTCAATATAAATACACTCAAATGCACAGAACTTGAGAATACACAGAGCATAGAGTAAAACCTATTGGGTTCATATGTCTAGACAAATGAAATTTCTTACCATATACTAAGACAAGTATATATTATGCCATTGGTCAAAAAGGCTACCCTATTCAAAGATAGAGGCCACTGTAGAATCTAACATCTAGTCAAACACAGAACAAATAGATCTGAAAAATTCCATTCTTAGGAGACCCATCTACAATTGAACCTCTACACACAGAACGAAGGGCAGGGAGAAAATGAGAGGACCCCTCAATTCTCAGCAATGCTTCCATACACAAAAGAGTGTGAGGCAAACAGAAGGCAACAAGTAGTCAACCTACAAATAATGGGAATCCCCATAGTGTGTCACTGGATGGGGCCTCTGTATTGAACTTCACCTACCCACGGCTCAGGGATCATTGCAGGAAAGGGGGCCAAAAGGTTGTAAGAGCCAGGTGCTGGTTCATGAACAAAAAGACAGTGACTTACAACTGACTATAACCTTTCACATGTAAACCTGCAGCAATGCAGGCATCAGCCCACATGGGACCCATAGCAACTAGGAAAAAGTCTCAAAGTGGAGCGAGAGAAATGGGTGGGAGACTGGCCCTGGACTAAAAACTATAGGAGACTGAGTACTGTTGGTAAGGAAGAGCATGTCTTAACTATTATTTCTAGATGTACTGACTAGACACCAGCAGATCTATTTGCACAAAAGGGTTTGGGAACTTACCTGGATATAGCCTAATTTGGATGTTGTGATGGATGAATTCTGATGGGGGTTGGGGCATGGAGGGGACCGGGTTTGGTTGGGAACAGTTTTATGAGATGTGTAAATGTTCCAAAAATAAGTTAAGTGTAATTTGCTGCAGTACTAATTGAAAACAATAAAATAATGTTGAAATAAATGATGAAAAACATTGGAATATATTGAACACTAGAATAGCTATCTAGTATACCTACCATGGTAGGAGGTATAAGATCTAAAATATATCTAAAAATAGACTTTGATAGGTTCTATCCCTTTTATGAAATACAGTACACACACACACACACACACACACACACACACACACACATGAGCTAGACACAAAATATTTCAATTATTTATTTTCAACTTCTGATTTATAAAATAAGCTTATCAGCTATAATTGATTAAGCTTCATAGTGGTAGAGATGGTGATTTTCAGGAGATAGGACATCTTCAGAAAACAACTGTGCAGAATAGAATTAATTGAATATTTATCCTGAGATTGACGGGAGTCATTTCTAGCCTAGATAAGGCATAAAATCATCAATTTTTATTATGGGGTTTTAGTAATTACAGTGATATAAATAAGAATGGGAAATTCCTTTCCATAACTTACATAATTCCTAAGTATTTTGTGCTTTTACTAATGCTACATAGCCCTCACAATCCAGTATGTCATAAATATTACAAATGTTTAGAGATAAAGAATGTGACTACTAATAAAAATTTGCGACTTTTTGTAGGCTATGGGAGGGGGTTGCAGATGGAAAGGGATTCTAAAAAATGATAAGGATGTATTGTATTAAATGAACAAAATTGAGTAAAATGTAAATTTAAAAACTGTTCCATCCCTAAGTTAAACCCCCACCTCTCGCCCTGTACAAAAGTCAACTCCAAATGGATCAAAGACCTCAAAATGATGAGCTGGAGAGATGACCTAGCAGTTAAGAGTGTTGACTGCTCTTGCAGAGGACCCGGGTTCAATTCCCCAGCACCCACATGGCAGCAGAGAACCATCTTTAACTCCAGTTCCAGGGGAATCCAACACCATCTTCTGACCTCCATGGCATTGCCCAACACGGGTGCACAGACCTACATGCAGACAGTTCATGCATACACATACAAAATAAATAAAATTTAAAAAAGACTTCAACGTGAAACCCAAAACTCTGAAGTTGATAGAAGAGAAAAGTTGGCAGCACCCTACAAGATATAGGCATAGGAAAAGACTTCCTAAATTAGACAGCAGCTGCACAGGACATAAGGGTAACACTTGACAAATAGGATCTCATTAAACTCATAAGCTTCTGTACAACTCAAAATCAAGGAAATGAAGAAAACCCCACAGAGTGGGAGGAAACCTTCACCACAAATACATCTGACAAAGCATTGATTTCCAGGATATATACACTACTCAAAAAACAAAGAAGAAATAAAACAAATGACTCAGTCAAAAGATGGAACAAAGAGCTGAACAGAAAATTCATAAGTGAGGAATTAGTGATGACTGAGAAATATCTTAAAAATTGTTCAAAGTCACTAATAATTAAGGAAATGCAAATTAAAACCACTTTATTATCTCACTCCAATAAGATTGGCTAGGATCATGAAATTAAATGATACCAAGTGCTGGAGAGGTTGTGGGGAAAGGGGAGCATTTGTCCACTGCTGGTGGGAATGTAAATTCCTACAACAACTATGGAAATCAGTGTGGAGAACCCTTAAAAGACCCAAAATGAGCCAGCCACCTGACCCATTCATACCACTCCTGGGTATATACCCACACGACTCATCCTACTGCAGAGATAGATACAAGCACACCCATGTTTATTGCAGCTCTCTTCACAATAGGGAAGAACTGGAATCAAGCCAATTGCCCCTCAACTGACAAGTGGATAGAGAAAATGTGTGACATCTACACAATGGAGTTCTATACAGTGGTAAAGAAAGATGAAATCATGAAGTTTGCAAGTAAATGGATGGAACTAGATGATATCATGTTAAGTGAAGTAACAGTCCCAGAAAAACAAACGATGAATGGTACCCCTCACCTGTGGATGCTAACACCAATTACCTAGTTGTAAGGCATGCTGAGCAACGTTAATGTTATATTCCTCATGATCTGAAAACAACTGTTCTCTTATACTGTGAATCCCTTAATAGGTTACAGAACTAAGCTACCATTTACTTTCAGAGTTAGGAATTATTGGTTTATAGGTAGAGGTATGTATGCATATTTTAGAGTAATATAAGATCAAAAGAATGAGGAAAAATAGTTTGTAATGACATTATGTCTAAGCACAATATTTATTTTATGGGAGTGCTTCTTAGTATTTCTTATACAAGGCTGCTTGAGCTTTTGTATAAGCCCTTTCTAAAATATTACATAATAGTTAAAAATATCAGGCCGATGTAACTTAGTCTTTCTGGGTGCTTAATGACCATACTCAATGCCCATACCAATTTGGCTGATGGTCTTAAGGGATAACTTTGTTCCTTGCCATCAGAGGTCAACTTAGTCCCAGGGATCTATGCATGGGGGTATCTCTTGAAATGTCCTGGAAATGTGAGTCACCAGTCTTCGTGTGCAGGGAGGTCTTGGAGATCCACTAATGGGACTTCAGCCAGTGTTCTGTTTATAAAGAGGAATGTCTGCTCATGCTTCAAAAAGGGAAGCCTGGTCTAGCAAAACCTGACTTTGTCCTCAAGTAGACAGAACTTGTAAATGAAAAGCCTAAAAGAGGCAGGAGCTCCCCCACCAAAACCACTGACCTTGAGAAAACAAGAACCTTGTTTAATATGTACTGTGTGGCCTTAAACATCCAAAAGGAAAATATAACCAGAAATAAATAAATACTGAGGCCTGAGAAAGTGTACTTCAGGTACAAAACTTGAGATCTTAGTAAAAAGACAAAAAGAAAAAAAAAAAAAAGAGTACTCTTTTTTTGTGTATCTTACTGGCAAGTGCAGCTACCCTGTGGCTGCCACTGCTTTTACCATCCTTCAAAGACGACACACAGCTTTTCAACCTTCCAGTATGGACTGAAGACTTATATCTCTCCAAGAATCCTTCAAACCTCCAGTGCCAGATAGGGAGTTCTGAGACATCCAGCTTGTGGACTGAGCTACTACTGGCATTTCAGCCTCTTCAGAGTATAGACTGCCATTGTTAGACTATCCAAGCTGTATCATGGAGACCAGTACAAGAAAATCAAGACAGGATGTGGTGCTTACTGGAACTCATTTGGTGACCATAGGAAGGGAAAACCCCAGTGTGGAGCACAAGGGCAGAACTGATGGTGGTTTTGGCTTGCCAAGGAGGAGCCTTCAGATATGATATGCTTCAGCCTAACAAAGAAAAAAAAATGATAAGCTGAAGATGCTAAAACCTATGATAAATGTGGCATGCATATACGCATATTTTGGGATGAATATTGGAAGGAATAACAACAACAAAAATGCTAGGTCAGAGAACTTATTGAAACGCTGAACTTTTGCTGGAAACAGTAATCCTCTGTGTTGAGAATTTTGACAGAGTCAGAGAAAAAGATGAAAAACATGTTTGGCAGAATGCATGAGCCCTGGTTGGGTGGGGAGCAGGGAGGGTGGCACGGGTCTAGATTTGATTTGGAATTTTGTATGAAATGGACAAAGCTTCAATAAAAATTGGCTTTGAAAAAAAAAGAAAAAAAATTAAAGCTTTTATTTAATAGAATAAAATGCCATCAAAAATTGTACAATCAGCCAAATGAATAGAGTTGGAGAGAATATAGAACCTGGAGGAAAGCCTATTGGTTTCATATCTCTAGCAAAATGAAATTCCTTACCATACACTCTCTATGGAATCTTAAATTCACAGAAAAACGTTTCATATGCAAACTCATCAAAAATTCTACTCTCTGCAAAAGAGTGAAGAAATTCACAAACATTCAGGCACAGAAAATATGTATCTGAAAAATCCCCATTCCTAGGAGACAAATCTTCAACAGAAAATCTACACACAGAATGAGGGGCAGAGAGAAAAACAAGTGTGCCCCTCAATTCTCACCAATAAAGCTTCCTTATGCAATAGAGTGTGATGCAAACAGAAGGACAAAACTAGACAAATTTCAAAGAATGGGAGACCCAAGAAAGTGTAATCCTGGATGGGGTCCCTATATTGAACTTCACCCACCCATGGATCAGGGATCATTGTGGTAGAGGGTGAAGGAAGATCATAAGAGCCAGGGCAGGTGCTGAATGTAGAGAAGCAGTGACTCACAATCAACTGTAATCTTTCACATGTAAACTTGTGGCAATGCAGTTATCAGACACTGGAAAGTTTTGAACTGGGACAAGGTATCAAAGCAGAGAAAGAGAAATTGTTGAGGGACTGACCCTGAACTGAGTTCTATAAGAGACTGAGGACTGTTGGGTGAGAATGTGTTTGCCTTACCTAGGATTCCTAGATATGCCATCTAGGGGATTTATTTACACAGGAGTTTGGGAGCTCGGTTGCATAGGGTTTAGCTTGGTTGTTGTAATGCATGAGTTCTGATCTGCGGTTGGGGCATGCGCACGTGCGCACATGTGGTGTGTGTGTGTGTGTGTGTGTGTGTGTGTGTGTGTGTGTGGTGGGGTGCTGAGTTTGACTGGGAACAATTGCATGAATTATACAAACGATGAACAAAAGAAAATTGTGTGTCAGTGATAGTTACTCAGTTATTATTGCAGACACAATTAACTGACATTTTACTCTGTTTTTTTTTTAATCATTGTCTTTTCTATAACCTCCATTCAGTGAAACAAAACATTTCCCAGTAGTTATCTCCATTCATTCTTTCTAACTCCAATGATAGATTTTTTCCAAGACATGTTTCTACTCCCTGTAGACATTTCTTAGGTGTTCAAATTGATTAAAATAAGGATCTTTTTCAATTTTCAATTCTTAAGATTCTCCTTAGAAAATATAATGTGCATTTTAACATTGAGATGAAGGTGATCTGGCTCTGAACCAACACTTGGGACTGAAATGGATTTAGTACAAAAACTTCTTGTCTAAGCTTTCAATAGTAAGTGGAGAACAAAGAAAAAAATGATGAACTTCCCCTCTTCATGCAAATATTTTTGCCTTTCTATTTCAAACTGAATTACAAATATATATGTTTTTAACCACTACCTTGAAATAGCAGTTTTCTGATAATTGTACATAACACAATTATCATATAATTCTAAGAAGTTTATCTTAGTTCCTTCTCTACAAGCTACTCAGAAAACAAAGTTGTTCAAAAAAGAAAAAAAATGATATTTTGTGGTGTAAACTGTCTTTTAATAAGAATTTTACTAAATAAAATTAAAATTGTTTTAAAATTATTAGAAGTTTATGTAAGAATATAAGGGCCAGGAAAATAGCCAAGTGGATAAACACACTTGAAGAAAAATCTTATGGAAATGCCTTTAGATAACTGAAACACTTAAATAGCAAGATGAAATAGTATACATCTATAATTTCAGCACTCCTAACTCAAGATTGGCTTCAGAAATGGAAAATCGCCTGGAAACTCACAGGCTAGTAAGGTTGGATTATGCCTTATGGTAGCCAAAATAATTACAGAGACTCTGGCTCAAAAAAAAGGTAGAAGTGAGAACTCACTCCCTAAAGCTGTTCTCTGAAACCTCCTTCCTTGAACATCATGACACAGGTTTGTCTACTCTCTTTCAATCTGTCTCTCTCTCTGTCTCTCTCTCTCTGTCTCTTTCTCTGTCTCTCTCTCTGTCTCTCTCTCTGTCTCCCTCTCTCTCTCATACTAACACACATACACATGCAAACATACCCACATACAAACACACACCTATAACTTATAAAATGTTTTAAAAATTATTTTTTGAATTTTCCCCCAAACTTCTTATTTTGACAAAAATTAAATGTAGAGAAATCTACAAAGAACAGAACAGACTATGAAACAAACCTGTATTTCTCAAATGTTAACATCGGAAACATTTGCCTTCTTCCTCTCTCACTCTTCCTCCTCCCCCTTCCCCTCCATTTTTGTGTCTGAGCATATGTATAATACATGCAATCTTGTTTGAACAGTTCAGCTCTAGTTACTTCACCATGTATCTCTGGGAAACTAAAAGTTTCTCTTAGAAAACTACAATAATGGGCTGGAGAGATGGCCTAGCAGTTAAGAGCGCCAACCACTCTTACAGAGGACCCAGGTTCAATCCTCAGCACCCACATGGCGGCCGAGAACCGTCTGAAACTCCAATTCTAGGAGAACTCCAGTTCCAGGGGAATCCGACACCCTCTTCTGACCTCCGCAGCATTGCACGACATGGGTGCACAGACTTGCATGCAGACAGTACATTCATACACATACAAAATAAATAAAATAAGAAAACTACAATAATATTATCATTCCCAGTATTTTTATTAATATTTTATTATTACTTATTTATTTTATGTGGATGAGTGTTTTTGTATATATGTAAGTGCACCACATCCATGCAATGCCTGCAGAAGCCAGAAGTGGATATCAGATCCCCTGGAACTGGAATCATAGACAGGTGTTAACATGCCATGTGGTTGCTGGCTGGGAATTGAAACAATGTCCTTTGGAAGAACAGCAAGTGTTTAAACTGCTGAGCCATTTCTCTAGCCCTCGCTGCTTATAATTTGAGTGTTGAATGTTGATATCCTGAATAATGTCATAATGTCACAATATATTTTAGGCTTTAAGGCTGTCTGTATTGTTATAGCTGAATTGACATCCAAAGAAGAATTACCATTGCATTTAAATCCTATATTTTGTAGAATCTCTTAGTCTAAACCAATTTATGCTTGTTTTCTTTTTCAGTACATGTAAAACTATTTTTACTCTCTTTAAAAATTTTAATAAAATATATTTTAACTGTTATCATTTTCCTCTTATCCTCCCACCCTACTATTACACCTGATTTCACCTCATGCATTACATTATTATTTAGTTTCTATTTGTTCATATTTAAAGTTCTATTGAGTCTAGTTTCTTGTTCCCCAATGTTCTTGGATGTGGGTCCATTCCCTATAGCCTACCCAACTTACATGTCCTCACGTTCACTAGGAAAATTGTCTCTCTCCCATCCACTGATAATTGCCAATAGTTCTTCAACTATGACTGGGGCTTCTTGCTCACATATTGACTTCATTCTGGGTTTCGGTCTGGCTTGGACCTTGTATTAGTCACTTTTCTGTTGCTGTGATAAAACCACCTGACCAAGGGAATTTATAAAGGAAGAGGTTATTTGAGCTTACAATTAACGATTCCAGGGAATTAAGAATACATTGTGGCACAGAGGCATGGTAGCTGGGGCTGGAGCAGAAAGCAGAGGTTCTCATCTTCCAATGAGCACAGGAAGTCAAGACAGAGCAACTGGAGCCTGCAAGGCTTGTTGAAATCAGTAAGCCCACTACCCAGTGACGTACTTCCTCCAGCATGCCCATACATTCTAAGACCTCCCAAAACAGTGTCACCAACTGGGGACAAAATATCTGAATACTTGAAGCCTATGGGGGACAGTCTCATTTAAACCACCACAGATCTGACCATCTTGTGATGCTTTGACTAGTGCTGTGGCTTGACATGTGAAATTTCTCTGTTGCTTACAGAAAATACATTTTTTGGTGTGTGTTCATCTACCACCTTTGGCTCTTCCAATCTTTCTGCCCCTTCTACTCTACTCATCCTTGATCTTCATCTGCAAGAGAAGAGGATGTTATACTAATATCCTTTTTAGGGCAAGATCCTCCACTGTCTATTCTCTGCTATTAGACAGCTATCAGCTTCCCTGTCCATCATCTTCTCTTACAAAAAGCTTTTTTGATGAGGTGTGAGATAGGCACAAATTTATAGATTGAACACTAAGTCATTAGTAATCAGTTTAGCATAATGGTAACTGAAGGTTCTCCCCTATGGCCTGTAACCAGTGTAGCCTGAGGTTCTTGGCCTTGTTAACAGTTAAAAATATGGGCTTTATCTTGGGAAGCTGAATTTTAAACCATTCAGAAAGTGGTTGTTTTTTATCTCAAACATCCATGCCATTATAGCACCAACAAGCATATCCTGCCAGAATAGGACAATCATTATTATAATTCATCTGGTTCACATTGATACTATGTGTGTGTGTGTGTGCATGTGCATGTGTGTGTGTGTGTGTGTATAAGCATTGTCCTCTGACCAGAACATGGATGCTATCACAGGTAAGTGTACACACATAACTAAAATGAATCATGCCAAGTATAGAACTGAGGAAAAGTCTGAAATTGCTTGTATACAAGTATCAGGGCATACGTTTAATCCTTATCACTTTTATTACATGTAGGCATAGAAGTGCACATCTGTATTCCCAGTGAAAGAGTGTGAAGAAAGAATTCCTTGAGCTTGATAGCCAAAATGCTTACTGAATTGATGACTGCAAGTTCAGTGAGAGACCTTGTCTGAAAAAATAAGGTAGATAGTATTTGAGGATGACACCCTTTTTGACCTCTAGACACACCATGCACAACAGTACACATTAAAATGAGAATTACCAATTGAATTTAGAAGAACCCCAACATATTATAGATGGCATAGTGCAAAGGTATAAAGAGATTTTGTGAATATCTAGAGATGACATTTTAGAAATAATTGTCCAAGGAAGGTAGAGAAAAATATTGGAATATACATAAAGTGTGAAAATGTAAAGGGAACACATATTGAGCCATTTGAAAGCTATTTAGTTTAAAATGCTTATTGATTAATTAACATGCAGTTATAGACAAATTATAATTGTTCACTGTCTAGAGAAATCCACATTACTTATGTAAAACATTTGAATGAAATAGTGAAATGTTTTAATGGACTATTATGATGTAGTTTCACCTGTTTTATTGGTTTACTGGACAGCTCTGGTACATAAACCTGATAACAAATTTCCTTTCATTTAGCAGGAGAGCACAAACTATCTGAAAGACTATGGAATTGAACTAAGAGTGCAAAATCTAGTTTTACGTTTTCTCATGCATAAGAAATATTATTTTAAATTTGAAAATGCAATGTGAGTTTTATAAGTTTCTCAGTATTTTTTTTAGCTCTAGAGAGGTTGAAGAAGGAAGAAACAGGAAAGGGACAGTGTTTGGGTGTGGGAATATGAAACAGAGCTATTGTACCAATAAATATTTCACTAAAGCTTCAGAACTACATAGAGGGAGACACATTGACAGTGAAACTGAAAATTAGTGCTTAGTCTGTTAGCAACTGTGATGTGAGGAAACAGTGCTATGGCACTTTACCTTCTCAGTTACAGCATTTTCTGCAAGTACAAAATGACCTGGAGGAAGTAAAGTGGCACGGCTCAAGGAAAGAGTAGAATTGCAAACTAAAGGGAAAATAGAAGAGAAAAAACAGAGAAGATGGAAATATATATTGGGGAGGTAGGAACCTTAACATATATAAGTAATTTCATTAGTTATTTTCAGAAAGAATAGTGATATTAGATTTTAAGAAGAAATGTAGATATTAATATGGAAATACTCCTTTTTTCAGTTTTACTTATGTTTTCTCATAAAGTCTTTTATTAATGACATTGGTTGCTTATTCTGAAATTATGTTTATCTTTTATCTCCATTTCAGAACGCTAACAATTTAATTCCATAATATTTTGTTCAAATATCAGCTCAATTAAGACATTACAAATTCTCCATATGTTCATACAAGAGAAAGGGGATGTAGTAGTTGATAGAAGCTGGGACTTGGCATGGATTTTCAGTTCTTTCACAGTCTTCATTCTCTGTGTCTCAATTACTTCAGATTTAGAATATGAGGAGCACAATGTTACTTCCATCATTCTGTAGCCATGAGTATTACATGAATTATGTAAATGGGTGTTTTTTTTAAGTAGCTTGTGCTTCATATTGCATTTATTTTTTACACCTATGAAACACTAGTGTGTTCCTAAATGTAACCATTTTTTGTAAATTTTAATAGATTACAAAATATTTTGAATTCAGAAATGTATTAAAGTTGTCAAAATTATTATGAAAACATTATTTTCACTTCCTTCTTTCCAAAAGTTGCCATTTTATATAATGAATTTGCAGTTTCACAAACAAAAAATAAATTATTCAAAAAGTAATCTTAGCTATACTAAAAGCCTAATGAATTTCCTCAGGCTTTTTCTAAGCATCATTTTTGATGTGTTACTTTGAAATTTTCCAGGATTAGATCAAATCTCCTCAACATTTACTGTTAATATTTCTCTTTAAAGTCTCCCTGTCAGTGGATGTGTTCATTCAGACTTTCTTCAGTTTTTGCCCACTTCACATGTGGATTGATAAATTACTGTGCCCAGGGCCATTAAGTTTCAGATTATCTGATCAAGTCTCATCCATAGCATTGGTACAATGTATTTTTGAAAGATTACCAATAATCCATTGCTGGTGGGAATGTAAACTTGTGCAGCCACTGTGGAAAACAGTGTGGAGAACCCTTAGAAGACTCGAAATGATCCTGCCATTTGACCCAGTCATACCACTCCTGGGTATATACCCACAAGACTCGTCTTACTGCAGAGATACATGCACAGCTATATTTATTGCCGCTCTGTTCACAATAGCAAAAAACAGGAATCAACCCAAATGCCCCTCAACTGATGAGTGGATAGAGAAAATGTGGTACATGTACACAATGGAATTCGATGCAGCAGTAAAGAAAGACAACATCATGAACTTTGCAGGTAAATGGATGGAGCTTGAAGACATCATGTTAAGTGAAGTAACACAGTCCCAGAAAAACAAACGACAAATGGTATCTCTCATATGTGGACGCTAGTACCAATAACCCAGTTATAAATATTTCTTGTGGAGAGGGATGCATATTAAAAGAACAACAACAGAAAGATTGCATCAGAAGGCTGACTGAAATAGTGACTCGGGAGGGGTGGGAGGGGTGGGAGAGGGACACGGGTGTATATTCGATTGGTGCATGTTTAATTGACATGAGTTCAACAAGTATCCAGTTTTGCCCAGACTCTGTCTACAAGATACATGGTGTTTTAGGACTTAGTAAAAGTAAATATGGGCATATTGGACAACATTGGTTTGAAGACTGATAAAAACGGTAATGCATCTGAGTTAATTGGTGATATAAATTGCTCTTGTCCACATTAGCTTTAACTAAAATCTGTATAACAATTACTTTGGGATTGGTATAAACAAATGTTCTCTATAATTTTGCTGTCATATAGTATCACCTGGTAGCAATCTCTTTCACCTATAGGATGATTTAACTCAAAAATGAACTTTGTTTCCCAAGTTAATCACATACAGTAACCCAAAACAGCATGGGTGAACTTGATGAAATCTGTGCCTTGATTCCACCCTATAGGTATGTATAAAACAACTGCTTTTTTGAGACTCATGGGTCAAAACTAAACACCTTAAATAAAAAAGGGGGATATAGATAGATATGAAAACTTTTTGTCAAAAAACCTTGCAACCCAAATCTTAAAACTAACTATGGGAAAGGATTTGTATGTTCCAACAGGCCAGAGTATCACCAACTTAATGGCTGAGAAAGAAAATGCAGCTTTGCAGTGAGTAGGATGTACCAGAAAGTGCCAGCAGAAGGATTGACTCCTCTGCGCATTGAAGGGAAGAAATGCCTCAGATTGCTGCAGACATCAGGCCCCTCTGTGGATCCTACTAGTAACAACTATTTTTAATGATTCCTAACGAAGCTTACCTTCTAGGTGCTGCAAAGGTTTTAATACAAGAGACTTTCTTAACTCCCCCCCATAGAATAAGGAGAAATAAGATGATGATGAGGTCGTTCTCCAGCTGTAGATTGGAGCCAGCTGTTATAGAGGTATTCTCTTGTAAAATCAGTAAAACTGCCTTCTTTAATTGACTAATGGACATAGAAACTGTGAAAAGGATTATTCTCTATTCAGAACCAAATATAATGCTAAAGTCTCCTTAAGCTATGCACTTAAACAAAATATATTAATACAGGAGCTCTGACATCAACAATGGATTATTCTACCAAGGAGATGTTGGCCAGGGGATCCAAGCCCCCACAAATGGTAAAGGCTCCTTGCCTCCAAACTGGGATATCTGCAGGAAGAGAGGCGATAAGGCCCTGCTGTTGAAGACCTGATATAAACATGGGAAAGATGTATGGAGACCGCACTTGCAAGTATACAGATGGTCTCTGGGATGCCAGAGAGTGTTACCAAAGACCACTAAACCAATAAAGCAAATATAGGTCTCCTTGAGTCAAGCAAGACTCCTCCGTCAGCACCAGCTACACCTCATCTGCCTGGAAATACTGTGCAGCAGTGGCAGCCATATGTCTGTATATCCCAAATCTAATTGGCTATTGGCTCTCTCCTTGGAGGAATAACCCACGGCTGATGTCACAAGCTTACATCCTCTAATGGTTAGGAGATGTTATAAACCACACGAAGACCCTGCCATACTTGACAGAAGAAAATGTAGATCATGAATTGACATACCATCCAAACATCTGTGTCTATACCAAAGTAACCTACCATAACAATTAGTACTGTTTAAATACCCATATATCTAATTGTGTGTGCTTCATTAGTAGGATCGAAAGGCTATATATTATACTGTTTAAATACCTAAATATCTAATTGCATGTGCTTCATTAGTAGGATCGAAAGGTTAAGCCTGGACAAGCTGGCAGCCCATGAAAGAAAACAGCCAGAACTGACTAGAGACCAAGACATCAGCTCCAGAGAAAGTAGAGTGTTTTGCTTCTCATCCACCTGTGCCCCTTTTCTAAGCCTAGGGAACAATCTGCGGAAGAGGGGGCGTGGTAGAATGTAAGGGCTTCGATTGGGGTTAATGGTGAAACTACAACAATATAGACTGGACACTCATTTGATCAACTTGATTGAACATACAAGCCCCCCCTTTCAGGATGGTGGGACCCATGAGCTGTGTGGGTTTGGGCACAACTGCTTGCAAATTGGTTTTACATGAAGGATGCTTGTACTCACAAATTATCACCTATTGTTAAAAAAAATGAAAACAAAACAAAACAAAAAAGCAGAGAAAGATGCAGAAAACTTACGGCAGAATGCACGATCTGCGATGGGTAGGGGTGGGGTGGGGGGGAAGGGAAGGGGATATATGCCTGAACTGAATTGGAAAATGATGTATGAAATACACAAAGCATCAATAAAAATAAATTATTAAAAAATAAAAGAATACCAATAATCCAACACTGAACTTTCTTCAATGCATCATAGTAATTCATAATTTGCCATACTTCCTTTAGGTGATATTAACCTTAATAACTTATCTCAAGTCACATTTCCTAGGATTCTTCAGTTTATTAGTTTTCTATTTGGAGTTAATAAATGTATTAGGAAGAACATTTTGAACTTCTGAAATGCTCACTCTCATCAATTTTTGCCTAATGATTTGCATTGATTGCTGGATCACATTCTTTTTTTTTTAATTTTTTTTGGTCTTTTCTAGACAGGGTCTCTCTGTAGCCCCAGCTGTCCTGGAATTTGCTCTGTAGACCAGGCCGGCCTTGAACTCACAAAGACCCACCTGCCTCTGCCTCCCAAGTGCTAGGATTAAAGCGTGCGCCACCATGCCCGGCTTTGGATCACATTCTTAAGATTTATTATTATGATGTTTTCATAATGGTAGTTTTTATATTTACCTTCTATTTTTAACAATTGATACCTTATTATTATATGATTCCTGCCCAGATAATCATTTTATAGACTATTTATGAAAAGTGAATTATGGATATTTATATATTTGTGTGTTACCATTCTGCACAACAATAATATGCATTATTTCAAATTTGTTTTCTAATTTTGTTCACTTAGAGTTACTACAGATTGATGATTCTTGTCTGGATTCTACAATTCCCTAAAATTATAAGCATTTATTTACTTTCTAACCACATGATCTCTTCCAGTTTTCATATTTTCTGTGCTATAAAAACTTTCCTGTTTCAAATGAAACATATTTCAATTTATGGTAAAATGTGTTTTAGAGAATATTACAGCAAACTCATTGCTATCAATGTATCACTGCTTCTAGCATGCACTTTTTTATGAAATTTAGCATAAATATTTTTCAATTGTACTATGTACATGTATAAATATTAATTTTTGCAAGTATATGTATTTCATCCAAACAGAGAGATAAGTATGCATATTAAAATCATAACCTTTGTATAGCTATTTTTGGGAAATAGCTCACTATTGTGATAAAATTCTGATTAAATTTCAAAAATACATCCACATATATTGACTGCCAGACAGGTGCCACTGTATAAGGGTGAGCACTCTGGACTCTAAATAACAGAGAATGAAACAATTCTGAAGAAATCCTAACCATGGTCCATAAACATGGTGTATTAGTCACTTTTCTGTTGCTGTGATAAAGCACCATGACCAAGGAACTTATAAAAGGAAGAGTTTATTTGAGCTTACAATTGACGGTTCCAGGGAATTAGAGTCCATTGTGGCAGGAGGCATGGCGGCTGGAGACCGGAGCAGCAAGCCGAGGGTCACATCTCGCAAAGAGCACAGGAATCCAAAAGAGAGCAACTACAGACCACGAGGCTTGTTAAAACTCACTAAGCCTGCCCCCAATAACGCACTTCCTCCAGCACGGCCACACCTTCTAAGACCTCCAAAAGCAGCGCCACCAACTGGAGACAAACATCTGAATACCTAGAGCCTATGGGGGACACTCATTCACATGGATATAATAGAATAATCACAATTGTAAAGAGGAATGATACTAAATGGGGAACTGTGTCTGGAAGATAATAACAAAGTGCAGAGAAAACAAAATGGGTAAGAAAGGAACTTTCTAATTAAAGGTCAGTGTAGAAAGTATAAGATAAACTCAGATTCAAATTTTAACTACTTAATATCAGAATAAGAAAGAGACATCTCTGGTATAATGAATTATACTTAAAGCAACTATTCACTTCTGATCTTCTGATCCCCAAATAAATCACAAAAAAGAAAAATGAACTTAAGTTTAAACAGGATTATTTTGCATACTGCAAAAGAATACTGTAAATCCTGATAGTGATACTATGAAACAATCCCAGGTTTGCATCCCACATTAATGTCATATAAAGTAAATTTTGATAAATATTCTTTAAATTAGATACAATAAGGAAACTGGCAATTAGGGAGATAATCCAGTGTCTCTACAAGTATTTAATCTTTGCCACGTTAATTGTGGCCTATAAAATTGAAGATAAATTGTGTCAAATAAACCTCATATTTGATGCCTCACAGAGCATCTGACAGAATTGAATTTGAGAGAGCTAAGCCAATGAAAGTAAAGAGATTTTCACTGGTCATTTCAGCCAAATGCTCTTGGATAGCCTTGTGATTCAAACCACTACTCGGAAAGGAAGTTTGAGAATTAGGAGTGTTATTGTTCTTTTGTGAGGATCATGAACTAAGCCAAGCCACAATACAAAGCATGAGGTGACACTGAGAGCTGAGATTGGACTACAATATACTGTCAACTAAAAAAGGCGCACACATTTAACACCTGAAATAACTGAAAATGTCAAGAAACTCTCCTCTTGCATCTTGAAAAGAGTCCATAACATTCTGATAACTTAAGCTCATCTAATGAAATGCATGGCTGGCTGGTTTCTGACTTAAGAATAGCAAGGCAGTACATTTAGATAGTTTAAAAACAGTAAATTTGTTGAAATTTTCTACAGGAACATAAAAAAAAATGGATGATGTCTGACTTGGAATTATGAGAAAGTTGAACAAATTATAACCATCTAATTTCAAAGGCTATGTATACTGGTATACTGAAATACTGGAAGGTAAATGAATCAAAATTGAAAATTGATTACATGTGAAGTAGTTTATGCTTAGCATTAGGTAGACCATTGTTTATAATGATCACAAGAAAAATTCATAACCCATTATATTTAGATCATTTTATATAATTGAAAAATGAAGATAAAATGAGGAGGTTAAATAATGATCTGAAGAATATACAATTCTCATACAGTACAATTGCAATTTCCAGCTAATATAAGTCAGGCTCCAAACACATTTTCAGTAAGTTATGTTTCAAAAACCTCTGTCGTCTGCCAAGTACTGCACTATCTCCTCATTGGCTATTCAAATAAGTAAACATACTGAGATTGAGTACAAGCAGAAATTTGCTACAGTATAAATATGAATATTATAGAATAGCTTAAATTTCTGAATACAGGTGCCCATAGAGGAGAGAGGTTCAAGTCACCTAGAGGTTGAGTTAACAGCCATTTGCGAGTGCTGGGTATAGGTGCTGAGAACCATAGGAAAGTCTTCTGCAAAAGTGGTGGATGCCCTTAACTGCTGAGCTATCTCTGCTGCCAAGTCTTGGTACTTGAATATAATTTTGACCAAATACCAAGGTTTGGAGGAGACAGGTTATATTCCCCTTGCTGGGGAACAACAGTAAGTAAAGCAGCAATAAGTTCACAAGTTGCCCTTAAGGTTAATGTTATATTCTTTTAAATGTGAGATTTACAAGATACACCAATTTTATTTTGTAATATTATATGCATATATATATATATATATATATATATATATATATATACACACACACATATTTATGGCCATTGGTTTAGTTTCTTTTCTGGTTTCTGTGACTAAAAGTTCTGACACACAACTCAAGGGTGAAAGGTTCATATTTCAAGGTATGGTAAATTGTGGTAGGAAACTGAAGGCAACTGAAATTTGAACCATCTGGTCACATCTCACCAACAATTAGGGAACAAAGCAATACAAATGCATACCTGTGCTTAGCTCACTTTCACAATTTTTAGGAGTCTACAGTGAATAATGCCATCCAAATGAGTAGATTTACCCACCTCAATAAACTTGATATAGGCAATGAACGAACATACACTTCCTCCCAGATTCACGTTAATATGAATAAACGTTCACATGCATCCTTAGACTCCTGCCTCTAAAGCTATTCATGATACTATCAATTAAAAAAAATTAAGAATAGAGTCATTTAATAGAGCAAACAAAAATTCTGCATAATGATCAACACAATATGATAAAGGATTTTATATGCACAGCTGAGAAATATTTTGCTCATATTTATACTTTACAGCAAGGCAAGCTAGAAACTCAATCTAGAAGTAACTTTCAAGTCACAGTTATAAGAACAAAGTACCGATTCTACTTCAGAGGAAATAGTTCACTACAGACTTAAAATTTTATCTAAATTTTTTTTTCTGCCATACCTTGAAGAAATGAGGCAATTTTGTTCCATTTCCTTTCATATTTTATAGTTTTTTTTATGAAACCAAATGAAGTATTGACATTTGCATGCTCCATTTATTCTGTGAAGTACAGTCATATCCTGTAATATTTTGACCTTTCTGAGAGTCTAGAATTTAATTAGTTGACTATTTTTCACTAGTCATCACCTCAACTTCAATGAGTTGCAAGAAATGATCACCTACCCATAAAGTATGAAAAATGATTAAGGGTTTAGCATTTCATATGTTCTTTAATCCTTGTGATACTCTTAGTTCTGTTTCAGGAAACTCAGATGCTTAACGAGCATTCTATCACAGTGAAGTCATGATAACATAGAACAGTGCTCATTACAACACACTTAGCATAATGCTCAAAGAAAATTTAAGTCATATTCTAGGAAATGATGGCCTTTGTGTGAATGAATTGTGTACTCAACAGACATGAAGGTGTTTGAAGTATAAGATATCCATCATCTTGATATCTGGGTTTTACTCTTTGTTCTTTTGGAAAGGAAGAGATATACATAGGAAGAGATGCCATGATTCAAAGGAAAATGCAGTGCACCTAATCTGAGCACAGAAAGTAGAGAGAGTGTAACTGGAGACCTATAATGCTTGTTGAATTCTCTAAGCCCACTCCCAGTTACGTACTTCCTCCAGCATGTCCATACCTTCTAAGATATCCCAAAAGCACTACCTACTGGTTACAAAATGTCTGAATACATGCAGCCTATGGGGACATTCTAATTCAAACTGCCACAGCCAGTTAAATTCTACCTTTCACCTGTAGTAAAGTAATACATAATAGAAACTGGATATGTAGCTTATTTAAATAAGTTTACTTATATTTTATGAGCTTCTTATTTTGTAAAAAAACATACATGATTTGCATTTTCATGCTTATATTTTATGTTCAAACATATTTTGTAATCCAAACTAGAATCACTAAAAACTAGAGGGATATTTTAGGGTGATTTTACAATATCTTTTATATCTTATCCGAAGGTCATATACAGAAAACAGAATAAGATTTTTTTGTCACTGCCTAAAATGATGTTTCTTTATTGTATACTCTACATAGCTTTACATTGAAAGTGCTGTTTTACATTGATACGCCACTGTATCTATTGACACTCATTTTGATCTTCTTTGAAACATTAAGAGTTTAAAAAGGGTCTCCTTGAGTCAAGCAAGACTCCTTCATCAGCACCAGCTACACCAGCTACTGGAAATACTGTGCAGCAGAGGCAGCCATATGCCTGTATATCCCAAATCTAATTGGCTATTAGCTCTCTCCTTGGAGGAACAGCCCATGGCTGATGCCACAAGATTACATCCTCTAGTGGTCAGAAGATATTATAAGCCTAACCATGATCACATGGTTAGGCTTATAATATCTCCTTATAACATCACAGTATTAATAATAATCTCCTTATAATATCACAGTATTAATAATAATCTCCTTATAATATCACAGTAAGACTCTGTCATATTTAACAGAAAAAATTGTAATTCATGGATTAACATACCATCCAAACATCTGTGTCTATACCAAAGTAACCTACCATAACAATTAGTACTGTTTAAATACCTATATATCTAAATGCTTGTGCTTCATTAGTAGGATTGAAAGGTTATTCCTGGACAAACTGTCAGCCTATGAAAGGAAACAGCCAGAATTGACCAGAGTCCAAGACAACAGCTCCAGAGAAAGTAGACTGTTTTGCTTCTCATCCACCTGTGCCCCTTTTCTAAGACTAGGGAACAATCTGCTGGAAGAGGGGGCATGGTAGAATGTAAGGGCTGTGATTAGGGTGAATAGTGAAACTACAGCAATATAGTCTGGACACTCATTTGATCAACTTGATTGAACATACAAGCCCCCCCACCCCCGGATGGTAGGACCCATGGGCTGTGTGGGTTTGGGAACAACTGATTGCAAATTGGTTTTACATGAAGGATTCTTGTACTCATAAATTATCACTTATTGTTAAAAAATGAAAAAAAAACTGAGAGAAAGATGCAGGACAGTTATGGCAGAATGCATGATCTGGGATGGGGTGGGGTAGGGTGGGGGGAAGAGAGAGGGAAATATTCCTGAACTGAATTGGAAAATGATGTATGAAATACACAAAGCATCAATAAAAAATGAAAATTAAAAAAGTTTAAAATGTATATTTTAAAACTGTTATCTGACTTTTTAGTGTAGAGCACAATCATGACTTATTTATTTTATTAACTGAACATTATTAATACATAACATAATGTTATAAGTGAATAGTAATATTAAAATAATTATAAGTTTACTCATGGGGAATATAGTATTATTATGCTTAGGAAGAAAGTCTTAAAAGTCAGAAAATATTTTGCATGACCTAGTATTACCACCTTTCCTGGGCACTTAGAACTATGTTTCCTTTGACTGAACTCACCTCTCCATGACCCTGAATCAAATACTAATCAGACTCCTTCCCACAAAAGGACATATTTTAACACAATTCTCATCCACTTATGCACTTAGTAAGAATGGAAACATTTTAATGAAACCAAGTGAGCAGACCTTGAATTCTTAAAAAGTAATAAACTAAAGAGCAGACTTATAAACAGTAGTAAAATTAAAATCAAGAATACATTCTTACTATTACAGAGTATTATTTATGGAACAGCCATTTCTTTAAGAAATCAACTGAGAACATATGTTTCAAGATACTCATTTCCAGAAATGAAAATGAAAGTGAAATACAGAATCAAAGGACAATGACTTAATCTCTAGTTGTCAAATCCCTCAGCATTCTGGAGGTTAACAGTAGGGTGTCTGCTGAATCATCCTTATGAGAGAACTTAGGAGAGGAAAATAAGGATGTACTAAATAAATAAGATTATCTTGGGTTTCTAAAGATAAAGTAGTACTCAACAGATAGATGATAGCCAGTATAAAATTTATCAGCTTTCTATATAGGATGCGTGTAATTAGTTTGAAGACATTCAACAAGGAGGTACATTTATATTGGATTCTATCACGTTAACATCATGAAAGTTTTTAGAACATAGCTGGATTATATTCATTTGCATTATTCTTGATTCTTTGTATGCAATTTGTGGTATCTATTATTGTCTGAATTTAAATTCCTAAGCAGTATTCAAAATGCATATATCCTACTCTTGCATGAAAATTGCCAGAAGTGGTGGTGCATGTCTTTAATTCCAGAATTTGGGAAGCAGAGGAAGGAAGATCTCTGTGAGTTCAAGGCCAGCCTGCTCTACATAGTGAGCTCTAGACCAGCTAAGACTAAAGGTAAAAGGAGACTCTGTCTCAATAAGACAAAGAAGAAGAAGAAGAAGAAGAAGAAGAAGAAGAAGAAGAAGAAGAAGAAGAAGAAGAAGAAGAAGAAGAAGAAGAAGTAAAGAAGAAACGACTGTATTGTCGAAGGTATACTCAGTCTTTTACTTAAAATTAATATATAAATTATTCATTTTTTGGTCTTTTTGAGACAGGGTCTCTTTGTAGCCCCAGCTGGCCTGAAACTCACTCTGTAGATCAGGCTGGCCTTGAACTTACAGAGATCTGTCTGCCTCTGCCTCCAGAGTGCTAGGATTAAATGTGCACCAGGCAGTGTTTTAGAAAGGAACTGCTAAAGATTACTTGTCTTCTAAATACAATAACATTATAATGCTATCAATACTTGAAAGCCTAAACATTAATTGCTTGACTAGACAATTTACATTTAATTAATTAATTAATTAATTAATTAATTAATTAATTTTTGGTTGCCAATACTCTGGTTATTTCTTTTGTTTTACTTCCAATGTTGCTGATTTATGGGGGGCGGGAGGATAATGAAATGTATAGTAAGCAATGTTATATTTTTTTTTCTCTTTAAGGTGAAATCATGGGAAAGTAAAAGTAGGCTGTTGGCTTCCCTGCTTTTTGTTTCCACAGTTAGTAGCAATAATGGAAGATTGTAGAATATTCTGAAAGAAAATTACCTTCCCCCAGCACACGTACCTCTAGAAAGACCCATCATAAAGAATTTTAGACTTACAGGAAGATACATTCCATTTTTCTGTATAAATATTGAACATATGTGGATCATTTTTATCAAAAGTAAATTTAACCTACCGTAAAATAATTCTATGCCAATTTACACCTGAAGGATTTAATAATAAAAAAGTAGTAAAACACACCCTTTTCAATGTAAACAAATAAGTTATCTAATATATGTGGATGAGGGGGCTGGAGATAAGCCTCAGCAGTTAAGAGCACTGAATGCTTTTGTAGAGGACCTGGATTCCTATCACCCCCACCTAGTGGCTAACAACCATCTGTAACTTCAGTGTCAGGAGATGCAATTCCCTCTTTTAATCTTATGTAACATGGCTGCATGCTTATATACATGCCAGCAGTACACTCAAACACATAAAATAAAAAATAATAAATAAATATTTTGAAATAAATAAAATAAATTTGATAATGTGGATGAACAAGACAATTTATACTAAAGAATATATGGCAAAGTGAAAATAATTAGATTTTTCAATCAACATTTTTCTGTAAAGATTCTCTTACAAAGCTAAAGCTGATGTTAAATTGTCATCAAGCTTCCAAAAGCTTAGGTTTTCCCTAAATATAGCTTCTTAGACATTTTCAGTTATTTAATAAAATGCAATGTCCTGTCATGCAAAAATCTTTGAACAAATTAGCTATAGAAGAACTGAATCTTAAAAATTATCACCTATAAAAACACATAGCTAATATCATAAAGAAACCTGGTGGTCATTCCTTTAATATCAGGCAACAGACAAAGGTTTCCAATCACAATGTTGTTTAATATCATTTTAGAAATTTCAATTACAACAACTGATCAAAAGAAAATAGTAAAAAAAAAATATATGTTAAAGTCCAATCATCTTTATTTACAGATAATATATTATTCTATGCAGAATTATCTTAACATACTATAAAAAGCTTTTAGAATTTATAAATGAATTAAATAAATTAGCAGGCAACAAATTCAATATACAAAAATCAGTACCTTTTTCTATATGTTAAAAATGATAGTTTTACTTCCTCTTTTCTGATTATCATAAATTATCACTTATTGTTAAAAAATGAAAAAAAAACTGAGAGAAAGATGCAGGACAGTTATGGCAGAATGCATGATCTGGGATGGGGTGGGGTAGGGTGGGGGGAAGAGAGAGGGAAATATTCCTGAACTGAATTGGAAAATGATGTATGAAATACACAAAGCATCAATAAAAAATGAAAATTAAAAAAGTTTAAAATGTATATTTTAAAACTGTTATCTGACTTTTTAGTGTAGAGCACAATCATGACTTATTTATTTTATTAACTGAACATTATTAATACATAACATAATGTTATAAGTGAATAGTAATATTAAAATAATTATAAGTTTACTCATGGGGAATATAGTATTATTATGCTTAGGAAGAAAGTCTTAAATGTCAGAAAATATTTTGCATGACCTAGTATTACCACCTTTCCTGGGCACTTAGAACTATGTTTCCTTTGACTGAACTCACCTCTCCATGACCCTGAATCAAATACTAATCAGACTCCTTCCCACAAAAGGACATATTTTAACACAATTCTCATCCACTTATGCACTTAGTAAGAATGGAAACATTTTAATGAAACCAAGTGAGCAGACCTTGAATTCTTAAAAAGTAATAAACTAAAGAGTAGACTTATAAACAGTAGTAAAATTAAAATCAAGAATACATTCTTACTATTACAGAGTATTATTTATGGAACAGCCATTTCTTTTAGAAATCATCTGAGAACATATGTTTCAAGATACTCATTTCCAGAAATGAAAATGAAAGTGAAATACAGAATCAAAGGACAATGACTTAATCTCTAGTTGTCAAATCCCTCAGCATTCTGGAGGTTAACAGTAGGGTGTCTGCTGAATCATCCTTATGAGAGAACTTATGAGAGGAAAATAAGGATGTACTAAATAAATAAGATTATCTTGGGTTTCTAAAGATAAAGTAGTACTCAACAGATAGATGATAGCCAGTATAAAATTTATCAGCTTTCTATATAGGATGCGTGTAATTAGTTTGAAGACATTCAATAAGGAGGTACATTTATATTGGATTCTATCACGTTAACATCATGAGAGTTTTTAGAACATAGCTGGATTGTATTCATTTGCATTATTCTTGATTCTTTGTATGCAATTTGTGGTATCTATTATTGTCTGAATTTACATTCCTAAGCAGTATTCAAAATGCATATATCCTACTCTTGCATGAAAATTGCCAGAAGTGGTGGTGCATGTCTTTAATTCCAGAATTTGGGAAGCAGAGGAAGGAAGATCTCTGTGAGTTCAAGGCCAGCCTGCTCTACATAGTGAGCTCTAGACCAGCTAAGACTAAAGGTAAAAGGAGACTCTGTCTCAATAAGACAAAGAAGAAGAAGAAGAAGAAGAAGAAGAAGAAGAAGAAGAAGAAGAAGAAGAAGAAGAAGAAGAAGAAGAAGAAGAAGTAAAGAAGAAACGACTGTATTGTCGAAGGTATACTCAGTCTTTTACTTAAAATTAATATATAAATTATTCATTTTTTGGTCTTTTTGAGACAGGGTCTCTTTGTAGCCCCAGCTGGCCTGAAACTCACTCTGTAGATCAGGCTGGCCTTGAACTTACAGAGATCTGTCTGCCTCTGCCTCCAGAGTGCTAGGATTAAATGTGCACCAGGCAGTGTTTTAGAAAGGAACTGCTAAAGATTACTTGTCTTCTAAATACAATAACATTATAATGCTATCAATACTTGAAAGCCTAAACATTAATTGCTTGACTAGACAATTTACATTTAATTAATTAATTAATTAATTAATTAATTAATTAATTTTTGGTTGCCAATACTCTGGTTATTTCTTTTGTTTTACTTCCAATGTTGCTGATTTATGGGGGGCGGGAGGATAATGAAATGTATAGTAAGCAATGTTATATTTTTTTTTCTCTTTAAGGTGAAATCATGGGAAAGTAAAAGTAGGCTGTTGGCTTCCCTGCTTTTTGTTTCCACAGTTAGTAGCAATAATGGAAGATTGTAGAATATTCTGAAAGAAAATTACCTTCCCCCAGCACACGTACCTCTAGAAAGACCCATCATAAAGAATTTTAGACTTACAGGAAGATACATTCCATTTTTCTGTATAAATATTGAACATATGTGGATCATTTTTATCAAAAGTAAATTTAACCTACCGTAAAATAATTCTATGCCAATTTACACCTGAAGGATTTAATAATAAAAAAGTAGTAAAACACACCCTTTTCAATGTAAACAAATAAGTTATCTAATATATGTGGATGAGGGGGCTGGAGATAAGCCTCAGCAGTTAAGAGCACTGAATGCTTTTGTAGAGGACCTGGATTCCTATCACCCCCACCTAGTGGCTAACAACCATCTGTAACTTCAGTGTCAGGAGATGCAATTCCCTCTTTTAACCTTATGTAACATGGCTGCATGCTTATATACATGCCAGCAGTACACTCAAACACATAAAATAAAAAATAATAAATAAATATTTTGAAATAAATAAAATAAATTTGATAATGTGGATGAACAAGACAATTTATACTAAAGAATATATGGCAAAGTGAAAATAATTAGATTTTTCAATCAACATTTTTCTGTAAAGATTCTCTTACAAAGCTAAAGCTGATGTTAAATTGTCATCAAGCTTCCAAAAGCTTAGGTTTTCCCTAAATATAGCTTCTTAGACATTTTCAGTTATTTAATAAAATGCAATGTCCTGTCATGCAAAAATCTTTGAACAAATTAGCTATAGAAGAACTGAATCTTAAAAATTATCACCTATAAAAACACATAGCTAATATCATAAAGAAACCTGGTGGTCATTCCTTTAATATCAGGCAACAGACAAAGGTTTCCAATCACAATGTTGTTTAATATCATTTTAGAAATTTCAATTACAACAACTGATCAAAAGAAAATAGTAAAAAAAAATATTAAAAAAGGGGGATATAGATTGACATGAAAACCTTTTGTCAAAAAAACCTTGCAATCCAATTCTTAAAACTAACAAACTATGGGATAAGGGAATGTGGTCTGTTCGATCTTGCAATACAGGGCGCAGAGTACACCTAACTTAATGGGGCTAGAGAAAGAAATGCGGGGGCTGGAGAGATAGGACTCTGCACCCTAGCGTTAAGAGCGCCGACGGCTTTTGCAGATGACCTGGGGTCGATCCCCAGACCCACATGGCGGCTAAGAAGCCGTACTCTAGAAAACTTTCCATTCCAGGCGAGACTCCAAGTTCCAGGGGGAATCCAAGCCCTCTTCTGACCTCCGCAGATTGCACGACACGGGGCACAGACCTACATGCAGGGACCTACATTTTTCATTACACATACAAAAATAATATAAATAATAAATACATAGAAGAATGCGTAGGCCTTTCCAGTGAGTAGGATGCGTTGTACTAGAAAGTGCCAACAGAAAAGTGGATCCTCTGGGCATTGAAGGAAGAACAGCACTTTCAGATGCTACAGAAACAGGTTACCCTCTTCTGAGATCTACTGTTGTAACAACGATTTATAATAGATCCTACAAACAAGCTTACTTTCTAGGTGCTGCAAAGTTTAATACGAGAGACTTTCTAAACCCCCCCAACATAGCAAAGGAAGAAATATGATGATGTGTGATGAGGTCGTTTCCAATTTGTAGATTGGAGACCACTGTTATAGAGGGTATTCTTCTATTAAAACGGTTATAACTGCCTTCTTGAATGGAATAATGACATAGAAACTGTGGAAAAGGGATTATTTCGCTTTAAAATCCCAAGATAGCTAAAGTCTCCTTAAGCTAGCGACTCTAAGCAAAAATATATTAAATACAGAAAGCTCTGACATCAACAAGATTACTCTACCAAGGAATGTTGGCCAAGGGGATCCAAGCCCCCACAAAAGCATAAAGGCT